>JAWNOR010000195.1:1405000-1829583 GCA_035045885.1 Drosophila borealis
GCACAGGAAAATAGTTAATCCCGAGTATGGCTAATATATCTTGCAAAACAAATAATCCATACAGCAACTTTTTTTTCAACCGATCGTTCCTATGGCAGCTATATGATATAGTATTCCGATGTCAATAAGATTTAGCAAAAATGGAGGGAGCATAGTAAAACTGATAAATGCCGAGTTTGGTCAAGATATCTTGAAAAACAAAAAAGTTTTCTTTACAACAACTTAATCGTTCCTATGGCAGCTATATGATATAGTGTTCTGATGTTGATAGGATTTCGCATACATATGAGAAGTACAGTAAATCTAATAAATGCTGAGTTTGGTCAAGATATCTTTATAAACAAAAATGTTTTTCATACAAGAACCTACTTTTCGACCGATCGTTCCTATATCAGCTATATGATATAGTGGTCTGATCCAGTTGGTTTTGACATATGAACTGCGTGCAACAGAAAGGGGGACTTTTGCAGAGTTTCATAAAGATAGCTTTAAAACTGAGAGACTAGTTCGCATAGAAACAGACAGACGGACATGGCTATATCAACTCGGCTGTTGATACTGATCAAGAATATATATACTTTATGGGGTCGGAGATGTCTCCTTCTATGCCTTTCACATTTCACGACAAAATTATAATACCCTCTGCAAGGGTATAAAAAAAGACGCGCATGGTATGGGATGCGGCCGCCAAAAATAGTGGCATATCGCTGAATGATTGTTTGCTGAAAGGTTCAGACACACAGGCGTCTTTGATGAGCGTGCTAATACGGTTCAGAATGCGTGTTATTGCTGTTTCCAGCGACATTCGGAAAATGTTTCATCAGGTCAAAGTGCGCCGAGAAGATCAGTTTCTCTAGCGTAATGGAGATTCGTCACGCTTCCCAAAAACGTACGTTATGCAAGTCATGACGTTCGGAGCATCCTCTTCGCCAGCCCTTGCAAATTACGTCAAGCATCGTAATGCCAAGCGGTTTGCATCGCAGAATCCGATGCCGTAAAGGCGATTTTCGAAAAGTTTCAAGTTGAATGCCGTTCGCATTCCACGGTGTATGAAGTGGGTGAGACGAACCCAGTCTGTATTAATGCACCAAATGGACCAAAACGCTTGAAAGTCATGGCTAAGCCAGGTGCTATAATGGGCCACCATTTGTGCATCTAGAGGCAATGGCCACACACAAAAATAGGCCCTGCAATAAACATGGATAGACAATATAGAAGTGGAAGTCTACTGGTTGAGTTTTATCACCGCAGGTATCATCACCTGCACAACGAAATCGTCATAAGTGCATTGCATCAGCGGTACTGGGTTTGAGGCTAATGAACTTTGGAGAGAGAAGTTTCCTATGCTTGACCTGCGTGCCGAATACGACGCTCCCGTCCAAAGCCACTAAGATGGGCGACCTGCCAATCGAACGATAATCGCCCTATACTCCACCTTTCACATATTCTAGAGTGAATTACTTTGGACTCTACGACATTGTTGGCGGGCGACATTGTTTAACCAGGCTGCAAAGCCCAGCCGGGGAGCGCTCAATAGATCGATGAGCAAATGCCACTGCAGCAATTCGATAATGTGCAACGATAAGAACCAACGTGGAAAATCTCATCAGGCTTCAGAAGCGCCTCAGGGGGCAAGCCCTGTATGCGGCGCGTGCAAAAATTTATGATCCCAGTTACAGTGCCGTATGCTATAGGCACATTGCGAATGTTGTATGGCCGCTCTGAAATAGTACATGCTGCGCTGCAGCAAAAGCTTGAACCCTGTTATCCGACTGGCCGTTGGTATGCAAGAATATATTCACGATTAGGCGCTGCTAATCGAGCTTGTTGCTAAGATACCCAGCAGTATGAAATTGGACTGAGGCCGGCATCGAATGGCAAATGATGGTAGCAGTTTGGCCACCTTTGATAACTGACTGTCTAATGAGACAATTGGCGCCACTATGGTCACGCCTACGATACACCACGGTCTGACAACGAAAAGAAGAGCTCCACGAAAACCACTAGAGAGCGAATTTTTGTGCACAACACGGTAGACAACCCTGAGGGCTCACAGCAGCAACGTTATCAACAGGAAAAGAAGAGGGGTTTATGTGCGCCGATAACCACCGTCTAGCAGATTGCTTTAGATCCATAGGTACAAAGCAGCGGTGGGAATTTGTCAGGGAATTTGCGACATCGTGCACAACAGTGTTAATTAAACAGAAAAGGCCACGATGATGGTTGCGAGTCAACGGTTGCTACATGCACCTAATACGAGCGGTTATTAAGAAGACGAGCACAGGAGCCAGGGTAGCAACAATCGAGTTATTCAATCAGACCCGCAAGTAAGATACTGTTTCGATAAGTTCCAATCACATATGCATTAGTGGATGAAGGAACTGAGTGTACGCTAATGGAAAGAGCGCTTTCACACGAGCTGGAACTAGAAGGACCTGCGATCTAGCATTGTCTTAAATGGACAGGCGACATGATCAACAACGAGCCCGAGTCTATGTCTGTGGCTGTAATCACTTCAGCTCCAGAACATAATATGCTCCAGCACGCGTTAAAACGTGCGAATTGTAGCGAACCTACACTTACCAGAGCACAGGGGCGAGCGACAGTTGCTTAAGTCTCGGAAGCATTTATCTTAGCTTGCTATCCTTCCGTATAACAACGTAAAGGCTCAGTTTATCATTGGTTTGGTAATTATTAAAATAATTGCAGCCCTGGAGGTACGAAAGGGTATAAACGACGACATCAAAGCAGAGCGAAACAGACTAGGATGGGCCGTACGTGGCCGCACTATTGTAGGCGACAGCCCCACGCCTCGGCTGTTATATATTTGCCAGTGGAGTGCGGCGCACGGGATGGATGAAGCTCTGAAGAACTATTTTTTAATGGAGTCAATAGGTGTGAGCGGGGCCCGACATTGACTGAGATCCAAAGAGGATGAATGCATCGAGCAGATAATGTAGGCAACAGCAACCTATCTGGCCCGCTATGGAGGTTTGATCGCATGCATCTCCCAGATGGCTGTAAAGCGCCTTAAAATTTTAGAGGCAAAGATATCAAAAAAAAATCCACATGATGAACACGATGCCCGACTACAAGCAGAAGGAATATATCCGCCGGTTAAAAGATAGTGAGTAAGTGGCTATCACAACATCGTGGTTTCTTTCTATCATTACAGTCACCAATCCGAACAAGAACGAGAAAGAAGGGATATCTTCGGCACGCCGAAGATTTAATACTCTTGCAGACCCAACCTTTTTATAATGCTCATAGTGCCTTGCCCATATCTAAGAAGCACAGGAAAATAGTTAATCCCGAGTATGGCTAATATATCTTGGAAAACAAATAATTTTTCCATACAGCAACTTTTTTTTCAACCGATCGTTCCTATGGCAGCTATATGATATAGTATTCCGATGTCAATAAGATTTAGCAAAAATGGAGGGAGCATAGTAAAACTGATAAATGCCGAGTTTGGTCAAGATATCTTGAAAAACAAAAAAGTTTTCTTAACAACAACTTAATCGTTCCTATGGCAGCTATATGATATAGTGTTCTGATGTTGATAGGATTTCGCATACATATGAGAAGTACAGTAAATCTAATAAATGCTGAGTTTGGTCAAGATATCTTTATAAACAAAAATGTTTTTCATACAAGAACCTACTTTTCGACCGATCGTTCCTATATCAGCTATATGATATAGTGGTCTGATCCAGTTGGTTTTGACATATGAACTGCGTGCAACAGAAAGGGGGACTTTTGCAGAGTTTCATAAAGATAGCTTTAAAACTGAGAGACTAGTTCGCATAGAAACAGACAGACGGACATGGCTATATCAACTCGGCTGTTGATACTGATCAAGAATATATATACTTTATGGGGTCGGAGATGTCTCCTTCTATGCCTTTCACATTTCACGACAAAATTATAATACCCTCTGCAAGGGTATAAAAAAAGACGCGCATGGTATGGGATGCGGCCGCCAAAAATAGTGGCATATCGCTGAATGATTGTTTGCTGAAAGGTTCAGACACACAGGCGTCTTTGATGAGCGTGCTAATACGGTTCAGAATGCGTGTTATTGCTGTTTCCAGCGACATTCGGAAAATGTTTCATCAGGTCAAAGTGCGCCGAGAAGATCAGTTTCTCTAGCGTAATGGAGATTCGTCACGCTTCCCAAAAACGTACGTTATGCAAGTCATGACGTTCGGAGCATCCTCTTCGCCAGCCCTTGCAAATTACGTCAAGCATCGTAATGCCAAGCGGTTTGCATCGCAGAATCCGATGCCGTAAAGGCGATTTTCGAAAAGTTTCAAGTTGAATGCCGTTCGCATCCCACGGTGTATGAAGTGGGTGAGACGAACCCAGACTGTATTAATGCACCAAATGGACCAAAACGCTTGAAAGTCATGGCTAAGCCAGGTGCTATAATGGGCCACCATTTGTGCATCTAGAGGCAATGGCCACACACAAAAATAGGCCCTGCAATAAACATGGATAGACAATATAGAAGTGGAAGTCTACTGGTTGAGTTTTATCACCGCAGGTATCATCACCTGCACAACGAAATCGTCATAAGTGCATTGCATCAGCGGTACTGGGTTTGAGGCTAATGAACTTTGGAGAGAGAAGTTTCCTATGCTTGACCTGCGTGCCGAATACGACGCTCCCGTCCAAAGCCACTAAGATGGGCGACCTGCCAATCGAACGATAATCGCCCTATACTCCACCTTTCACATATACTAGAGTGAATTACTTTGGACTCTACGACATTGTTGACGGGCGGCGTCGCCAGAAGCGCTGGGGCGTGCTATTTACATGCCTCACACCTTTATGCCCGCCGTATACCTTGATATAGCAAAGTCGCTCTCATCTAACTTATACCTTTGCATGCTGAAATCGTTCGTAGCCAGACGCGGCTGCCCCTGGCGTATTTTGTTGGAGAATGGCAGAAATTTCAGAGTTTATAGCAGAACACTTAAAGATAAAATTGAAAATATATCACCGGCGCTGATCGAGTGAGAGTACCCGTAACTGGAGTTAATCTTTGTTCCGCCACCCCACACCCTGAACCAACATATTCCAAATGCAGCTCACGCTACGCTTGTTTGCTTTAGTAGTAATAAAGATAATTAAAAAAAAAAAAAGTACCGTTGGCAGGGTTCGAACTCGCAACTGACCGCATTACTTGCTACCGCCTCTACCCAACAGCCACACCAGCCAACAAAAATAATTTCCTCGGCAAGGCTCGAACTCGCCACAGACCGCACTGCTTGCCGCTGCCTCTACTCAACAGTCACACCTACTGATGGTCATGAGAAAAACACGAATTAAAATAGCAGCACAGAAAACAATACAATCGCAATTGCAATGCTGTTGATAGAATTCAAAGCAGACGCGTATGTATGTGTGTGTGTACATGCATATAGAAATTCTTGGAATTTGCGCTTGCTGCCGCTGATACGTGGAAAACCAAATAATATCTTTAATAATTTCTGTGTTTCTTAGCCGATCTTGATGAAATGTTTTACAGTATCTACATCTTATTGTGCTATAGAAAATTTGTGTATTTTCAAAAAGTCAATTGCATTTAAATTGTGGCTTATATTGGAGGGCAGCATAAATTGGTTTATTTACTTGATTTATAAGTAGGTATGAGGTAATGGCGATGAAGTGGTGATAGCTATAAAATGAAAGATACTTGATATATATATAACACAAGCGATCCACAAAGTGTCGCAAGAGCGGACAAAATCTGACACCAGCATGCGCGCACCAAGTGCCCAGACTAAGAACGGCCACGAGGCGCCAAGTCAGCATTCTGTCGATGTCGCTGCCCCAGACCATAGACTACGTGGGATAGCTTTAAGTTATCATAAGTTCAGTTTATGCAAAGCGGTCAACAGGCATAGTTGCCGAGTAAATAAAAAACATATAACACAACATTTCGTTAATTGGCGCCCAACAAAGTCGAACCCAGTACTTTATAAAATTTCAGTCCAACGACGAATTTAAGTAAACACGTGTGTGAAAACGCCGCGAAAAAACCAAAAATCAAAACAAAATACTTCTAAAAAAATAAATTTTCAGTCGCCACCGTGACAAAACACATAAAACCAAAATAACAAAACGCCAACACTAGGGCCAAAACCCTACCAGTTGACCGAGTAAAGTGAATTTAAATAATTCAAAAATTCAACGCTGCTAAGAAGAATTCAACACGGTACAAGCAAGACGACACAGATAGTGGAATCTGGAGACCTCTGCGACCGCTTATTGCCAGTACAGGAAAACTTTAACAACAAAATGTTCTATGTAAGTGAACCATAATAAATTTTGTAAAACCCTAATAAATTTGAAAACAAACAAGTGTTATCCAGAGTGATTTAAAAAAAAAAAAAAAGTTGTGAAATTCGGATTCTGTTATTTTTATTAAAATTATCAATTCAACCCAATCTATGCAAAAAAACATACGTAAAAGTTCTGGTGTCTTCACTCAAGAATTAATTAATATAAAAAGAGTTAGTACAGATAGTGCTAGTGACGAGCAATTGTTACCGAGTTACAAGGACAATTTATCGAAAAATCAAAAACAACAAACAGTGAACAATATGAATAACGAACAGCTTATTCAATTGATAGCGTCTGCCGTAAACGGTGCATTTGTACCAAGAGAAAACTTTTCAAGAGCATTAAGCATCAAGCAGCATACGAAATTTTTAAACCTTATGAGGGTAGCTCCCGACATTACCAAACGGTTGCAATTATTCGCAACAAAGTTGGAGGCCCTGCAGACGCAGCACTAGCGACATTTAACACGGTGTTAAATTTTAACTCAATTATTGCCCGACGACGCTCTGCATACTTTCGTGTCTGGGCTTAAAAAGTCCCTCAAACAGGCAGTGTTTCCCGCTCAACCGCGAGATCTGCCCTGGCGTTGGCCCAAGAGGCAGAAGTAAGTTAGCCCGATGGCTAATAAGGTAACTCTAGCAGTCCGCAAAAGAGTTCGTCAGGAAACCCTCAGAGAAATTCGCACAGTGGTCAACAAAAAGACAACAACCAGGGTTATCAGGCTAGAAACCCCCATTATATTAAAAGTCAGGGTAGTAGTAACCAGGCTCAACACAATAATGAATCAAATAGCTCGAAGAGGATTAGCACCCAAAGACAACAGAACCAGGGATCCGAGCCGATGGAAGTAGACTCTTCGTCGCGCTCTAGATAACAAACGAGTCATAGAGGAACCCAGGGTTCACAAGACTAGTCCATGCGAAGCCATCAAAATTATGAGACCAAGGCACAGTCTGAAGCTGCAGCGATCGACGAAGATTTGTCCGATGCAGAATCTTGTAATTTTTTAGGGGAAAGTCCCTGCTACCGTACATAACGCGTACAGTAGTAAGTCAATTAATTAGATTATTAATATATATGGGAGCTTCTAAGAATTATGCCAGTCGAAACCCTTTTTTCTTGTAAAATCAATCCATGGGCGTCCGAAAATCGAACAAAAATGACTGTTACACCTTTTTAATACAAAGTCCCATTTTTTCATCTTACACATCCTAAATGATTTCGTCGGTATTATTGGGCTCGATCTACTAAAAAAAGGTACTGCGAAAATCGACTTAACCAATTTTGTTCTGAACCAATTTTGTTTACGAAGTGTCAAAATGTGAACTTCATAAACATCGACGACGCGGACGTACCGCACATCGTAAGGGAAGATTTTAACAAAATGATTAAACAAAGGTCAAAGGCCTTCGCTGACCCAAACGAGTCCCTGCCTTATAACGTTAACACGATAGCTACCATACGAGCTGATGGAGAGCCCGTCTATTCCAAACTTTACCCTAAACGACCATTGGGTGCGTTGCAGATTATGTCAATGCAGAGGTTAAACAACTTCTGGCAGATGGCATAATACGACCGTCCAGATCCCCTTAAAACAACCCAATATGGGTAGTCGACAAAAAAGGTGTCGACGAGTTGGAACACAGGCAGAAAATACTTGTAATAGATTTTCGAAAACTAAACTAGCACACGATTGACGACAAATACCCTATACATTCTATTACAACAATTCTGTCAAACATAGGGAAAGCCCGGTACTTCACGACTTTGGACTTAAAATCAGGTTTCCACCAACTAGAACTGGCGGAGAAAGACCGAGAAAAGACAGCTTTTTCGGTAAGCAATGGGAAGTGTGAATTTTGCAGACATCCTTTTGGTCTTAAAAACGCCCCCAGCATATTCCAACGCCCAGTTGATGATGTCTTGCGTGAGCAAATCGGCAAAACTTGTTATGTTTATGTCGTCGACGTAATAATATTCTCCACGAGTAAAGAGGACCATGTTAGGGACGTTGACAAAGTCCTTAAAGCATTGTATGAAGCAGGGATGAGAGTGTCTCAAGAAAAGTCCAAGTTTTTTAAAAAAGCGTGGTGTACTTGGGATTTGTCGTGTCAACGGGTGGAATCACTTCGTAACCTGAAAAGGTGTTCCCCATAAAAGATTTTCAGCCCCCTTCTACATTGTTTAATCTCAGATCATTTTTGGGATTATCAAGTTACTACAGATGTTTCATAAAGGGATTTGCTACGATCACAAAACCTTTAACAGATCTATTAAAAGGCAAAAATGTCAAAATAGGTGCCAACCACTCAAAAAAGATCAAGCTCGACTTGACAACAGAGCAATAAAATGCTCTTGATAAATTGAAAAACATACTACACTCAGGGGACGTCATGCTTGCGTACCCTGATTTTAGCCAACCCTTTGACTTAACCACAGACGCTTCGCGGCATGGCTTAACGGCCGTGCTGTCGCAAAATAAGCGTCCAAATACCATGACCTCAAGTACGCTACGCGGTAATGAGGTAACAATGGCAACAAATGAGAGAACTCCTCGCAATTGTATGGGCGTTGCAGAATTCACGCATTTTTAAATTAATTTACAGATGTACGGTATCTGAAAATTTAACATTTTTGCTGACCACCAACCGTTAACAAGTACTATGTCCGAGAAAAACCCTAACCCTAGGCTAAAAAGATGGAAAGCGTTTGTGGATGAACACAACGCACATGTTTTTTATTTCCAGGAAAGGAAAATTACGTTGCTGATGCTCTATCACGAACGCAGGTTAACGCCTAGAAGATTCGCCAGATTCAGATGTTGCCTCTATTCATAGTATTCTCACTTATACGATAGATACAGCAGAAAATCCAGTGAATTGTTTTAGGAACCAAATCGTAATTAAACAATCAGACTTCCCATCTTTAAAAATTCTCATACTCTTTAAAAATAAAATACGATACATTGTCCGATTTTCAGACCACGAGTCTTTTTTACAAACATCACAAGACATACAAAAGCAGATGTCGTAAATGCAATATTCTGCGAACTCCCATTATTGGTTTCCATTCATCATAAATAAGTTGAATCATTTTCATCAACCACATTAAGGAACACCAAATATCTTGTAGTTGATATTACCAATAAATCCGAGCAGAGAGAGATCATGACAATGGAGCATAATAGAGCCCACCGAGCCGCGCAAGAAAATATGAAGCAAGTACTTCACGACTACTTTTCCCCAAGATGAGACATTTAGCATCAGAAATAGCTGCAAATTGCAAAACGTGCTCTATGGAAAAATAAAATACGCCACCTAAAGAAACAGGTCTTAGGAAAAACTCCCATCCCATCATATACCGGTGAAATTATCCATATCGATGTTTTTTCTACGGACAAAAAAAAATTTCTGACATGCGTCGATAAATTTTCTAAGTTTGCAATAGTCCAGCCTATTGATTCAAGGGCGATCGTAGATATCGATTCTTCAATTAATAAACATATTTTCAAAAATAAAGACCATCTATTGTGACAACGAAAAGTCACTCAACTCTGAAACTATTAGATCCATTGCAAACAATTTCGAAATTCAAATTTCCAATGCACCTCCATTGCACAGTTTCTCAAATGGGCAGATCGAAAGATTTCATAACACTCTCGCAGAAATCGAACGGTGTATGAAGATCGACCGGAAGATACATAAAACCATAGACCTTATTCTTCTCTTAACTATAAAATACAATAGAACAATACATTCGGTCATAAACAAAAAACCAGTTGAAGTCATTCATGGAGCCCCAATAGAATTTAAAACTCATATCAGAGACAAAATTCAAAAATCTCAGGACGAGAAGTTAAGTCAACAATCTCGGACAGAAGTAACAGAGAATATCAGGTTGGCGACAAAGTTTGGTTAAAAACAAACAAACGACTTGGACACCGATATGCCCAGAAGAGCATATTGGGGTAGTCCATAAGGACAGCATTAAATAAGCAACACCACTTTTCACATTTTTTCCGTACTTATTCCGAAAAAGATATTCTTTTATATTTTAGGCTAAGCAGTTATTACCCGCAACTCTTCTGACGACCTTTATCTTTGTTATTGACACCTTGAAACTTAACGATTACTTACACTCAAACTACATACCCACAATAGACGGTGACGCGACAATCTGCGACGAATACGGTTACTTAGGACATACAACTAACGTGACATCATACGAAATCTACGCCGACGAGATCAGAAATACCATAGACTTCTTCAATAAAGAACACATGAGACAGATTATCCCCCCGGAACTGAGGCACATAGAGACATTACTGGCAACAATAAAGGTTCACCATCGTCATGCTCGTAGTCTAAGTATACTATAATATATAATAGCAGCAAATCCTGATTTTATCGATTGGGAACAAATTAAGTTCAAGCAAAGTCAGCTAGTAAATTCAGTAAACAACCAAAATTCAAAGTAAGCTTAACGAAATTACAATCTCCTTAAACGCCATTCAAAAAACAGAGGGTCTGGACACGGAACATTTATACGAAAATATTTTGGCAAAAAATAGAATAATTATAACAGATTTAGAAGACTTAATACTCGCAATAACTTTATCAAAAATAAACTTGATCAGCCATACAATTCTGGATGATATTGATGTTAATGAAATAACGAATGAATATCTCACAAATGCCAGCGTAGCAGATATTTCAGAACGAAAATTTTTTGTATTTTCTAATTAAATTCCCAAAACCAAAATTAGTCTGCAAAAAAATTAAAGTTTATCCAGTCCAGCATGATACCCGAATTTTAGATTTCGAAGAAGGCAATACGGTCGCCGAGTGTGGTACGAAGACCTTCGCTGTTCGCAAATGTGATCCATGAGTGAGCACTACTTTCTGTAAAAGGTCACAGATGCCAACCTGTGCTCAACAACTTGTATCTGGAACTGTCGCGCAATGCAGTACTCAACCGGGTCATTTGGACTCGGTTACTGTGGTCGACGAAGAGATGATTATCATCAATGACGCGACCATAAACGTCGTAGATAGTAACGGGATCGGCCAACAAATCTCCGGGACCTACCTGCTAACTTTTGAGGACAAGGTCTACTTGAACAGTACGTTGTATACCAACAACTACGGGGCACTGAAGAAAAAACCTGCGGTATCCGTCATGGCCCAAGTCAATGTTACTAGGCATCTGGAACGCCTCAGTTTAGCTTCCATTCATGAAACCGCCAGCGCCTAGGTGACCTATAGACCAGGTTGCTAGCCAGGCCAATATTGAGCAGCTTCGCTACCCTGGCCGTAGTTTCCTTGCTTTACATCATCATCTTTCTTGTTCGCTACCGTCTGAAAATCAGACGCCAAACCGAGCTAGCGGAGGCATTTACCTTATCATTACAGAAATCCGAGGACGGACTTCATTTAACACAAGTGATCCACAAAGTGACGCAAGAGCGGACGTGTCCGCTACAAAGCTATCGATGCAACATAGCGATCAACGAAATCTGACACCAGCATGCGCGCATGCTTATGCGCGCTCCAAGTGCCCAGACTAAGAACGGTCACGAGGCGCCAAGTCAGCATTCTGTCGATGTCGCTACCCCAGACCATGGACTACGTGGGACAGCTTTAAGTTATCATAAGTTCCGTTTATGCAAAGCGGTCAACAGGCATAGTTGCCAAGTTAATAAAAAACATATAACACAACATTTCGTTAATTTATATACTATAATAGAAGCTACACGTCAAGTCTGGTGATTCTAGTTCTTATTATTTACCAAAATTGCTCTAAATACAGGATTTCGATATCGATTTTTATCGATTACTTGGAAACGGGGCAAGTTATCGAATATCGGAAGCAAACTCGATCTGCGCGGGCACTAGGTGGACTCACAGCAAATTTCAAGTCTTTTGCTCTTATAGGTTCTGAAATCCTTGCGTTCATACATATGGACAGACGGACGGACGGGCCAGGGTTAGATTGACTCGGCTCTTGATGCTGGGGTCGGAGATGCTTCCTTCTGCCTGTTTCATACATATGCACAAATACATTATACCCTTTTTAATGGGATCAGGGTATAAAAATCACGGATACCGGAACAATAATAAGATATGGCTCCATACAAAGAGATACTCAAATTCATAACATTTCTATCTTTAATGATCAACACTGAAATCGATTTAAGGAACTGACTTAAAAGAATCATGCCTGAAAAGCATTGCAAAGTCCGGAATAGTTCACTATATGAAAAATAAAGGTTATGCGAAATTATCCCAAATGTTTTAGTGAAAAACAGACAGCTGAAAGGAGAACAAACAAGACTCTAGAAATCGTTCCAAGTGATGCGAACCGATGCGTACAGAAACACAGAGTGGGTGCAAGCATTTCATCGTTAATCGTTCATCGATTTCGTTAAGTAATTTTCAGGAAATAAAACAAAGGCTTTGCATTGCTATTTGTCTCCAAGCAGTGTAATCAGCTTGTTTCCTGAAAATTCGGGCACGGACTTTACTATGTCCAGAATGTATTACAATCTTCTGGTATGTCTCTATCTGAGGTCTGGTCACCTGTATCTGTTCTATATTTTTCTTAACTGTCTCTGTTCCTATTGGAACTCCTGTCTTAACTGATGGGGAAGCGCAACGTTAATCACTGACTCTAATATTAGGCACAGACTTTGAGCGTCCATATTTTTCTTTGGGAGTTTTTTAGCGAAATTTATTTGTCTTCACTGTTAGGGCGGATATCGCTCCTGTACTATGTCCAGCTCATAAACTAGATTCCCCACAAATACAAATCTTGTCACTTATGTTCGGTCTAATGCCGAACGAAAAAATAAAAATCTATCTCTAACTGCCTGCGTTTTCCAGCGGCTATACCGAATACTCAGATTTCATCCCGATGTTTGGAGCTGCAACACGCCATGTCACAAAACGGTGCTTGCAGCCGAGATTAACCAAAATTGCTGCAGATTTTATGATGCACCTGGTCACGGGATCTACACATGCAGTACATTGGGAATTTTGTATCCATCCCTTCGACATACAGAAATTAAGAAACTGGCCCTTTGTTATAACTACCTAAGAAAGGACATCAAATGTGGTCTTGCTGTAGTAGTCATGGTCGTACTTGTGGAGAAAAGCATCATGCCCTGCTGCACATTAATACATCACCAGAAGCTAAAGGGTCGACACCATCACATACAGCGACTGCATCGAGCGCCGCCCCTTCGAGTCGCGATCAGTCCACTACTTCTCTTGCTGTCCAAGGTGTTTAGTCTGGTGTTGTTCTTTTGGCCACTGCAGTGGTAATGGTAAAGAATAGTTCTGGTTCCTTGATTCCCTGTAGGTTTTTATTAGACTCTGGCACTCAACTGCACATGTTCACACCTCGTTTTGCGATTGTTACTGGTCTCGGAGACAGAAGCTTCTCGACTGAAGGATCAGTTGTAAGAATTCATATAAAGTCACAAGCTTCAGATTATTCAGCCACCTTCTGCCTAGCTTCTTCATCGATACATCTGATTGGAAAATCTTTTCAAGCGAAAGGTTGGCTGATCCAGCATCTCTTCTATGATCTTTCGTGAGTTGGGCAAATTCGGCTTTTGCTAGGATTACCGCTTCTTCAAAAGACTCGTCTGGGTCGTGCCTGGTGGGCTTGAGAGACCACGCAGTTCGCAGTTGGCTGCTGGCCTCCCTCCTGATACTGATGTTGGTCAGTTGGACGTTCGCCTGGATGATTTTCTCAACGGTTTTGAAAGAGATATTGTTCAACATCAGGATGTGATCAGGATCAGATTTTGCACGTTTCCTGTTGCTTTGACAGCTGACATTTGCAAAATGTATCGCTGTGTCCAAGGGACTTATAGAGAAGGGGACAAATCAGCATTCTTTCAAACCCCGCGCGCAATGCACTAGTTGGTTTTTTATGAGCGCAATGCATTTCCGCTTAGACTTTTTGGACCTGTCATTACTTAGGCAAATATCTTTCTTCAATATATTTTAAAGAATCAAGAGACTTGTGATAGAAGTTTGCCTTCCAGAACATTCAACATTTATCGTTTACTTAAGTGCTGGCTTTCAATTAATTATATGAAGCTGTTGGCTAATCTGAAGCATGGGGTCAGATGCGCAAGTATCTTCGTCAGCCTGTTCTAGTGTGGGTGTTCGTCCATAGTTCTATCCTGGGTTAGAGATGAGCGCTTTAAATTCAATCTTTTCGCAAAGTGGCGATATGTTCCGACGGATAGAAACCCTAGCTAAAGTGTATCTCACTTTTGTGGTCCATTGGATAGCTGTTCGCCACATTTGGCGAGCGTCTTGTGTTCACGAAATTCCTGGAAGTTAAATGAGGAAAAGGGTGCCGATCATCAAGTCTGCACATGCAGATTTTAATCGTGGATGATAAGAAGATTGATTCACGCGAGAATGTGAGAAAAATCAGCTGGCTGGCTTAGCAATTCGTCTCTGGTCTATGATGACCAACATCCCATTATTTTGCCTCGGCGTCAAGTAGTCGCGTTCAGTTTTATGAAAGGAATCTACATAGTGGTCCCCACACACTTCTGGGCAATACGTGGCCGATTGTCGCTAAAGCAGTCGGTAGATGTGTTAAGCACCTAGAGCGAGACCGAGTATCGCCGAGCCTGTGCTGTAAAGTTTTTCAAAGGAGCATCTGTAACCCGTTCGAGTGTTCATCACAACTGAAGTCGACTATTGCGGACATACATATAAAACTGTTTCTTCCGACTGACAGACTGTCTGATTGGTGATGTGCGTTCATCACCATACCGGAAGAGTTAGGAAGCTTAAATTTTCACTGTCGTTTCCTTATATGATGAAGGTATACGTTAATACGGAGTTTGGTGAAATTCAACCCGCATGTGTGAAACAATCGCGAAAAACGATGTAATGAATCTTGTTTGTTTACCGTCCGAGCAGCCTCAAATTCATTTTCAAAAATTGTTGTTCAAATTCATTTGGGGGACGTGTCACACTTTTCGAAAAATGCATTCCCCCCTGGTGGAAATGGGGGTCAAAGATTTGATATTTCCAAGGATCTATATGAAAAACATTTGAAACGTGTTTCAAATTTTTCTCAAAAATGAAAGCTTCCTCGGTGGCAAGTGCGGTTCAAAGATTTTTTTGGTGAAGTTTTAAGTTTAGTCCGATTTGCTTTAAACTTATTTTTAGAGCTCAACATAAAAACTTAATAAATACGTATTTCAGCGATTTGGGAAATTCCACCCGTATGGCAAAATCGCGAAACACGGTTGTATGAAAGTTTTTTTTATTTACCATCCGTTTGCCTCCTTGGTGGAAATGGGAGTCAAAGATTTGGTAAGTGACATTTCGCTCTCAAATTAATTTCCAAGGATCTATATGAAAAATCATTTGACACGTGTTTCACTCTTTTCGCAAATAACAAATTTTTTGAGAGCATCTTTAAGTTTCGTCCGATCTTCTCAAGCTTACATTCAAAGCCCTACAAAACAAAATAATGAATACGTGTTTCGGCGATTTTAAAAAATTTATTCGTGACAAAACTTGCCGCGGGCAAGGGCGGATAATACCCGCTATTCTTCTATAAGTCGGAAGTACGCACAAGCCGCCCATCAATTGCTATTTTAGCTTCTACATCTGCCTTACTACTGGTTAAGGACCTATCGACTGCTACATTTTGGAATGCCCTAAAACGATAATACAACAAACATCGTTGGACCGAAGAACGATCTGATATATTTAAAACGTCTCCTGCTCAGTGATCCCCACTTGCAAGCGGTTCAGCAGTTCTGTATGGCAGATGACATAGATAGAAATTCATTCCCCCTTGTACACGGCACTTTAGTGGATAATGGGAGGCGGCAGTGAAACTGGCCAAGTATGTTTCTTTAGTTAGATGAGCTTAGCGCTCTTGTTTGTCAAACAACATCCATTGTTAATTCACGACCATATCGCTCGTCTTCAGAGAACCCAGTAGATTTAGATGTCCTGACTCCTGCTTATCTACTGTTTGGTGGTCCTCCAACAACCATCATCGCGGCATATCTTCTGTTAAGCGATATCCACTTGGTAGCGGTGCAGTAATTCTGTTTCGCAGGTCACATAGAGTGGAAATTTGGTGTAATGTGGGAGGTGGCTGTGAAGCTGGAGGTTGTAAACAGCTTTTCTTTGTAAACAAGGCTAGCAGCTGATTTAAAATGCACATTTTTCTCTTATCTCACTAACTTATTCATTCGGTGTTGATCTAGGCGAAGCGAAGAAAATTTTCTGAGCCACAGCCAAATAACTTCTATTAAACAATATAAAACTTTCGGTTACAAAACGCATTATAACGTGGTGTTGTAAGAAGCCAAATGTTTCTTTAATTCTTGACTTTAGTTTTCGAAACAGTTGCTAAAAACAATTGGCAACTCGAAAGTGTCCTTACGTATGCTGACAAGCGGCCGGTTCACTTGATTGTGCACACTCAGTTGGAGCAACATAATCCTTTTACAGTAACACGACGATAAAGCTCATCTCGACTCATCAAACAAAACAGCCATTGAGTATGCTGTCTCCCTAGTACAGCACAAGCAGCACGAATAAGGCGCATTTTGGGTGTTTATATCTGGCGTTAGAAGGAACCTCGCCGGTGTTCTGTTCTCAGCTCAGCCCAACAATTTTTCGTCTGCTTTGCCAAAAGCACAACAAATCGAGTTCAATCATAATAGGTACATCTTTGCGTCAACTATGGGGGAGATTGGACGAAAAAGATAAACAGTCGGTCAAAACTACCAGCATCAGAAACAAAGCGACAAAAGGAATAAGAGTATGACAAAAAACAAGTTATAGCCCATACTTTGAAATGAACCAAAGGGCCAGTCACAGGAGAACATATCGGCAAGAATTGTTACGTCTACGTCGATAATGTTTTAATTTATTCCAAGAATATGCCAGAACAGGGATATAAGCGATGTATTAAAAAGCCTCAAGGATGCTAACATTAGAGTCTCCAAAAGAGTTACACATTTAAAAAAAAAGGGGTTAGTCCATGGATTTTGGAGTGTCCAGTAACACCACCACTGACAAAGTTAAACCGATTCCGGAGTTTATTTAACTTTATAATGTAGTGCGTTCATGCATCGCAAGATCATTCAATGATCTGCAGCCATCGTCTTCGCATATAACAATAACCCTTTCGCGATTAGATTATTAAGATAATTTCTAGGATTGGCTAGTTATTCAAGGTGTTTCGTAGAAGACTATGCCCCAATAGCTAAAGCTTTGTCCGACATATTAAAATGGGAAAACGGTAGAATAAGTAAACAACGGTCAAAAAGGGCCCCCATAACGCTTGATAAAAGGCTGATTCACGCCTCCGACAAATTAATAAACATTCTGGCTTTCGGGGATGTCATTCTCCACTACCCCTGATTCATCAAAAAATTTGACGTCCTCAGGTATTGGAGCGGTATTGTCCCATGGTTATAGGCCAATCACAGTGATTTCTAGAACCCTAAAAGAGAGGGAAATGCTCTATGCGAATAACGAAAGGGTGTTTCTGGCAATACTGTGAACCTTAAATATATTGCTTCACCACCTCTGTGGAGTGAACAACCTCAATATTTATATATCAGCTTCTTATTATTTAAGCCACTGAAAGTCGCTGTCCCTGACTGCAACCCTAACGCAAAAATAAACGTTCATCGACGAACGTGGTGCAAAAAATTTATTCGAATCCAGAAAAAGAAAAGCTTGCAGTCTTCAACGTTAACGCGTTGGAAGACGCACCTTAGTCAGACACGGGTATTGTAGTGTGTATATGCCTTAAAGGAACACCCTATAAAGTATGCGGCACTTTGTTGCATACGATAACAATTATATTATACAAGCCCAGAGCCACTCTATGTATTGGCTCTGGCTCATCTTACGCAGCGCGGTTTACTAGCTGACCGTTTACGCCCACGCTCCGTCTGAGCGCATTCCATGATCAATATACATATGTATATGCTCACTAATACAGGCATATGTTAGCTACTCACTCTCCCTCTCTTTGTAGCTGTTAACCGATAACAGCATAAGAACATATGTGTATCCATAGGCTAAGCGCATAATTTTAAATACGAATAAATCTATTCTGAACTAAGATACAAAACAGCACTGACGTGCTGGCCGTTTCAAAATATATTCTTATTGCATGGCGACCGTGACTTGGTCCGAAGTGAAAAAAAAAGTGTTAAACTAATGTAAATAAACACAACAATTTCTGACAACAAAACAAATTTCTGATATATATTCTGTAAACTGACAATAATTGCCAATAATTAACAAAGGTCCCGTACAGTACTCTGTAATCTTCGGATTGCAAATATAATGAGCAGCAGCAGCAGTTTATAAAAGTGTGATAGGCAGACCGCCCCTTGCACCAACGTTGGAAGTGAAAAACTAATAGCAAACGTAGATGAGCAACATTGATCTATAAAGTTTATGAAAGTGTGAGAGGCAGTCCGCCCCTTGTACCAATGTTGGAATTGAAAACTAAAAGGAAGAGGCAAGAGGCCTTAGAGGTGTATCCAAGTGATGGACCACGCCCACTCACAATAGCCAATCGTATGAAAGCTATCACGACTTTTTCTTTTACTCCGAACGAATATATAATTGCATGTAGATTACAATAGATTCATTTTTAGCAAAAACTTCAAAATGGGTTAGTTTGGTTCCGACGACAGTCAGACAAAAGATAATACAGCTAACGTAATTAATAATGTCAAGATTGTAGACCACACAGACGATATCCGCTCATTGTGAATATTGCTTCTAATTATAGCAATCGTGAACGTCGCACAGTTTTTGTTAACACTGTACGTCAAACCCAATAAAATTATAAAGAAACGCTATATTAGCAGGGCAAATAATCTTGACAAAATTTGAGAGTTTCTTAAAATAATCTCAAAAGAATTAGAAAAAAATCTTATTTGAAAATGTTGTAATGTATTAATTAAAAAAAAATAAATGTTTTCAAAAAATTTTAAAATGTATCATTTATGGCCGCCCAAAAACTAATCAGACAAGTCTATGTCAGGGACACACCTTAACGTCAGAATTTAATAATTGGTCTCAACGAGCAACCTAAGCATATAAATATAACAAAAACGAGAAAGAAGGGCTATCTTGGGCACGCCGAAGATTTAATACCCTTGCAGGCCGAACCTTTTCGGTTTTCACGAATTCTAAGCACTTTGTGCTTGCTTCTGTCTGGCATACGTCCATGTCCTTGTCAAAAAAAAAAAGTTTTTCATACAACAACTTAATTTTCGACCGATCGTTCCTATGGCAGCTATATGATATAGTTGTCCGATCCTAATAGAATTTTGCAGATATATGGGGAGCGTAGTAAAACTAAAAAATACCGAGTTTGGTCAAGATATCTTGAAACACAAAAAAATTTTCCATACAAAAACTTAATTTTCGACCGATCTTTCCTATATCAGCTATATGATATAGTTGTCCGATCTTAATAGGATTTTGCATATATATGGGGAGCGGAGTAAAACTAATAAGTACCGAGTTTGGTCAAGATATCTTGAAAAACATAAAAATTTTCCATACAAAAACTTAATTTTCGACCGATTGTTCCTATGGCAGCTATATGATATAGTTGCCCGATCCGAAAAGAATTTTGCATATATATGGGGAGCTTAGTAAAACTAATAAGTACCGAGTTTGGTCAAGATATCTTGAAAAACATAAAAATTGTCCATACAAAAACTTAATTTTCGACCGATCGTTCCTATGGCAGCTATATGATATAGTTGTCCGATCTTAATAGGATTTTGCATATATATGGGGAACGTAGTAAAACTAATAAATACCAAGTTTAGTAAAGATAACTTTATAAACAAAAATGTTTTTCATACAAGAACCTACTTTTCGACCGATCGTTCCTATGGCAGCTATATGATATAGTGGTCCGATCCAGCTGGTTTTGACATATGAGCTGCGTGCAACAGAAAGAGGGACTTCTGCAAAGTTTCATAAAGATAGCTTTAAAACTGAGAGACTAGTTCGCATAGAAACAGACAGACGGACAGACGGACAGACGGACAGACGGACAGACGGACATGGCTATATCAACTCGGCTGTTGATACTGATCAAGAATATATATACTTTATGGGGTCGGAGATGTCTCCTTCTATGCGTTACACATTTCACGACAAAATTATAATACCCTCTGCAAGGGTATAAAAAGGAGAGAACAAAATGTAATATATGCATATATATAACAGTTTTGAAATGATTGCAGTAGCACGACAGTGCTGGTTGGCTTGGATATTAATAATGATTTTATTCAATTTTAATAATGTGCGCTTAGCCTATGGATGTATATTTTATTTTTGAATACAGGGTATTCTGTACGGGCATATACGCACTACACCTCCCCTTTTAGAGAAATAACGTAACATTATGAATGTGTAGTTATTAAATGAACTTAATTATTGAGGTTTTCTTTTTTTTGTTGTTTTTAATAAAAACTGAAATTTTTGGATATAACAAGAAATTTAAAAATGTTGGAATATAAAACTACAAAAGTATTAAAGGTATAAATTTTTTTATATTTGTTGTTGTTTTTTTTTTATATTTGAATAAAGGAACATTTTTTGAAATTAATGAATGTTTTATTTATATGGTTATATATATATAATTTTTTTTTGTGTATGTAAATTTTTCTTTATTAATTTTATTTTTTTTGTGTTTGTATGGCCATACTTATTTTTATTATTTTTATTTTTTTTGTGTTTGTATGGCCATACTACAAAAATGATTATGTATTAAAAATTTTTAACCTATCCTTATGTACTTTTTGTTACCTATTTTTCTTATTCTTTATAATTATATTATTATTGTTTTCTATACTAATGACCTCAAATGGTCCTATATAAGAAGATTCTAATTTATGACCTGTTTTGTTATACCCTTGCAGAGGGTATTATAATTTTGTCGTGAAATGTGTAACGCATAGAAGGAGACATCTCCGACCCCATAAAGTATATATATTCTTGATCAGTATCAACAGCCGAGTTGATATAGCCATGTCCGTCTGTCCGTCTGTCTGTTTCTATGCGAACTAGTCTCTCAGTTTTAAAGCTATCTTTATGAAACTTTGCAGAAGTCCCTCTTTCTGTTGCACGCAGCTCATATGTCAAAACCAGCTGGATCGGACCACTATATCATATAGCTGCCATAGGAACGATCGGTCGAAAAGTAGGTTCTTGTATGAAAAACATTTTTGTTTATAAAGTTATCTTTACTAAACTTGGTATTTATTAGTTTTACTACGTTCCCCATATATATGCAAAATCCTATTAAGATCGGACAACTATATCATATAGCTGCCATAGGAACGATCGGTCGAAAATTAAGTTTTTGTATGGACAATTTTTATGTTTTTCAAGATATCTTGACCAAACTCGGTACTTATTAGTTTTACTAAGCTCCCCATATATATGCAAAATTCTTTTCGGATCGGGCAACTATATCATATAGCTGCCATAGGAACAATCGGTCGAAAATTAAGTTTTTGTATGGAAAATTTTTATGTTTTTCAAGATATCTTGACCAAACTCGGTACTTATTAGTTTTACTCCGCTCCCCATATATATGCAAAATCCTATTAAGATCGGACAACTATATCATATAGCTGATATAGGAAAGATCGGTCGAAAATTAAGTTTTTGTATGGAAAATTTTTTTGTGTTTCAAGATATCTTGACCAAACTCGGTATTTTTTAGTTTTACTACGCTCCCCATATATCTGCAAAATTCTATTAGGATCGGACAACTATATCATATAGCTGCCATAGGAACGATCGGTCGAAAATTAAGTTGTTGTATGAAAAACTTTTTTTTTTGACAAGGACATGGACGTATGCCAGACAGAAGCAAGCACAAAGTGCTTAGAATTCGTGAAAACCGAAAAGGTTCGGCCTGCAAGGGTATTAAATCTTCGGCGTGCCCAAGATAGCCCTTCTTTCTCGTTTTTTAAGTAAACTTGGTCTCCTATTTCTATTTTAAAATCTAATACTTTCTTATCATTTATTTCTTTTTGCTTAATTTTATTATACCCTTGCAGAGGGTATTATAATTTTGTCGTGAAATGTGTAACGCATAGAAGGAGACATCTCCGACCCCATAAAGTATATATATTCTTGATCAGTATCAACAGCCGAGTTGATATAGCCATGTCCGTCTGTCCGTCTGTCCGTCTGTCCGTCTGTCCGTCTGTCTGTTTCTATGCGAACTAGTCTCTCAGTTTTAAAGCTATCTTTATGAAACTTTGCAGAAGTCCCTCTTTCTGTTGCACGCAGCTCATATGTCAAAACCAGCTGGATCGGACCACTATATCATATAGCTGCCATAGGAACGATCGGTCGAAAAGTAGGTTCTTGTATGAAAAACATTTTTGTTTATAAAGTTATCTTTACTAAACTTGGTATTTATTAGTTTTACTACGTTCCCCATATATATGCAAAATCCTATTAAGATCGGACAACTATATCATATAGCTGCCATAGGAACGATCGGTCGAAAATTAAGTTTTTGTATGGACAATTTTTATGTTTTTCAAGATATCTTGACCAAACTCGGTACTTATTAGTTTTACTAAGCTCCCCATATATATGCAAAATTCTTTTCGGATCGGGCAACTATATCATATAGCTGCCATAGGAACAATCGGTCGAAAATTAAGTTTTTGTATGGAAAATTTTTATGTTTTTCAAGATATCTTGACCAAACTCGGTACTTATTAGTTTTACTCCGCTCCCCATATATATGCAAAATCCTATTAAGATCGGACAACTATATCATATAGCTGATATAGGAAAGATCGGTCGAAAATTAAGTTTTTTGTATGGAAAATTTTTTTGTGTTTCAAGATATCTTGACCAAACTCGGTATTTTTTAGTTTTACTACGCTCCCCATATATCTGCAAAATTCTATTAGGATCGGACAACTATATCATATAGCTGCCATAGGAACGATCGGTCGAAAATTAAGTTGTTGTATGAAAAACTTTTTTTTTTGACAAGGACATGGACGTATGCCAGACAGAAGCAAGCACAAAGTGCTTAGAATTCGTGAAAACCGAAAAGGTTCGGCCTGCAAGGGTATTAAATCTTCGGCGTGCCCAAGATAGCCCTTCTTTCTCGTTTTTTTTTAAAAGTATTCGAGCTCTCTTATACGCGTTTTCTAGTCTAAACTTAACTTCTTTAGAATAATCTTCTATATTATATATAGGTTCTATGGTATTTACGCTATTAAATTGTATTGGTAAGTTATTTTGTCTACCAAATACTGTTCATATGGACAATAATTATGAGTTACTGATGGTGTTGTGTTAAAACAATACACGAAATACTGTAACCATACGACCCAGTCAGTTTTATCTACTGATATATATGAACGAATGTACTCATTGAATGTCCTATGACTTCTTTCAACGGTACCTAATATCTGGTGGTGGTGTGCTGTAGACGTTATGTTGTCTATTTTTAGATATTTGCACAAGTCAGTTATAATGGAATTTTTGTATTCTGTTCCCATGTCCGTAATGAACGTCTTCATTGGACCGTACTTCAGAATAAAAGATTCGAATATGGCTTTTGCGACAGTTGTTGCACTTTTGTTTGCAACAGGAATTGCTACTAAATACTTTGTCAAATCACATATTAAAGTGATTGCGTATTCATTCCCCTTTTCCGAACGTGGTAGTGGACCAATTGTGTCTACTATCACTCTGTCAAAAGCATATTGTGGAGTTTCGGTTATTATCATAGGTGATCTTGTATGTTTCGTCGTTTTCGACGTCAGGCATTTTGGACATTTATTTATGTACTCTTTTACATGTTTAGTCATGTTTTTCCAATAATATTGTCTCTTTATTTTTGATATCGTTTTTTTTATGCCTGTATGACCTCCTTGAATTGGATCGTCATGGAATGTAGACAATATAGCTTCTTTTTCTTTTTCATTATTTATTTGGGTCACCGGCTTGAGTAGCGCTACTCTTAATAATTTTAAATTTTTATTGCCCATGTGTTTGAAAGTATCTGTTGAAATTGATTCAAAGATCTTTTCGCTCGGTGCCACTTTTAGTTGGCTGATTTTAGATACACCGGCTTGCCATTCAAGCCTTTGGAAAAACTGACCTAAGTCGAGAATTCCATTGGAGTACAAATCGCTAATATTAATTGTAAAATGTTTACCATATATATATGGTCGAAAATGTGTTATTGCCCAATGTATTGCTGCTAGTTCTTGTTCTGTAGTACTTGTATTGCTGCTAGTTCTTGTTCTGTAGTACTTTTATTGCTTTCACCTTTAGTGAATGCTCTGGATGCATATGCAACTGGGAGTTGGAGTCCATTATAGTTTTGAGTTAAAACTGCTCCACATGCTTGCTTTTTTATCGTCTGGTAAGATTCCTTTATCTGTGCATCTGTGACCTAAAAACGTCACCTCTTGCATGAAAAATGAACATTTTTCTGGATGTAATTTCAGATTGTGATTTCTACAAAGTTTGAAAACATCTGTTAAGTTTTTAATCATATGTCGTTCAGAACAACCAATAACGATTAAATCATCCATGTAAAGGAAAGCTTGTGAAGGCTCTAGGCCTGAGAATGCGATTGTCATCATTCTCTGAAATGAATTAGGCGCTATTTTTAAACCAAATGGTAATCGCGTGAAGCGATATGAACCATTGCTTGTTGAAAAAGACGTTATATTTCTTGAACTTTCCTCAAGCTCAATTTGGTGGAAACCTGACATTAAGTCAAGGCATGAAAAATATTTAGCTCCACCCAATTGATCAAGAATATCGTCAATTCTGGGGAGTGGAAATTTTTCTGACAGCAATTTTTTATTTATTTGGCGATAGTCAATTACCAATCGCCATTTTTTCTCTTTAGAGCCCGGAAGAGATTTCTTTGGGACTAATAAGAGTGGGCTATTATAAGGTGAAACAGACGGTTCAACAATATTTTGTTCAATTAACTTTCCAACTTGATGCTGGATTTCTTCTATTTGGCTATGCGGACATCGATAATTTTTTACATATACTGGTTCATCATCCTTAAGTCTCAATCTTTGCTTATAGAAATTGTTTGTTGTAATTGGTTCGGATTCAAGTCCGAACACATCACTATACTGGGTGCATATTTCTTCAAGTTGTTTCTTAAACAAGGTTGGAAATTTTTCCTTTAATTTATTAATTAAAGACTCTGTTCTATTGTCTTTTAGATTTTGAACTACATCGTAGTTCGAAAGTGATTCAAATTTTATGTTATTAATGCCTACTATTTGGCATTTATCTGTGGTATTTAAAAATCGGAGAAAAGTATTTTGGGCTGTAGCAATCGTATTTGCAACATAAACACCCGGTATAATTTCCTGATTGGGAATTAAAATGTTTTCTTCTGCTGAAGACAACTCTATTTTGCGTATCACTTGGGATCTTGCTGGTAGCAGTGTTGAATTAGTACCAGATCTAAATGTTATTGGAACATAGATAGGATACGTTAGGTTTTGCGGTCTAATTATAAACCAATCCTTGGAACTATTGTAATCTAATTGGCAAATAAATGTTTTTATGAAATCTAATCCTATTATTCCATCGCAAGGGATTGCGAAACCTAGATGAAGTAGATGAAATTTGTATGGAATAATGTTTTTGTCTGTTTGTAGTTCGATTGAGACTAGTCCTTTGGAGTTTATTACTCCTTCTCCTATGCCTCTAATGTCTATAATTCTATTGATTTGGATGTCATGAAAGACATCAGAATTTTCTTTTATAATTGAAATATCTGCACCTGTATCAATCAAAAATGTTATCTTTTTATTTGTTGCAACATATTTGAATGATACGAAATTGTTGAGACTTAAGTTAACAGTATATATTTTACTGTTTAACCCTGAGTATCTGGAGGTGTCTGCGAGTTTACCGAAGTATTTTGGGCTACCCTAACATTGTTTCTATTGTTATTGTTATTATGATTATACCCTCTAGATCCTCCACGGCCTCTGTTATTATTATTATTACCACCGCGGTAGTAGCCACGGCCGTATGAGTTGTTACCATATAAGCCGGTTGCCCTTCCTCTGTAGTTACCTCGACCGCGGTTTCCGCCGCGCTGAGAGTAATTCTGGCAGAATAAGATACTGTTAGACTACCCAGTTGCTTCTGTGCAACTATTTACAAAATTTTGAGATAGCATCATTCATGTTACTGAATGTGCCTGCCTGCATGATTGCATGAAGTTTTACCTTATCTATAGAGCAGTTCTTGGTCATTGCCTTTACCGCTTGGATTGTGCTATATTTATTAGCCAATTCCGGTATAAGGCCATCGTTTATAAAGGCTCCTTCTAAGGCTTTTGTTAACTGCTCAACCTCTTGAGTGTACTGGTTGGCAGTTTTGCTTTTCTGTTGCAAGTTAAGTAATTTGGCTGACAATACTTCGACTGATTCGCCTTTTATTGTGCTTGATAATTTTGCAATTATGTGAGCGATAGTTCGCTCATTGCTTATCAAGTTTCTCGCATGGCCTTTTAGTTTTGTCTTAATGAGACAGATAGCTGTTACTTCATGCGAGCCTTTTAGGGAATCAAGGAGATTCAAAGCGTCTATGAAACTTTGTAGATTTTCTGCCTTTCCATCGAACTCAGGAATGAGTGATGAGGCTAATTTTAGAAATTCAACTACTGTTTGAGCCATGTTTATTTTGTTTGTATCTTCCAGTTTTTCGTCTGTCGTTGATTCTGCCAACAGCAACTTATCAAATGTTACCGGTGTATTTAACACTGATGGTAGATAAAGCTTGAGATCATACTTTTATTTAAGTTTACCAGATTATCCCTTAAACGCTGTAAAACGTCTGAAGTTTGGACTCTTTGTAAACTTGTCAGTTTATTTTGACACTCGGTAACTAGACTCCTGATTTCATTGTACTCATATACAAGGATCTCAGTATGTTTAATTATGGTGGGTCTTAAAACTGGTGCGCTTTTATTAAGGCACTTGTATGATTTATCAAAATTTTCCCTATGCCGCTTTATTTTTTCTACTATTTGGGGCCAGTCCATGTGAACTTCCCCTACTTAAATATTTTATTTAAGGAGCGGCTTAGACCTTGTCTAAGTCGTTGGCTTGACTCATGTAACGCTTCCTCAGTGATTTTTTATGAAGAAGATAAATCTTCAGAAGGATGCTTGCTGAGGCTATTACAATGAGTATTTTTAGCAGTATGTTTGCTAACTGCACATGGGGAGTGGTGTCCACAACTTCAACTACGTTAACTACATTGGCAGTGTTAACATCTGCCTTTGATTGTTTTCCCCCCAAATTCCTACAAATGACTCTTGCTTTTTGTTTTTAATACTACCTATGCAGACGTACTAAGACAATTGTTGTCTGCCCAAGAATCGGATGCTCGTCAATAATTGTTTTTATTTTGACGTAGGGTAGTGTAGACAAGATTATTCCACACTCTATTTTAAAACATGAATAGAGTGGACTTGTCACTGTGCCGAATTCCTCTATATATTCGGATTCGAACTCATATACTGATATGAATTCTCTATGCCTTTGCAAAATTAGTATGGCTCGCATACGAAAGTCTGTATAGTCGTTATATACCTGGCTAATCTTGTCCTCAATCATGACTAATTCTTGAACATGATTTTTGGAATACCTAATGAGGCAAACGGACCACTTATTTCTGTCTTTGTTTCATTTTTTTTTTTTTCGTTTTAAAAAATTTTCCTTCTCAATTCTTGGAGTGGCCATACAATACCAAATATATGTATTAACATTTTTATACCCTTGCAGAGGGTATTATAATTTTGTCGTGAAATGTGTAACGCATAGAAGGAGACATCTCCGACCCCATAAAGTATATATATTCTTGATCAGTATCAACAGCCGAGTTGATATAGCCATGTCCGTCTGTCCGTCTGTCTGTTTCTATGCGAACTAGTCTCTCAGTTTTAAAGCTATCTTTATGAAACTTTGCAGAAGTCCCTCTTTCTGTTGCACGCAGCTCATATGTCAAAACCAGCTGGATCGGACCACTATATCATATAGCTGCCATAGGAACGATCGGTCGAAAAGTAGGTTCTTGTATGAAAAACATTTTTGTTTATAAAGTTATCTTTACTAAACTTGGTATTTATTAGTTTTACTACGTTCCCCATATATATGCAAAATCCTATTAAGATCGGACAACTATATCATATAGCTGCCATAGGAACGATCGGTCGAAAATTAAGTTTTTGTATGGACAATTTTTATGTTTTTCAAGATATCTTGACCAAACTCGGTACTTATTAGTTTTACTAAGCTCCCCATATATATGCAAAATTCTTTTCGGATCGGGCAACTATATCATATAGCTGCCATAGGAACAATCGGTCGAAAATTAAGTTTTTGTATGGAAAATTTTTATGTTTTTCAAGATATCTTGACCAAACTCGGTACTTATTAGTTTTACTCCGCTCCCCATATATATGCAAAATCCTATTAAGATCGGACAACTATATCATATAGCTGATATAGGAAAGATCGGTCGAAAATTAAGTTTTTGTATGGAAAATTTTTTGTGTTTCAAGATATCTTGACCAAACTCGGTATTTTTTAGTTTTACTACGCTCCCCATATATCTGCAAAATTCTATTAGGATCGGACAACTATATCATATAGCTGCCATAGGAACGATCGGTCGAAAATTAAGTTGTTGTATGAAAAACTTTTTTTTTTTGACAAGGACATGGACGTATGCCAGACAGAAGCAAGCACAAAGTGCTTAGAATTCGTGAAAACCGAAAAGGTTCGGCCTGCAAGGGTATTAAATCTTCGGCGTGCCCAAGATAGCCCTTCTTTCTCGTTTTTTTTTAATCTATTTAAATTTTTTAGTTTCTGTCATTTTTAATAATTTTTCTTTAAAAACTGTTCAATAATTATAAAATTCATTATAAACTGATTTAGGAAAAGGAAAAATTTGAGTTAATTAGGGCATACGGTTGGCTGACAAGTTTTATTTATACAATTAATAGTCCAACCGTATGTGTTAGTAAAAAGCCTAACAGATTTAAGTATTTTTCAAGTAGCGCTTTCGCGCATCGGCTTGAATTAGAGTTTATATTTAAGGGCAATTTGGGCATTGGCAGGTTTGCAGGTTATTGCGTTGCTTCGCACCAGTACGAAGTTGTTTCTCGATGATTTCGAGATTCTTTATTTGTTCATTTCTCTCCTGGGGCGTTGTCGCTGTCTTGATAAGATCCTGTAGGAGTCTTCTTTGTTGAAGCAGTTTAATCCTTCTTCCGCTTCTTTTGGTTTTCTTCTTTTCCTTCTTCTGTTGTCGTGCCCGGTACTCAGCTATTGTGAGTGGGCGTGGTCCAAGCCTCTTGCAGGCTGGGTGCATCCCTTTGCTCAACAGGAGCAGCCTCTTCCAGTCTTACGTTGCTCATTTACTTCCCGCGTTGGTGCAAAGGGCGGACTGCCTCCCACACTTTTGGTATCTGCTGCTGCTGTGCGCGGCCTAAGGGCTCAGGCGGTGCCGGTGCTGGTCATCGCACAGGCTGTCTTTGGTTTACACGTTCGTGTCATCTGTTAATTTGCTTTGATTGGCCGCCGGATTTTGTGTGCTTTACCACTGTGTTGTGGCTGTTGTGGCCGCCGCCGCCGTAGTCGGGTAGCCAGGCAGCAGAGGCTACTGTTAGTAAACTACCGGATGTTGCTCCACATTTGTGGGTAGATGCTGCAGTTGCATCGCGGCACGCGCCAGCGCGCTTGGATCACTTATCAATGCAATTGGCACCTGTGGTGGTGGCTGCTGCTGCTGTTGTTGCTTGTGGCGCTTGGGGCTTGCTTCTTCTATATTTTGTTGCTGTTTTTAACATAAGCACAGTAATTGTTATATTTAATTGTAGAGTTGTGCCTAGCTTTATTATTATTATTTTTTTTTAACACAAACGGCAAACCACTGTCACGGTCGCCATGTAATATATGTATATATATAACAGTTTTGAAATGATTGCAGTAGCACGTCAGTGCTGGTTGGCTTGGATATTAATAATGATTTCATTCAGTTTTAATAATGTGCGCTTAGCCTATGGATATACATATATACTTATGCTGTTATTCGTTAACAGCTTCAACGAGAGGGAGAATGAGTAGCTCGCATATGCCTGTATTAGTGAGCATATATATTGCTCACGGAATGCGCTCAGACGGAGCGTGGGATCTGCAGCGTAAGCATAAACGGTCAGCTAGTGAGCCTAGTGAACCGCGCTGCGTAATATGAGACCGAGCCAATACATAAAGTGGCTCTGGGCTTGTTTACGTTATTATTGTTATTGTATGCAACAAAGTGCTGCATTCTTTATATTTGAATACAGGGTATTCTGTACGGGCATATACGCACTACAAAAATAGAAATAATAAAACTATGACAGTTATAAAATCCATTATTAGGCTCACATATAGAGATTTTTTTTTTTTTTTTGAACATAATTATTATTTATTTTATTTAAAATTTGCCCGCTTTTTGGGCAATAATTAAATGTTTTCTTTGACCGTTGGCAGTTATGTATTGCGTGTATCTATGTGTCTGTTTTGTGTGTTTAGTGTAGGGGAAGCAGTGGAATGTGTGGAGTTAGACTATTTGGGGGAGGTCAAGTGGGTGTTTCCTTTTGAGCCGTCAGGTTGTTCTTGCTGGCGGTACCGCAAAGATGGATACCGTAAGTCTATGTTGGCTTGATAATTGTTTTATAGATTAAAAGCTTGACGCGAAGCTTCAATTTGGACTGTCTACCAATCAGCCAGTAATAATTTTTCAGCTTGTTTTCAGCCTGCTTTCTTTTGCGCGCAATGTGTTCACGCCATGTCAGCCGTCTGTCGAGTGTGATGCCAAGATACTTGGGCGTTGTGCTTACTGGAATCTGTAATCCATCTAGGAAAACTTGAGGGCAGTTCCCTTTGCGCAGCATGAAGGTGGTATGGGTGGACTTTTCCTGGTTGACCGCTATGTTCCACCTTTTCAGCCAGCTGTCCAGGGAGTCCAATTGACGCTGTATAATGGAGGACACGTACTGAGGTGTGTTGGCCGTTGTAAGAAAGGCAGTATCATCCGCATACGTAGCAACCAATAGGCTCTGATCCGGACTGACAGGCAAGTCGGCTGTGTACACCGTGTATAACAGAGGTCCCAGAACGCTGCCTTATAGGACTCCGGCTCTGATGTTCTTTATAGATGCAATAGCATCACCGCACTTAGTGTAAAACTGTCTGAGGGAGATGTACCATTTAAGAAAATCGAAGTAGGATGCTGGAGGGATTGCCTTAAGTTTATGCAGTAGACCGGGGTGCCATACCCTATCAAAGGCTTGCTTCACGTCGAGTATGACCGCACAGCAGTACTTCTTTTCTTTGAACGCCTGCATTATTCGCTCTACTAACCTATGGCAATGTTCCGGTGTTCCGTGGAGTCGCCTGAAGCCGAATTGATGGTCTGGGATCAAAGCAGCCTCGTTCAATACTGGCAGCACTCTACGTAAAAAGACTCTTTCGAGCAATTTAGAGAGAGTAGCCAGTAAGCTTATGGGACGATAAGAGGAGAGATCGGCCTCAGGTTTACCAGGCTTTGGTATTAAAATTACCTCAGCTCGTTTCCACTGGGAAGGGAAATATCCAATCTCAAAGCATCGGTTAATAACGTTGGTCAGCAACTGGATACAATTATACTGTGATACTGTGACCTGCTATAAGCGATTTGATGGGTCTCCTGATTCGAGATCCTCTGGGAACCTATCAAAGGCGCTCTTCCTCAAGTCTTGTAGAAGCTCCTTTAGGCGTTTTGTGGCTCTGTTGAGGAGGTTTTTATCCCATGGACTGCGGGTAGAAAACCAACTACGCCTGAGTCGCCTCTATTTCGCAACGAGAGCGGCTACCTCAGGAGTCCAAAGATAAAGGTATATTACTGGCGTTCCAAGGTTAAAGCTGTTTCTCGGGGTAGCTATCTCTGCAGCATTGTGAATTTCTTGAGTTAATCCTGCTACCACACTGTCAATGTCGTCGGCAGAGGAAACTGTAGCGTTAGGGTTGACCCTGGTTAGCAGCCGGGTTTTGTATCTGTCTATGTCTATGTTGTTTTTAATCAGCCTTTTGCGCGGCGCTTTTTTCCCGAGGGTATTGATATGTAGCGGTGTGGTCGGAGAATAAGTTCTCGTTGACACTGCATTCTTTTTTATTGGAAGCTATACCTTTGGAGATAGCAATATCCAGTATGCCAGGGATCTTGCGCAGATCCGTGGGCCAGTATGTGGGTTCCCCAGGTGAGTGGCAGCTAAGTCCTTTTTTTCTGAATGCATCGGTAAAGTGCTTGGCCTTTGGGGTTGTTGGTTCGCGAGCCCCACCAGGAGTGTTTGGCATTGAAATCGCCTCCAATTATAAACCTGGGGCCAAGGTTTTCCAAAAGATGACTTAGCTCGACGTCCCTAACGTTATACCTGGGTGGGAGATACGCAGCCGCGATTGTAAGGTCGCCGAGCGGGGTGGTCAGCGTAACCTGGGCACACTGCACCCAATCTTGTTGGTATGCTGGTAGTTCAATATATTTTATTCCTTTCTTGATGAGCACTGCAGCTCTACCCCGGGCTCTACCGTTTGAGTGGTTGGTGTAAATAATATGAAAGCCATTGATGGAGAAGTACGATCTCTGGGAGAAGTAAGTTTCTGATATTAGGAGTATATCTGTGTTGGTGGTCTTCACAAAGTGTTCGACCTGTGGTCTGCTATTCGCATTCCAGATGGTGAGGTTCAGCCTTACTTGCATATCTTACCAACAAAAGTGGCTAGTATAAGCGACATCTGGCTAAATATCTTCTCCATAATTGTTTCCATCATCAACTCCAATCGGGAAACCATGGCTTCCATAGCTCCTGTTGCTGACTGCTCAAATTGGCGGGCTTGGCTTTGTGAAATAATTGTTCTGAGCTTAGGTTCAGGATCCGGCTTGTTGTTGTCATCAGCGTCTTCATCTCTACTATCACTGGATAGAATGGCGAACGAGTTGTTGGCCACGTGGGATTTGTTTGCGTGGAAGCTTTCTCTTTATTACACTAGGCTCGCTACCAGTACTGGTGTCATCAGATTCACATGTTTTTGCCGTGATATTGGCCTTTTTTGGCTTACTGAATCTCCTGATCATCCTGTCGTCACTATTATCAGGCGCGGTTTGCCAGTCCAACATGATGGTAAGGGGGAGGGGGGGGGGGGGTGTGAACGCTACCCAGTATCAATCAAGACGCGGTTATTTTCTTCTATTTTATTTGTATGTCGATGTTAGTCATTATTGCGCACTTACGTGCGTGCGTATGAGTTGGTGAGCACGCGTCCTTCTAGCCAATAGGAACGGTTGATAAACAATTATCTTAATAAATTTTAGGAGAATTAAATTTTGAGCTTAACGTTGACACGTATGTAACAATGAATACATATAGAGATGAGCCAGAATTTCGTATTCGCGCACTAAACGTACTGCCATTACATAGCGAATTCATTACAGTCTATGAATTTGAACACGAATATAAAGAAACTTACGGCACTAACACAAGCCCGTTAAGGCATTGCCAGAAGATAGAAAAGGGAATAGTACTTAGTACGTTGCCATTTGTCTCAGTCAAAATAATTACTGAAGAACACCCAATTTTGGGACCAGCAACAATAGTAATGGTCCGATTGCAACAATAATATAAAAATAAAGAAGTGCCACATGAAATGGCACCAAATAGTTTAAAAAATAAAGCTGCATAGATCGAATTTCGACAAATCTTATAAGTGCCCAAATAAGACCGCGCCAGTTTTGCAACCAACCATAATTAAACACACTGAGATTCTTGTATATGAATACAATGAAATCAGGAGTTTAATTAAGCAGTGGCAGCATAAACTCACAAGCTTACACAGAGTCCAAACTTCAGACATTTTACAACGTCTAAGGGATAATCTGGTAAACTTGAACGAAAAGTACAATCTCCAGCTTTATTTACCATCGGCATTAAACATGCCGATAACGTTTGATAAGTCACTCTTGACAAACTCAAGGAATACGACCAATAAGAAGACATAAAATTAATAAACATGGCTCAGACAGTTGTAGAGTTTTTAAAATTAGCCTCGTCACTCTTACCAGAGTTCGATGGAAAGGCCGAAACCCTACAAACTTTCTTGGATGCATTGAATCTAATAGATTCCCTAAAAGGCACTCATGAACTAACTGCAGTAAGCATTATAAAGACTTAACTTAAAGGCCACTCTAGAAATTTGATAAGTAATGAGCAGACAATTTTTGCCATTATGAATCAATTATTCAAAGCTATTAAAGGATAATCTGTAGAAGTTATATCTGCAAAACTCCTTAATCTGCAGCAAAAGAGCAAAACGGCAAATCAGTACACCCAAGAGGTTGAATAATTGACCCAGTCTCTTGAAGGGGCGTATATCAATGATGGTTTAAGCCCGGATAAAGCCAACAAAAACAGCTTGACATTAGCTGTAAAGGCCATGACGCAAAATTGCGCAGTTGATAAAGTAAAACTTATCATGCAAGCAGGCACATTCAACAACATGAATGATGCCATTTCATAATCTGTCAACAGTTGTACGGAAGCAACAGGACAGGCAAATTCTGTATTGTACTTCCGTCAGCGACAATATGGAAATAATAGAGGAAACCGAGGTAATTATCGTGGCAGAGGTAATTATCAGAACAATGGTTCCAGAAATAATAATCAAAGTTATAACAGAAATTATAATAGGGCGCAAGGCCAAAATAGAGGAAACTCTAGAGGCCGCGGTAACTCTAACAGAGAACACAACAATAATGTCCGAGTTACACAACACACGTCGGGTATCTCCCAGACCCCTCTAAGCAACGAGACCTAAGTATAAAGGCTCATTCAATAAATTTTAGTCTCAATATTTATGTGTCATTTCAGAATGCACTAACCAAAAGAAAATTAAAATTCCTTGTAGACACAGGTGCAGATATTCCACTTCTTGAAGCAAATTCCGATGTTTATCAAGACATCCAAAATGATACACTAATAAGTATCCAAGGCATAGGCCAGGGAGTAATAATGTCCCAAGGTCTAGCATCGATAGAGCTACAAACAGACAACAATATAATTCCACACGATTTTCATATGGTAGATTCAAGTTTCACAATTACATGTGATGGAATTATAGGCATTGACTTTATAAAACGATTCAATTACCAGTTAGACAAAAACTTAAATTTTCCAATTTATGTTCCAATAACATACAGTTCTGGTAACAATTCATTATTTCTACCAGTAAGCCATAAGGAAAATTGAGATAGGCCCTGTATATTAATACAAAATCAAGAAATAAAAAATGGTGTTTACATTGCAAACACAATAGTAACATTCGAATATGCATTGGTCCGTTTATTAAATACAACTAATACTGACCAGTTGGTCAGCATAAACAAACTAGAATATGAACCACTTTCGAACTATGATTTAGTTCAAACTACTTAAGAAAATAGAAACGAAATCGTTTTAGCTCAATTAAAGAAAAATTTTCCGCCCCAATTCAAAAAACATTTAGTAGAGTTATGCACCAAATATAGTGACGCAATCGGACTAGAAACCGAATCGACAAACACTTATAACTTCTATAAGCAAAAATTTAGACTAAAAGACAACAAACCAATATATTTAAAAAATTACCGAAGTCCTCATAGCCAAGTAGATGAAATACAAAAACAAGTTGGGCAATTGAGTAATTGACTATCGCCAAATTAACGACATCCTAGATCAATTGGGTCGAGCCAAATACTTCTCATGCCTTGACTTAATTTCAGGTTTCCATCAGATTGAACTGGAGGAAAGTTCAAGAATTATAACATCCTTTTCGACAAGCAACGGCTTATATCGCTTCACGCGATTGCCATTTGGTTTAAAAATAGCGCCAAACTCATTTCAGAGGATGATGACCATAGCATTCTCTGGACTTGAAACTTCTTAAGCATACCTTTATATGGATGACTTAATGGTAATAGGTTGTTTCGAAAAACATATGCATAAAAACTTAACAGATGTTTTTGAAATATGTAGGAAATACAACTTAAAATTGCATCCAGAATAATGTGCATTTTTTATGCACGAAGTGACTTTTCTAGGTCACAAATGCACTGATAAAGGAGTCTTGAAAGATGATAAAAAATATGACGTCATCAAGACGATTTGTTGCATTTTGCAATTACTACCGTCGTTTTATTAAAAACTTCGCTGACTATTCACAGCACATAACTAAATTATGTAAAAAGAATGTACATTTCAATTGGACAGACGAATGCCAAAACGCATTCCAACATCTTAAAGAAAAGCTAAGGCACCCTACGTTATTACAATATCCAGATTTTCGCAAAGAATTACGCATAATAACTGATGCTAGTAAACAAGCTTGTGGAGCGGTTTCAACTCAAAACCATAATGGAATTTAACACCCAATAGCATATGCATCACGCTCATTCACAAAGGGTGAAAGTAATAAAAGCACAACAGAACAAGATTTAGCTGCTATTCATTGGGTAATAACACATTTTTGACCATATATATATAGCAAACATTTCTCAGTAAAAACGGATCACAGACCACTTACATTTTGATTTTCAATGACTAACCCTAGCTCAAAGTTAACACGCATGAGACTTGAATTAGAAGAATATGATTTTACGGTCGAGCACTTAAAGGAAAAAGACAATTTTGTGGCAATATGCGAACTAAAGAATATTCAAAACAAAGTCCTGAAATTCACTAGCAGGCAACAAAGTAGACAAAATAAAAACTGTACAGTTAACAATAAAGAACTTTTGCCAAGGCAGAGTCTTACAAATTTATCTAAGCCCAACGTACATGAAGTCATTATCAATGACGAAGTACGGAAAGTAGTGACCTTGCGAATACCTGAATCTAAATGTTTATTAAAACAAGGGAATAAAGTTATGGCAAGAATAGATGTTGACGATTTGTATACTAATGGAACTCTTGACTTAGGTCAGTTCTTCAAAAGATTTGAAACGCAAGCCGGTATTTAAGAAATCAGCCAACTCAAAGTGAAACCGCATGAAAAGATCTTTGAATCAGTTTCAATAGATACTTTCAAAAGAATGGGCAATAAAACATTAAAATCATTGAGAATCAAGTAATATCAGACATGTTCAAGTACATAAAGATCGAGAATCCTTCTTCTACTGCATATCACCACCAGACATTAGGCACAATAGAACGAAGTCATAGAACATTCAATGAATATATTCGCTCATACATTTCAGCAGACAAAACCGATTGGGACGTTTGGATCCAATATTTCACTTATTGTTTCAACTAATAATAAGCTAATGCTTATAGAAAACTATGATAAGAAGACCTCAGATTTTGAACAAAAAATCGAAGATAAAGTATTGCTTAGAAATGAAGCAGGTCATAAATAAGATCCAGTATATTTAGGACCATACATAATGATAATATTTTAATTAAAGATAGCAAGCAGAAAATCAGAAAGTTCATGAGGATAGGTTAACAATTTTTACTTCATAATCATTTTAGTGTGGCCATGCATAAGATTATTATTATAATTATTATCTTTATTATTTTTACAACTTCAATTCTTTTTATTGTTGTTATTATTCCTATTATTATTAAATTGAATAATATTTTTACATTTTACATATTTACAATTGTTACGGAACTGCTTGTTTCTCGGTGGGCCGCGCCGGCTGGCTCAGCGGTTCTCTAGGTGTAGTCCCATCCCTGGCCCGCAGTCCACACAATCGATATCAACAAAACAACAACATCTGTAGCAAAACCTACATATACAACCACTAACCATAGAATGCATAGACATGTCAAACGGCGTTTTAATCGGATACCGATAAATCGTCAACGAGTGATCCCCATGGGTGCCCGCGCCCATTTTAGTGTGCCCAGACAAAGTAAGACTGCTGAGAGTGGCAGCCGAACGCCGGCCTCGAAAACCGAACGTTCAGTATGAAGCCGCATCTCGCTCAGCGCACAACGCCGCTGCGGCTGATGCTATTTCGTAATATATGTATGTTAGTTTCAGCCCAAATACATACATATGTGTGTATGCGTGTGCAGAGTGTGCCTCGCTCTCACTTATTGTTTTGCGCACTTTTGTGCATCTCCTTCTCCCTGCATAGCTTCTCAAAAACCCCGAGATCTACAAACATACATACATATGTTTGTGTTGTGTGGATGTGCGCACAAGTAGATCGCGGCGTTTGTTGCGAGCCAGAGATTTGTTCTTCAATTGTGTGCCCTTTGTGCACCGCACTTGCCGCGCGTTTGCACTTTGATATGGAAAAATGCAAGTGATATTTTAATGTGTTTTTCGACATTGTAAACATTTTGGGTTAAAGGGTGTTATGGCAGGCAATAAACGATCAGAATGTCTGGCATGCGTCTGCATCCATATCAAAGTGCAAACGCGCGGCAAATGCGGTTCACCTGTTTTCGTTGCCTGTTCACACATTTGTGCCTTACGCGGCCGCAAGCCCACCGCAGGCATGGCGAAAAAAAGAAAGACCGTGCGCGTCGCCAATTTTACGCACCCATTGATGAAAAAATCTCTGTCTCACGACAAACCCTTGGTCGGCTCATTCGCACACATTTGTGTGTGTGTGTGTGTGTGTGTGTGAGTGTCTGTGTGCAGAGCTCGAAATTCAGAAATGCCAAAAAGTTCAAATTTTGTCAAATTTGCATCGGACAGGTAGGCAGGCATCCTACATGCACACAAACGCATAAATGCTTCCATCCATATAGAAAAGTGTGTAAGTGTGTGTGCTTGGCAGGCCCAAAGAGTTATCATGCACTTATGCCAACGTTCAGGCACCCTTACCCTTACAACATGCATGGAAAATAGGAGTTTTGCACATTCGTATAAAATGAGATTATCTGTATCCTCAAGTAGGACATAGTCATCATTTGAATAATTAATAATATCTGCACCGCAAAACGGCAGTAAAACAGAGAGGATACATAAAATGTGCATTCTAAAAATACATCAAAAAAACATAAAATAGGTTAGAATTTGACATTGTCTTTGTGAATTTTATTGTTTATTTTAACTTTTTTTCCTAAGTCTTCTTTAACTACCTGTGTTTTAAATCTAGGTTGTAGTTTGTTTCGTTCCCCATGTTTTATCTCATAAATTATTTCACCTACTTGGTAATTTTTTGGTACCTCTTTTCGTTGTGGTACTCTAACATTTTTGCTTGGGCTGGTTTTAGTTTATCTGACAAGTTTGGATGTTCTATTTTGTTAAATAATATGTCACATGGTTTTTATTGAGTTTTTTATTGAATTGTGTTGTTATATTATTTAACTGCTCGGAATATGACTTCGGAATGATCCATTATATTGTATTCTTCTTGAATACAACGAGAAATAGAATTATTGTTGAATGAACTCTATCTACCTGAACTACCTAAACTGTGTCTGGGATCTGCATAATAAGTCGTAATACCTGACCGAGACATTTATGATTTAAATTGTGAAGAAAACGTAGGTTTGTTGTCCATCATTTTCGATTTAACAAAAGGAAAAGTTTGGGTAAGTTCCAACACTTTGATTGCCATATCTAATTTGTTATTGATTTCCTTTATCACTAAAAATTTAGAATATGCGTCTAAGCACGTCATGAATGTTAATTTTTGAGCACCTTCTCTCTCCGAAATAGGGGCTTTAGAATTAGGAATTTGCTTAGGGTTTCTGTTATATTTATTTTTATTACAAATTTCGCAGTAGCGTATGTGTTGCTTAAGGGTTTTGTATAGTGTTGGCCAATAATAGTATTTGAGAATTTGCTTAAGATTTTCATCCAAACCTCTATGAGCACGAGCATGTGTTTCTTCTATTATAATTTCTTGGTCACTTTTGTTTTCGTATAAATCTTCGAGACTGCAATGAATTCCTGTAGTAAGGTTTGGTTGAAGAAATTCTTTAAGTATGATTATTAAATTGTGTACTGTGTCGTATTTTATAATATGTCTTGTTTTGTTGAAAACTTCATATTTTTCGTGAATTGTTATGTTGTTTTTAGAAACAAGTAATTGTTGTTTAAATTGGTTCAATGGCTTGTGTGTTTCTTTAAATACGTTTTTATAACGACTGTCGGCTAGGTGGATAGTTTCATTATCGGACGACGGTTCTTCTTCGGACACGATATTACTTTCATTGGAAATGTGATTGATCATTACCTTTGATAACGCGTCAGCGACGACATTGGTTGATCCTGGCTTGTAAAATATTTTAGGGGAATATTCTTCTATGAAAGCATGCCATCATTTCATTTTTGAAATAGGGTTTCGTGCAGAAACTGCAAAAGAAAGTGTTGATGGTCTGTTTGGATTTCTAAATTTGTAACACCATACAAGTAGTTCCTAAGGTTTTTTAATGCCCATACAATGGCTTATAGTCCCCTTTCATTTGTGGCGTAATTTGTTTATGTTTTATTTAAGGTTTTTGAAACAAAGGTGATTGGTTTGTTTTCCTGTGAAAGGTATAATCTGGCTGAGTTAGTTCGATGTTTGCAATCAGGTGTGATTTTAAGTTTTCAAACGCAGAGATTCCTTCTTCGTCTAAAGATATTTCATGTAACAATTTAGTGAGTGGTTTTGCTATAGTCGCGTAGTTTTTTACAAACTTCCTGTTAAGCCAAGAAAACCTCGTAATTCCCTTAAATTATTAGGAGGAGGGTATTTCAGTTTTAATGATATTGTATGATACTATGTATCCTAAAAATTATATTTCTCTTCTAAAGAATTTTAATTTTTCCAAGGATATTTTCATGTTTGCTTCGAATAGAATTTCAATGATTTCTTGTAAATCATCAAAATGTTGTTCTGGAGTATTTGAAAAACCTATAATTTCGTCCAAATAAATGTGACAAGTTTTTCCGATTTTTTCACGTAATATATTGTCCATTGTTCTCTGACAGATGCTTGGCGCGTACGCAAACCCAAATGGCAAACGAAGAAAGTCATATTTTCCATTGTTAATGGAAAAAGCTGTTTTTTCGATGTCTTCTTTTTTCATTAGAACCTGGTGCAATCCAGATTCTAAGTCAATTGTCGAAAACATTCTAGCTTTGCCTAGGTTGGTTAGAATGACTGAAGGATCGGGCATTGGATTCCTGTCGAGGATTGCGTGCTTCTTCAGTTTTTAAAATCTATTACCAATCGATTCTTAGGCGATCCATCTTCATTAAAACCCTTTTTCCCTACTACCCATAACGGGGCATTATAAGGACTTCTGCTAGGCCTTATTATATTTTCATTTAATATCCTATTTATTTCCTGACTAACAAAATTGTTAGCTGAATGAGGATAAGGATATTGTTTACTGTAAATTGCATTCCCGCTTAATGTTCTAATCTCTCCTCTAATATCTGTTCTAAAAGGGAGACATGTTTGAATCTGAGAAGGATATTCAAATTATCCATTTCATTAATGGAATGATTTTTTTTGCATAAAGAAGAACTTGTCGTAGAGGATACCGACATCTTTCGACGTCTGCTCTTTTTGAGTTTTAATTTCTTTAGCTTTCCCTCATCAAGAATATCGTCAACTTTAGTTTTTTTGATACGTGGGCTATCAGCGTCACTTAAAGACGATGATTCTGTATTGGATACATTAAATAAAGAAAATGATTAACATATCCCATTTTGGTAGTTCAAATACGAAGCAAACTTTTAAAATGGCCAACCGTTTCTTGGACATGTTTTGCAAAATTAATTTTTTCCTTTTTGTTATTATAAAACAAAGTTCCCTTTGACAAGTCGATTACTGCCTTAATCTGCTTCAGTAGAATTTAACCGACTAATAGATCTGCGTCTAGATTGTTAATTTTATAAAATCTGTGGCGTTTGCCAAATATGTTTATGTTATGAAAATGAGTTATGATACTGTAGCCATTTACAGTTTTAATTCTTTTTTTACCGAAGGGGGAGCGTATTCCCTATTCTTTGGTTGCGCCGAATTACGATTATGGGGATACGTATAAGGTGTATTCTGTAGTTGTATGGATTTATCTACATCCATGGGTTCCGGTGGAGGAGTCTTGTTGCTTTGCGCAAAAATTTGATTTTGTGGAACCTGATTAAACCTTAAATGATTGTCATACCTTTTATTAGGTCGATTTGGGGATTCAGCTTTCTTTTGCTGTTTGTTATGCCCTGGGTTTGGAGTGTTACGTTGATGGCTATTTGCGAAATAGTGGTAAGCGAAGTTAGCCCATTGGTAATTCGCTTCCAGTTCCTGAGCTTTTGCCAAAGCATTAGACAAATTTTCAGGTTTAAGGGAAAACAAAACTTCTGATAAAGAACAGTTAAGGCCTGTGATGAAAATTCTTAAAGCGTTGTCTCTGTTTTTCCTATTAATTTCCGTAATGATGTTGGCTTTGTCACCATACGTCATAATAGTTTTGTTTATCAAAAGGGTTAGTTTTTTATAAACTAAATTGTAGTATTCGAGAACGGATAAGTTACCCTATCGTAAAATGCTTAACTCCTGTTCTATTAAATAGATTGGTCGTCTATCGCTGTAGGCGAATTCCAATTTGCAAGTATAGCTTCAAAATTAAGAACGGTACCGTGATTAGTCAAAGTGCCATTAGCTTTACCTTTTATTTATTTATTTATTTCTTAATATTGTTAAGGCACCTACGTACTTTCTACTTCCTTCTTTATACATTTGCATGGCACAGCAAGCGTCTTCGCGCTCTGGTCTGGGTTGCAATCAACTGAGCTACCAAATCAGCTGTCAAGTTATTATTTTTAGCCATTTCTAAATTTTGAAAATCTTCAATAAAACTTTCTATTTGGTTATCCAGTTTATAACACTTATTATTCTAACAAATGTTTGCACAAATTTTAATTCTCATTACTTAAGTTAAAAAAATTTTATTTTTAAAGTAAATGGTGATGGCTCACGTAAAAGGTCTTTCTTTATGGGTGATTATAAGTCGTCCAAGTCTTCCTTCCTTCTGGGTCTTCTTTTATGGGTATCTCAGGTTGACGTGCTATTTTTTTTTGGTTAAAAGTTTTTGATACACCTTTTTTGATTGGTGAAAAAATTTTTGTTGGCGAAAATATTTGTTTCGCTTCTTTGATCGATCAATTTTTTGGAATGTTTTCATTTAACTTGAATGGGAAAATTTGGTTTTCTTTTAAATCTTGCAAACAATCAATATTTCCAGCTCAGGGAATTTTCACTACCCTTCGAGTTTTCAGAAACAGGGTATTTCCGTTCGTCGGAAATTTTTAATGTTTCTTTCAGAGGCACTCGATATTTTCGTTGTTAGAAAATTTTTAATGCTCTTTTGAGCAATCTTGAACTTGTACATCGGCACCTTTGCTCACTCGCGAATCACTAAGGATTTTGTTTCTTTTAATTATCCTTTTTTGGATTTTTAATCGCGAGCCCCACGTTGGGCGCCACCTAACCAATTTGTGGCTACTAATTGGAAAAAATTTTTTTTAAGTGGGAGGCTGAAGGCTTTCGATTTGTACAATTGTGAACTTATGCTGCAAGTCAGCTATGGTTATGATAAAGCTTATTCTCTTAAAGCTCAAAAGCTCGCGGTGATCTTATGCTGCGAATCAGCTGTGTTTATGCTAAAGCTTCTTTCCTTAAAGTTTAAAAGCTCGCGGACGCGGCTTGCGTAAGCTAGACGCTTGGAGTCATGTTTACGTTAGCAATTGCGCATGAGAATATGGATCTTTAGTTTACGTTATGAATTGCGCATGAGAATATGGATCTTTATGTTAAGTGGTTGCGCTGTTATGTTTGTGTTAGAGCCGGGAGTCTGGGTATTTATGTTAGCAGAGCCGCAGCTGCGCGTTAAGTGGGCGTAATGATTGAAAGGGGTCTAATAAGTTTGAAAGGGCTATGTTATTGGGAGAGCGACTCATACCGAAATGTTGTTTATGATTGCAATAAGAATTGCCTTGCGGGCTGGGTGATAACTTGTATAATTGGTTGCATTCCTTTTAATTATTAACAATTAAAGTTTCTTATTTCTTTCTATTTCACAAGGTATCTCAATTCAGTTATTTCATTTCATTTCTTCGCCAGGTGCGTATAATTGTTGCATATACTTATGATTATGGACAATGTGTATAAATTTCAAAAAAATGCAATTCTTTTCAAGCCGAACACAAAAAAGGATGTCATCGAAAGCTAATGCCAACCGCCGTTGGGAACAACGTGGGAGAACAAATATTATATATATTAAATTGAGCAATTGGGTCCCTACACGTTCGCTCACGTATGTAGATATATATATATATATATATATATATATATATATATATATATATATATATATATATATATATATATATATATATATATATATATAAAAGAAATTTGTAGGTATCAAATCGCCTAAGTACACTTACCCTACCTAAAAAGCTCTCTGGGGCGCTAAGGGCGATGTATATATAGGTATGGATCGTGTGGATTCGAATTAGTTTTTTCTTTTTTTCTGCTTAGATGGCAGCCGCAATAGTGTTTGGGGACGCTCCCTTCCGTTACAGGATTAATTGCTAGTTTTACCAGGTGAAATACGCAAAGTGAGAAATATGATTTAATTATTCAAAAAAAACTTTAAACCATGAACAGGAAAAACAACAGCAGCTTGATGTCAGCAGCACGCCGTCTCTGGGTTGAGTCTGGGGAGGGGAGTGCTTGAAATGGACTCACTTGACTATCGCCACGCCTCTTGACCTGTCCTTCTGGATAGCGTCGTGAACCGGGCGCCGTGGGTATGGCTAGGTACGCCGCTGCGTCGAAAAGTGGCTGGACCACAGATAACGGCTTGTGAGACGGGAGAAACAGCTGGCACTTTGATGCTTATTATTTTATTTTATTTTCATTTGGTTATATTATCTTCTGAGCATTAATTGTATGAATAAATTTAGGCGCACGACACAAGTTTCTTTTCTTTTGATTAACGGGCGCCGATTTAGACAAAATTAAATGTTTTGCGACAATGTTCATTAATTTAAATTTAAATTTGCGGAAAACTTTTCTAGAAAATCTTTTTTTTGTTTATGCTCGCTTCGAGCTGGCACGCCCGCCGTTGACCGCTGATCAAATCGTACTCTCTGCTGTACATTTGGGCAGCAACATCAGTGGCGAGTTTCGGCACACGCATACGTTTACGTTGCTGCCCATCTGCACAGCTGCATTTTTTTGGGTCAACGGCCCAAATGAAGGCCAAGGGCATATTCAAGGGCAGGCGATCCGCTCTCCTTATGGTCTCTTTAAGAGCGAATCGTGGATCGCAAGCCCGGCGTTGCCACCCTTTAATAAATTGGGCTCCGCTGTGTGCCCAGCTTCACCCCCGAAACTCCGACCCTATGACAAAAGATATCGGCATGGCCGATAATAAAGAACTCACCCAACAAGGCAACCTATCGATGCTGCCGATAGCGTCAAATGCAACACAATACAAAATATATATTCGCAAAAAAAAAATAAAAATAAAAAAAACAAAATTTGTATTTTAAATAAACACACATTTATTAATACTATAAAATAACTTCATAATGTTACGTAATTCCTCTAAGAGGGGAGATGTAGTGTGTATATGCCTTAAAAGAACACCTTATATGCAACTATAAGGTATGCGGCACTTTGTTGCATACAATAACAATTATATTATACAAGCCCATGTATTGGCTCTGGCTCATATTACGCAGCGCGGTTCACTAGCCTCACTAGCTGACCCTTTATGCTGACGCTGCATATCCCACGCTCCGTCTGAGCGCATACCACGAGCAATATATATGCTCACTAATACATGCATATACTAGCTACTCACTCTCCCTCTTTTTGTAGCTGTTAACCAATAACACGTAAGTACATACATATGTGTATCCATAGGCTAAGCGCATAATTTTAAATACGAATAAATCCATTCTGAACAAAGATACAAAACAGCACTGACGTGCTGGCCGTTTCAAAATATATTCTTATTACAGTACGATGCACAGTGAGCTTCCCCCGAGTAACGTAATCGAGGCTACTGAGAAACAATTGAACTTCTTCAGAAAGCAGATAGTACTGGAAGAGGCTAGTCTTACCAGGTGAAATACGCAAAGTAAGAAATATGATTTAATTATTCAAAAAAAACTTTAAACCATGAACAGGAAAAACAACAGCAGCTTGATGTCAGCAGCACGCCGTCTCTGGGTTGAGTCTGGGGAGGGGAGTGCTTGAAATGGACTCACTTGACTATCGCCACGCCTCTTGGCCTGTCCTTCTGGATAGCGTCGTGAACCGGGCGCCGTGGGTATGGCTAGGTACGCCGCTGCGTCGAAAACTGGCCGGACCACAGATAACGGCTTGTGAGACGGGAGAAACAGCTGGCACTTTGATGCTTATTATTTTATTTTATTTTCATTTGGTTATATTATCTTCTAAGCATTAATTGTATGAATAAATTTAGACGCACGACACAAGTTTCTTTTCTTTTGATTTACGGGTGCCGATTTAGACAAAATTAAATGTTTTGCGACAATGTTCATTAATTCAAATTAAAATTTGCGGAAAACTTTTCTAGAAAATCTTTTTTTTGTTTATGGGGGCCGACACGTAAAAAAGACACTCTTTCAGCTCGCTTCGAGCTGGCACGCCCGCCGTTGACCGCTGTTCATATCGAACTCTCTGCTGTACATTTGGGCAGCAACATCGTGGCGAGTTTCGGCACACGCACACATTTACGTTGCTGCCCATCTGCACAGCTGCATTTTTTTTGGGTCAACGGCCCAAAGGAGATCAACGCCTTTCCTAAAAAACAATATACTGGGAAAACGAAACATTTTTTATTTTCGAGACAACAAGATCTATACCATTTTACTGGCCACAATAGAACAGAACTATTTGCACCAATCGATCGTAATACATTCACGCGAGATAGGACATAAGAAAAGGAATGCACAAAGCACAACAATTGCGGTTGGTATTCCGTCTAGAAAAAATGGGGTATTCCAGGCTTTCGAAAATAAGTGGGAATACATTAAGTGAAGAAATTATTTTTCACTCGTTCATTTTATTATGTAGAGTAAATTGTACTTTTTCATAGGTTCAGGTATCTCCATACACTTTCATTAGCGGTTACACTATCAAACACAACATCGATGGAGTACCCTGACTTAGATGACATCCCCTGACAGACGCTATACTGATTAGGGAAAACAATAAAAAACAAGTAAGAGGTTATAGTCCGGAACTTCCGACTAGGAAATACCCTGAACCCTCTTATTCCAACACCAAATGCAGCTCGAGCTACGCGCTCGTCTGCTTTAGTAGTAATAAAGATAAATTAAAAAAAAAATAGTTTCCTCGGCAGTGGTCGAACTCATAACTGACCGCGCTACGTTCCGCCGCCCCTACTCAATAGCCACACCAACAATTAAGTCTCAACGAGAAAAAACTAATTAAAATAGCAGCACAGAAAACAATACAATCGCGATTGAGATGATGTTGATAGAATTCAAAACAACCGCGCATGAATGTGTGTGTGTACATGTATACAGAAATTCTTGGAATTTGCGCTTGCTGCTGCACGTGCTTGCAGGCCAAAACATATTTTCTTTCGTGTTTCTTAACCGATCTTGATGAAATTTTCTGTAGTAGATCTTATTATACTATAAAATATTCGTGTATTCCCAAAATGACTATTGCATTTAAATTGTGACTTAATTAGGTAGAAAATACAAGTTGGTTTAATAACATGATTGATAGCTTTTTGGTGGTAGCGGGGAGGTGGGGATACCTTTAAAATGAAAGATACTTGATATATATACTATTCTAGAAGCTACATGTCAAGTTTGGCGACTCTAGCTCTTATTATTTACCTAAATTGTGCAAAAAACAGCATTTCGATATCGATTTTTATCGATTACTTGGAAACTGGGCTAGTTATCGATTATCGGAAACAAACTCGATTTGCGCGGGCACTAGGAGGACCTCCAGCTAAGTTCAAGTCTCTAGCTCTTATAGGTTCTGATCCTTGCGTTCATACATACGGACAGACGGACTGACGGACAGACAGACGGGCATGGCTAGATCGACTCGACTATTGATGCTGATCAAGAATATATATACTTTATGTGGTCGGAGATGCTTCCTTCTGCCTGTTACATACATTTGCACAAATACATTATACCCTCTTCACCCATTTTTAATGGGTTCAGGGTATAAATAGTTATAAACACAAAAACGCAAGAATAGATTAACGCTCTGACCAACATTGTGAACGAAATTTTATGAGACAAGAAAATATATGGAAATTTATACATTCAGCATTTTGGCAATAAATAGAATACTGACACTACACCTTGAGAATCCAATGGTTGTGATCACGTTGCCCAATATATACGTAGCAAATCGCACCATAATTTGACGACTGTGATTGGAAAGTAATACTGAATAAGAATTTACCAAGTATTAACATAACCATAACGAAACCCTTGATTATTTCATATTATTCGTCTCTTCTAAAGGGTAGAAATGCAAACGAAATTTAAGAAAAATTCAATTTATTAGCATTATTTCCTTTGCAGACCCATACATACAGATGATGCATTAAACACGTGATCAATGGGGGCAATATGCGCTGTGGTATCATATTCCTGGTACGCTACAAATGGAGCCAAACTGTTTTGAAACAGTCAGAAGTTAACAAGTAGTAAATGAGCAAATAAATTGGGTCTTTATAATACAATATAATAGTGATCACCAGGCTACCTGTGGCCACGGCAATCATCGTGGGAGCGTAGTATCAGTCTTGCATGAAGCGTATGATCAGAATTATGCTGGAAGACATCCGTCGTTGCGAAATAGAGTAGGGCTAGGTAGGAATACTCACATATTTATCAATTTAGTCTTTTACATATATCAAGCTGACACAGCCGGTACAGCAGAATATAATAAATAAACTTAACTCACTCCATAGCCATCGTGTGATTACTTGTCAGTCTAATTATTGATCAACTAATCTCTAAGGGTCAGGCGATAACTTATATATTCTTGATCAATATCAATAGTCAATATATCCATATTCGTTTGTCTGTTTCTATCCAAATAAATCTTCAGTCTTCCGAACTCTGTTGATGTCAGTATGTAGGTTGGAACAGGCCGGAAGTACTACCATATCAGAATTTCAAGATCAAACCAGACATTTTTTAGTATCACAAATCTACTGACATATAAGTAAAAACATCATCATCGGACTACTATATCATATTGCTGCCATTGGCATGATTGGCCGATAATTAATTTTTTGTATTAAAACTTGTTTGATTTTCAAGATATCTTGGCCAAATCAGACATTTATTAAAGTTATACATATATATATATATATTTATTTAAGCTATATATATATATATATAATATTAAGCTGGACAACTATATCATATGTCTGCTTTAGGAACGGTAGGTTAAAAATTAAGTTCATGCATTAATAACATTTTTATTTTTCACGATATACTAACCCAAAATGACATTTATAAGCCAAATCTAATGAACATCTTATATATAGCTCTATAAGAAAAACCGACCAATTAATCAAATGAATTAAGATATCTTCAGCAAACTCTTTGAAGGTATATATGAACATATTCTAAAATCTCTAGGTTTGAAAGCGATAAAAGTAGTAAACAGTTCAATTTCTAAGTATTTGGACTCAACGTTGATAATTATAATTGGTATTTGCTTAATATTATTAATCTATAACTACTAATATTTTTTTATAAAAAGATATGAATTTTATTATATGAAAATTGGAGATATATACTAACCTCAAGATAATTTTCATCAATTTTACTCTCATCACCACCATTAATGGTACCATAATGTACAGATGCGCTGTCTAACTGGTGATTTTCTCTTTTCCCGAAAGAGGAAGAAAGCGCCCAAAGCGGAATTTCAGTAAAGCTGGTTATCGTAAATGTTACACAGGCGATGAAAATAAATGTAATAATAGTGAAGACTGCCTTGACATGTCCTCCTAGGCGTCTACCTGTATGTATTTTGTTAGTTTTATATGTTTAAAAATGAACAGAACTTACCAATTTCGGTTTCATCCCAGTTTAAGCCACCCATTGAATAACCAAAAAAGCCTCCAAGGCCAGCCATAATAGTGAATGTAGATAGCCCCTTGGCATGATCTGCTGGAATGCACACATCCAATAGGTAAGCCCTGGATGGACTTTGACAGGCATCCGCGTCAAAATCGAGTAGCACAGTACCTAGCACGGTGAAAAAAATTCCCCAAGGATGTGATGTCTTAGAATAGATTTCGTTGTCTGACTTCGACGCAGTCGTTTTATGAGATATAATATTTAAATAATTATACGTTGTATTATACGTCGTATTCATTGCAACAGCCTGCAAATGTGGGTCTACATCACCGAACCAATATCCTAAGTTTTCCCCGTTTGGCACCAATATCAACCCTACACGATTATTAAACATATAAAAGTTGGATTACAAAATTATATTTTTATAAGTATTATTTTATAGTTGGAATTACCAAGAAAAACACCTATAGACAAAATAATTATAAACGGTCGCCGTCGTCCCATATTTAATTTGCAACGATCTGAAAATGACCCCAAAATAGGGCACAGGAAAAATCCGACTAGCGGTGAAAGAGCCCAAACTAATGTCATGTGCTGATGCTCCACGCCAATTTTAAGCAATGTTGGTGACACAAAAGCTGTTTCCGCGGCGTATGAAAACTCAATCCCCATAACTGCAGCGGATACTCGTACTAATTCCGCGCGGGTTTTGTATCTGCAATTGAAGAATAAAATCCATTTAAAAAATTTGGTCAGCGTGTATCAATCGTTATAAAATTTGTCCTTTTTAATAAATAACGAGAAAAAAGGGCTATCTTCGGCACGCCGAAGACCTTGCAGACCCAACCTTTTCAAAATGCTCATATTGCTTTGCCCGTGTGTAAGAAGCACAGGAAAAATAGTAAAGGACAGTTAATTAACCGAGTATGGTTATGATGTCTTGAAAAACAAAAAAGGTTTCCATACAACAAACTTAATTTCGAACGATCGTTCCTATGGTAGCTATATGATATAGTGGTCCGATCTAAATAGAATTTTACATATATATGGGGAGTATAGTAAAACTAATAAATGCTGAGGTTGGTCAAGATATTTTTATAAACAAAAATGTTTTTCATACAAGAACCTACTTTTCGACCGATCGTTCCTATGGCAGCTATATAGTGTTCCGATCCAGCTGGTTTTGACATATGAACTGCGGGCAACAGAAAGAGGGACTTCTGCGAAATTTCATAAAGATAGCTTTAAAACTTAAAGACTAGTTCGCATAGAAACAGACAGACAGACAGATATGGCTATATCAACTCGGCTGTTGATACTGATCAAGAATATATATACTTTATGGGGTCGGAGATGTCTTCTTCTATGCGTTACACATTTCACGACCAAATTATAATACCCTCTGCAAGGGTATAATGAATTTTAGAAGGCATTTTATCGAAACATTTTATATAATCTATATATATGTACTGTTTGTCCTGACTGACTGACTTAGTGGTGATCAACGCACAGCCTAAACCGTAAGAGCTACGAAGCTGAAATTTTCACTGTAGCGACTTTATGTGATGTAGGTGCACGTTAAGACGGGGTTTCGGGAAATTCCACCCGCACGTATGGAAAAATCGCGAAAAACGTTTGTATGCAACTTATTTGTTTACCATCCGATCGCCCTAATACTCAATTAAAAAAATCTTTATCAAAATGTATCTGATGGGTGTTTCACAGATTTGGTGCCTGACGTTTCGCCTTCAAATTCATTTCCAAGGATCTACATAAAAAATCATTTGAGACGTGTTTCACATTTTTCGCAATATCTAAAATTCTTTGGTGGAAAGTTCATATGGTGAAGTTTTAAGTTTTGTACGATTTGTTTCAAACTTATTTTCAAAGCTCTACATAAGAATATAATTACTACGTGTTTCAGTGATTTGGGAAATTCCACCCGCAACAGTGGTAAATTAGCGGAAAACGTTAGTATGAAAGTTGTTTGTTTACTATCCGATCAGTTTCAAAATCATTTTCAAAGCTTTTTGAGAACATTTATTTTATTTTTCAGTCCTTTCAAAAACGTAGCTCTACCCAGGATATTCGACTTTCCAATAGATCTAACCAATTATTTCATTTTTATTTTTATACCCTGAACCCATTTAAAATGGGCAAAAAACTTATAATGTGTTTGTGCAAATGTATGTAACAGGCAGAAGGAAGCATCTCAGACCACATAGAGTATATATATTCTTGATCAGCATCAATAGCCGAGCCGATCTGGCCATGTCCGTCTGTCTGTCCGTCCGTCCGTCCGTCCGTATGTATGAACGCAAGGATTTCGGAACCTATAAGAGCTAGAGACATTCTAAATATTAGCTGTAGGTCCTCCTAGTTTCCGCGCAGATAGAGTTTGTTTCCGATATTCGATAACTTGTCCCGTTTCCAAGTAATCGATAAAAACCGATATCGAAATCCTGTTTTTTGAGCAATTTTGGTAAATAATAAGAGCTAGAGTCATCAAATATGACATGTAGCTTTTAGAGCAGTATATATATAAAGTATCTTTCATTTTCTAGCTATCACCACCTCCCCGCTAGCTATAAATGAAGTACAAAAACCAATTTATGCTGCCCATCAATATAAGCCTCAATTAAAATGCAATTGTCATTTCAAGAATACACGAATAGTTTATAGTACAATAAGAAGAAATACAGAAATGATTAAAAAAAACGTGTTTTGACTTTTCTCCTATTAGCGGCAGCAAGCGGAAATTCCCAGAATTTCTGTATACATGTACACACACACAGTCATGCGCGTCTCTATTGAATTCTTTCAACAGCATTGCAATTGCGATTGTATTGTTTTCTTTTTTCTTATTTCTGTGCTGTTATGTTAATTCGTTTTTTATTTGGTTTCAATAATTGGTGCGGCTGTTGACTAGAAACGGCGGCAAGTAGTAAGGTCTGTTGCAGGTTCGAGATCTACCGAGGAAACTTTTTTCTTTTTTTTTGGCTGGTGTAGCCGTTGAGTAGGGGTTCTGGCAAGAAGTGTGGTCCGTTGCGAGTTCGAGTCCTATTGAGGGATCGATTTTTTGCATACCCTAAACCCAAAAAAAATGGTTAAAAGCCATTTTTAAGAATATATTCTATAGCACAATAAGCTCTACTGAAAATTTCATCAAAATCGGTTAAAAAACACAAAAGAAAATGTGTTTTGGATGCCCAAGTGTTTGCGGCTGCTAGCGCAAATTCCAAGAATTTCTGTATACATGTACACACACATATTCATGCGCGTCTGCTTTGAATTCTATCAACAGCATTGCAATTGCGATTGTATTGTTTTCTGTGCTGCAATTTGAATTCGTTTTTTTCTCATTATGACTCAATTGTTGGTGTGGCTGTTGAGTAGAGGCGGCAGAAAACATTATTTTTATTACTACTTAAGCAATCGATCGCGTAGCGCGAGCTGCGATTGACGTCAGAAGAAGAGGGTTCAGGGTATCCCCCGGATTCGGACACTTAGATTTGTTTTCAAATGTATTTTTTTGCCGCGCAGGGCACTTATTAGAATTTATAAGGTTTATATTGTTGCTTGGCAGCCCACTCGAATTAGTTGTGCCTAGGTTGCGATCAAACGAAAAACTAACTATGAAAATATGTAAGGCGAACGAAACGAAAACTCCAATAAGACGCTCGCCGCTTAGAGCGAAGGGCAGCGGGAATCAATGCAAAGCAAAGCAATGCAGAAAGCAAAGGGCCAACGAAGAGAGTGGGCAGCAGCTTACAAAGAGCGCGCAAAAACTATTTGCTCTTATGCTGTAATTATGATTGTTATCTTCTGTTGTCTCTGCTGTAACTTGACCAAACATTCTCCCCCCGTTGGAAGGCAAGAGCTTTCAACATCATCCTGTTTGGGCAGCAAACACAGCTTTCGTGCAGCTCTGCGTATGACTCCAGTCGCAGTTTGAAGCACAGCAACTCTGGATAACCCATCAGATCCAGAAATCAGCTCTTGCACTCTAGCTAGTGGCCACTTCAGCGGCTCTAGATTCTCATCCTTTACAAGGACAACATCGTTAATGGAGAGTACAGGCTTAGGAGTGCGCCATTTGGAGTGCTGTTGAAGAAGCGTTAAATATTCTTCATGCCAACGGGCCCAGAATACTTGTTGGAGATATGTGACGCTCTGAAAGTAGTTAAGCCGAATGAAGCTTAGCTGCCTTAGATCGGGCTCAATGTATGATGAAGATGGCGCTGTACCCAGGAAGTGTGCGGTTGTCAAGACGTCAAGATCACCTGGATGCTCTGAAAGTGATTGTGCATTTGGCAACAAATCTGGAGACTGTTTTACAAACGCCAATGGGCCAGTACTGGAAACGAATCGAAGACAATAAGGCGCGAGGTCCAGCATGTAAGTTCCGTTTATGAAAGTGAACTATGATTTCTCGCGTCACAGGATGCTGACGAGGCAATATAATCGGATGTCGCGCTGAGAAGTCCAACGACGAGTCTTTCAGCCGTCCACCGGTGAGGAGAAGGCCGCGGTCGTCAAGGAATGGTGCAAGAGAGGCCATTGAGCTAGACGGTTTGACATGCCTTCCTTCCTTCAGTGTCTTGACCGCAGTAACCAATGTGTGCCATGATGCACGTGGTCCACAGTTAGTTCAGCTCCTCGGATTCGGTTTACAAATTTGTAAATATAAGCAAAGTCCCGTTGCAGCTTGGAGAACGAATTGATGAACTTGCAGCCAATAGAGAGATCAAGTTGCGCTGCAGTTCCGAGGAATACTTTGTATCGAAGTTCTGGTAAGGATTCGACAGGCACACAGGAAGAAGGCCACTCTTCCTTTGCCTTACTGAGAAAACTCGCACCATGGGCCCATAATGGAGTACGGGAGAGCTCACTAGGCAGCGCTCCTCGTGAAATTATATCCGCCGGGCTTAATTCAGTGGGAATATGATGCCATTCCATACCAGTGGTGAGCTCTTGGATGGCTGCGACTCGATTGGCAACGAAAACATTGAATTTCGAAGCATTATTGCGAATTCAAGCCAAAGTCACGGCAGAGTCCGACCAACAGTAATACCGACAGTCGAACGCTTTTATTTGGCATATTTCGCTGAGAAGGTGAGCCAACAATGCAGCTCCGCAGAGTTCCAGCTTTGGTACAGAGATGGTTTTCATGGGCGCGATACGCAATTTGGAGCATAAGAGACGTACGTTGGTGTTGCCATGGCACTTTGAGACTGTATAGACGCATGCTCCATAAGCGCTCAGGCTGGCGTCACAAAATCTGTGAATCTTCACCGTACTGTCTGATGAGAGTGCACGACGGGGATACTGGAATTGCTGAGTATGCTCAAAGTCAGCGCAGAAGTTGACCCAGGTGGTGCTTAAGTGTACGGGCAGGCTCTCATCCTAGTCCAGTTTTTCTCTCCAGAGATCCTGCATAAAAATTTTAGCATTGACCGTTTTGTCAGTCTGGAAGGCAGCTTCAGTGGAGAGAAGGAGAAAAGGAAACAGTCTGAAGCGGGATCCCAAACGAGGCCTAACGTTTTCGTGATATCACTGCCATCGTCGAACTTAAGCAGCGATTCTCTATCCTCTTCCGGTATGTTTTGGCGTACAGTTGTGTCGCTAGAACACCATTTTCGCAACTTTAAGTTCCCCTGCCGAGCCATAAAACACGACCCTTAGCTTGGTTGAAGTGCTATCCTCCTTCAGCACTTGGCCCAGTGCTGCTAAGGTAACAAGTGACATATGACCCAAGTCAAGATTGCGGTCTAGTTTTCTTTCCACGTTCAGGAATCGATGAAGCGCCTGTTGATAGGAGTCAGCCAGCTGATACATGCCTAGTCGGAGCGGTAAACGAACTGAATAGTCGCCAGTCGACAGACATTAAAGATTGGCCTGAAAGTGTGCCTCGCAGTCGCGTTCCTTCTTGTTTGGAAGGGACTCAGGCTCCGTGCATCATTCCAATTCCCAAAACCGACGGATTAATTCATCAATCTGTGCATTCGGCTGCAGATGCGAGTCTACCAGCAGATCTGGATTCACTATTGATCTCATTGCCACGAGTGATGATTTTTCTACATGTGAAGCACCTCCCGTAGCCACCCAACCAAGGCGAGTCTTATGCAATATCGGCAGTCCAGCAGCTAGTTTAATCTGGCCGACGCATAACAGATCGAAGAACAGACTTGCCCCAATTAACATGTCGATTTGCTGTGATTTAATGAATTCAGTATCAGCTAGTTGTATATTTGATGGAATGTTCCATGATGCAGGGTCAAGAGTAAAACCAGGCTGATTATCGGTGATGGATGGTGCAATCAACGCCGGGGTGCATGTGGAGTACTCCGACACTCGAGATTTGACATTGATGTTGACCGAAAAACCATCGGACGTAAATATCGCATCACCAATGCCAGAGACGATTGCTGTTGATTTGAATTTGCGAAGCTGGAGCTGATGAGCAAGACGAGAGGTTATTGATGTGCAACTGCGACCCAGAGTCGGGCAACGCACGGCAGGGCGCCAAGGAGCCAGCGCGGTTTTTCACATTGATGACGGCAGTGGCAAGCAGGACAGCATCGTGCTTGAAATGCTGAGCGGTAGTGAGTGGCGAAGATAACATTGCCGCCAAGGTGTTTTGGGATGACAAATAAGTTTCGGTATCTTGAGCATTGTTTGTGCTAGAAGCAGCGGTGTGCCTGCTTGGGTTGCCAAGGTGCAACAAGCTATGATGCTTGCTTCCACAAACTCTGCAAGCGCTGGCGCGGCAGACTCTCAGCTGATATTCCCTTTGAAGGCAGCTTAGGCACAGCGCAAGCCGCTTGGCTTCGTGAAGGCGCAGCGAGGGCGATAAATTTGCGAACTTCAATTATTTATAAATAGAGTGGCCTGCGACTTCACAAAATACACAAGCACTCGTTCCATTCCTAGTCACTACAAACGTTCTTCTACTACTGTTGTTCTGGCCCTCCTGGGAGCTAGGCGTGTACATTGCCGTAGCGTGATCCGCATTTTACAGCCTTTGGCAAAGTCTCTCGATGAAGGTTGTAAACCGCTCGCATGATGGTATGACGTCCAACGGCGCATCATCCTCCCAGCTAGCTTGCGTAGCGCTATCTAGTTTTTGCAGAAACGTGTGTACTATGTCGCAACCGGCGATCTGTTCCACACAGCCCATCGATTTTAAAGCACGTAGATGAGAGTTGACCTTATCTGAAAATTCTCGCAGTTGTGTCGTCGCGTCCTTATCTACCTTTCTCAAACACAAAATTTCAGCGATGTGTGCCTGAAAAATAAGACGCTTGTTATTAAAACGCTTATCAAGTTCTATAGCGGCGGCATAATTAGCGTTTGACATTTCCAATGAGCGAATTGTATCCAGTGCTGTTCCTTTAAGGTATGACCGTAGATGCTGGAGTTTTTCAATGTTGGTCAAATATGGATCCTTGTCAATGACCGTGGTGAACATGTTCGAGAAATCGGCCCATTCTGTGTAGCCTCCATTAAACTTCGGCAATTTAAGTTGAGGTAACCGAGAGTGGTTTGGAACAACAAAGGTAGAACGCGAATCATCAGCTGCGGCAGAATTGAAACTATCATAGATTGTTTCAAATTTCGCCTGCAAGTCAGATGCCATGCTTATGTAATCTTGCAGTCATCAACATCGCGAAGTCGAGCGGGATCAAGTTCAGAGTACAATCTATTGAGTCGATCACTTAAATTCTTAATCTTTATTTTAAGAACAGCAGCCTGGGTTCCAGCCGCCACTTGATTAGCTGATGTCGCCTCATCATTTCCATTTCACTTGCGCCTTCATCAAACATTATGAATGTAGCGCAAAACAAAGTTCACACAGCCGAACTACAATACAAGTGTTCGTTCGAGCGAGATAGCGTATAGCTGGTTATAGCGCGCAACGATTAACGGGAATTTTGCTACGGCGTTTATGTATAACAACCAATTGTATGCAGATGCGCAAGTAAACGGCTAACCACTGTTGTGCTCAAAATTAATAAAACACAATTAAAATTATGAATAAAGTAAATACGAAAAGAACGAAAAGTCACGTCGGGGTCACCAAACTGTGTAGTTGCAAGCTTTTTTGCAACTAATTAATTCTCACTACTTGTGTGCAGCGAAATTCAAACACTTAGATTTATTTTCAAATGTATTTATATATTGTTGTTTGGCAACAAACTCGAATTAGTTGTGCCTAGGTTGCGATCAATCGAAAAACTAAACTATGACAATATGTAAAGCGAACGAAACGAAACTCCAATAAGACGCTCGCCGCTTAAAGCGAAGGGTAGCGGGAATCAATGCAAAGCAAAGCAATGCAGAAAGCAAAGGACCAGCGAAGAGAGTGGGCAGCAGCTTACAAAGAGAGCTCAAAAACTATTTGCTCTTAGGCTGTAATTATGATTGTCATCTTCTGCTGTTGGCTGCTGACGCAGCCGTCGGTGTTGTCTCTGCTGTTACTTGAACAAACAGCCTCTACTTTGTTTCTTTTCTTACAAATTATAATAAGTTCCGTTATAATTTGAGATTTGCTTCTTTGAGTTTGGTGATTATCTGTTTGAGGTGTTCGATATGTTCTTGAAGCGAAGGTGAGAATATAAATATGTCGTCTAGGTATACTAGGCAACATTTTCCTATTAAATCCTGTAATTATTCTTTGGAAGTTGCGGGCACGTTTGTTACACAAGTGGCATCGTACTGAACTCATAGTGTCCATCTTCTGCCAAAAAGCCTTTTTTGTTATATCCTGTGGCGCCAATTCTATTTGATGGTAGCCACTAGCTAAACCTCATATAGAAAAATGACTGGTCTCTTCCAATTTTGTCAAGTACATTGTTTCTATTAGGCATTAGCTATTTGTCTTTAATATTCTTCTCATTTAATTTACCGAAATCTACAATCAATCTCCAGTTTTTTCAATTGATGCATCCTATTATTTTGGCACTCGCCAAACAGGAGCACTCCAAAGGGAAAGGCTGTTTTTAATGATATCTTGTTATAGTGCTTTGTTAAATTGTCTTTTGATTCTGCTCTGATATCAAAATGTCGTGCTTTATTAGGTTTGTGAAAGTGAGTTCTTCTTGTTCGTTGTATTCAGTGTCTGAGTTCGTTCAGTTGGTGTATACGTACCTTCAACTTCTAGGTTATGTATTCGCTGATCGTTGAGTTTTAGTACAACTTCTTTTAATTTTGGCAAGATTCCCAGTTTTTTGTGTAATTCTTATTCCAGTTACTGTTTGTTTGTTGCTGTTTTTGGTTCTGGTCCCTGACGGATCTATTTGTGTTAGTTGGTTTAAATGGTACAAAACAGCACTTTCTTCGCGTTTGTCTGCAACATTAGTAACTAGGGTCTCTTTAATGTCGACCCAATCTACGAGTACTGCTGCTGATAACAGAGCGTCATTGGCTCTTTCTTCAACTTTATTTGTTCATCTTATTAATAGGAGTATTTGTTCTACGTTTGTAGTAAATTCATTAAGTGTTTTGAATTTTCCGTCGTAAAGTAGAAGATATTAATTTACGTTTGAAATCCGCAAAGATGCAAAGACATAGTATAGGGGATTAATTAGCTCCGGTTGGTAAAAATCGTTTCTACCAGTATTTATTTATAGTGTTTAAGGTGGTGGCTCAGGAAATGTTTGAGAAACTAGCATTAACTCATGCTCTTTTCCCAGTTAATGTTTGTTTAACTTTCCCTAACTTAGACATTAATGTATGTATTTGTTATATTTTACGTATTTGGTGAAATTTACATGTGCATATCTTATTTACTAGTTTATAAATGTATTTAAATATAGTTATATTCATAACCTGAGCCCATTGAAAATGGGTAAAAAATAATTATGTATTTGTGCAAATGTATGTAACACGCAGAAGGAAGCATCTCCGACCCTATAAAGTATATATATTCTTGATCAGTATCAAAAGCCGAGTTGATATAGCCATGTCCGTCTGACCGTCTGTCTGTTTCTATGCGAACTAGTCTCTCAGTTTTAACGCTATCCCTATGAAACTTTGCAGAAGTCCCTCTTTCTGATGCACGCAGTTCATATGTCAAAACCTACTGAATCGGAACACTATATCATATAGCTGCCATAGGAACGATCGGTCGAAAATTAAGTTCTTGTATGGGAACGTCTTCCTAAGATACCCCTTGGGATCTTGATATGATACTTTCCTGTTCAGTTTAAGTTTGGTTTATTGCTTTTTAATGAAACGCCTGCTGTATGGTCGAGCACGTGGCCCAGAAAAAAGAACGAGAAAGAAGGGCTATCTTCGGCACGCCGAAAATTTAATACCCTTGCAGACCTAACCTTTTCATAATGCTCATAGTGCTTTGCCCGTATCTAATTAGCACAGGAAAAATTGTTAATGCCGAGTATGGTTAAGATATTGTGAAAAACAACAAAGTTGTAAAATGTAAAAAAGTTTTTCCATAAATGGAGGGAGTATAGTTAAAGTATAGTTAAATGGCGAGATTGGTCAAGATATCTTGAAAAACACAAAAATGTGCATACAACAACTTATTTTCGACCAATCTTTACTATGGCAGCTACATGATAAAGTAGTCCGATGTTGATAGAATTTTACATATATATGGGGAGTATAGTAAAACTAATAAATGCTGAGGTTGGTCAAGATATTTTTATAAACAAAAATGTTTTTCATACAAGAACCTACTTTTCGACCGATTGTTCCTATGGCAGCTATATAATATAGTGGTCCGATCCAGCTGGTTTTGACATATGTACTGCATGCAACAGAAAGAGGGACTCTGCAAAGTTTCATAAAGATAGCTTTAAAACTGAGAGACTAGTTCGCATAGAAACAGACACACGGACAGCCGGACAGACGGACATGGCTATATCGACTCGGCTGTTGATAGTGATCATGATTATATATACTTTATGGGGTCGGAGATATCTTCTTCTATGCGTTACACATTTCACGTCAAAGTATAATACCCTCTTCAGTTCCTTAGTCTTTTCCAAGCAAAATGTCCTTTTCCGTGAATTAATTTTAGTATCTTTTATTCCATTTCTGTTTCACAGTTATTTGTCCAAGTCCTTAAAAACTCAATTTAAAACAAACGAGAAGGAAAGGCTATCTTCGGCACGCCGAAGATTTAATACCCTTGCAGACCCAACCATTTCATAATGCTCATAGTGCTTTGCACGTATCTAAGAAGCACAGGGAAAATAGTCAATTACAGTTAATTAACCGAGTATGGTTAAGATGTCTTGAAAAACAAAAAAGTTTTCCATACAACTTAATTTCGACCGATCGTTCCTATGGCAGCTATATGATATAGTTGTCCGATCTTAATAGACTTTTGCATATATATGGGGAGCTTAGTTAAACTAATAAATACCGAGTTTGGTCAAGATATCTTGAAAAACAAAAAAGTTTTCCATACAAAAACTTAATTTTCGACCGATCGTTCCTATGGCAGCTATATGATATAGTTGTCCGATCTTAATAGAATTTTGCATATATATGGGGAGCTTAGTTAAACTAATAAATACCGAGTTTGGTCAACATATCTTGAAAAACGTAAAAATTTTCCATTCAAAAACTAAATTTTCGACCGATCGTTCCTATGGCAGCTATATGATATAGTTGCCCGATCTGGGGAGCTTAGTTAAACTAATAAATACCGAGTTTGGTCAAGATATCTTGAAAAACATAAAAATTTTCCATACAAAAACTTAATTTTCGACCGATCGTTCCTATGGCAGCTATATGATATAGTTGCCCGATCTTAATAGAATTTTGCATATACTATATATGGGGAGCTTAGTTAAACTAATAAATACCGAGTTTGGTCAAGATATCTTGAAAAACATAGAAATTTTCCATACAAAAACTTAATTTTCGACCGATCGTTCCTATGGCAGCTATATGATATAGAAGTCCGATATTAATAGGATTTTGCATACATATGGGGAGCGTAGTAAAACTAATAAATACCGAGTTTAGTCAAGAAATCTTTATAAACAAAAATGTTTTTAATACAAGAACCTACTTTTCGACCGATCGTTCTTATGGCAGCTATATGATATAGTTGCCCGATCCAGCTAATTTTGACATATGAACTGCGTGCAACAAAAAGAGAGAATTCTGCAAAGTTTCAAAAAGATAGCTTTAAAACTAAGAGACTTGTTCGCATAGAAACAGACAGACGGACAGACGGACATGGCTATATCAACTCGGCTGTTGATACTGATCAAGAATATATATACTTTATGGGGTCGGAGATGTCTCCTTCTATGCGTTACACATTTCACGACAAAATTATAATACCCTCTGCAAGGGTATAAAAAGGATCAGCTTCGTGCGGAATATTAGGTATTGTTACGATACATAAAAATCGCAAGAAAGATGTTAGCTTATTAAATGCAAAGGAAGATAACTCGCATAGAGGCTCTAGTCGGGAGTTCCCAACTAGGCGATACTCTGAACCCACTTCTACCAACACCAAATGCAGCTCGGGCTACGAGCTTGTTTGTTTTATCAGTAAAACAAAAAATTAAAAAATAAGTAACTCCCAATCGGACTCAAATCCGTGGCGACCGCACTACTTGCTACCGGCTCCACTCGACAGCCATACCATATAATATAAAATAAAAGATATTTGATATATATATATATATTATTCCAAAAGCGACATTGTGACTCTCCCCTTATAAATTACGGTTTTTTCTCAAAAAACAGAATTTTGACATCGAAGGCTTGCAAATGGGGCAAGTTATCGATTATCGGAAACAAACTCGTTCGGCGCGGGGACCAGAAGAACCTCCGTTCAAGTCTCTAGCTCTTATTGATTCTGCAATTTTTGTGTTCATACGAACGGACGAACCGACAGACGGAAACACGGACATGGCTAGATCGACTCCGCTTTTAATGCTAATCAACAACATATGTACTTTATGGGGTCGGAGATGCTTTCTTCTGCCTTTCACACACATTCGCACAAATGCATTATACCCTTTTTACCCATTTTCAATTAGTTCTGGGTAAAAAATGATTTTTTTTGGTTAGGAAGTCCATTCAAAGTCGTATGTGTTAATAAAAATTGTGTACCACTGAATATCGCTGGAAAACGTATCTGTATAAATAAAACTTATAAATGAAGCATGCGGCTGCTTTAAGTAAGATGTATTGATTACTAATCGTAATAGAATCTCAGTCAATTGGATTAAAGCATTAAAAATTGTTTTGAAAAAAAAGCATAGGACATTTTTATGCCCTTGCAGAGGGTATTATAATTTTGTCGTGAAATGTGTAACGCATAGAAGGAGACATCTCCGACCCCATAAAGTATATATATTCTTGATCAGTATCAACAGCCGAGTCGACATACATAGCCATGTCCGTCTGTCCGTCTGTCTGTTTCTATGCGAACAAGTCTCTCAGTTTTAAAGCTATCTTTATGAAACTTTGCAGAATTCCCTCCTTCTGTTGCACGCAGTTCATATGTCAAAACCAGCTGGATCGGACCACTATATCATATAGCTGCCATAGGAACGATCGGTCGAAAAGTAGGTTCTTGTATGAAAAACATTTTTGTTTATTAAGATATCTTGACCAAACTCGGCATTTGTAAGTTTTACTATGCTTCCCACATATATGCAAAATCCTATTAAGATCGGACAACTATATCATATAGCTGCCATAGGAACGATCGGTCGAAAATTAAGTTTTTGTATGAAAAATTTCTATGTTTTTCAAGATATCTTGACCAAACTCGGTATTTATTAGTTTAACTAAGCTCCCCATATATATGCGAAATTCTACTAAGATCGGGCAACTATATCATATAGCTGCCATAGGAACGATCGGTCGAAAATTAAGTTTTTGTATGGAACATTTTGATGTTTTTCAAGAAATCTTGACCAAACTCGGTATTTATTAGTTTACCTAAGCTCCCCATATATATGCAAAATTCTTTTAAGATCGGGCAACTATATCATATAGCTGCCAGAGGAACGATCGGTCGAAAATTAAGTTTTTGTATGGAAAATTTTTATGTTTTTCAAGAAATCTTGACCAAACTCGGTATTTATTAGTTTACCTAAGCTCCCCATATATATGCAAAATTCTATTAAGATCGGACAACTATATCATATAGCTGCCAGAGGAACGATCGGTCGAAAATTAAGTTTTTGTATGGAAAATTTTTATGTTTTTCAAGCAATCTTGACCAAACTCGGTATTTATTAGTTTTACTACGCTCCCAATATATATGAAAAATCCTATTAAGATCGAACCACTATATCATATAGCTGCCATAGGAACGATCGGTCGAAATTAAGTTGTATGGAAAACCTTTTTGTTTTTCAAGATATCTTAACCATACTCGGTTAATTAACTGCAATTGACTATTTTCCCTGTGCTTCTTAGATACGTGCAAAGCACTATGAGCATTATGAAATGGTTGGGTCTGCAAGGGTATTAAATCTTCGGCGTGCCGAAGATAGCCTTTCCTTCTCGTTTATTTTAAATTGAGTTTTTAAGGACTTGGACAAATAACTGTGAAACAGAAATGGAATAAAAGATACTAAAATTAATTCACGGAAAAGGACATTTTGCTTGGAAAAGACTAAGGAACTGAAGAGGGTATTATACTTTGACGTGAAATGTGTAACGCATAGAAGAAGATATCTCCGACCCCATAAAGTATATATAATCATGATCACTATCAACAGCCGAGTCGATATAGCCATGTCCGTCTGTCCGGCTGTCCGTGTGTCTGTTTCTATGCGAACTAGTCTCTCAGTTTTAAAGCTATCTTTATGAAACTTTGCAGAAGTCCCTCTTTCTGTTGCATGCAGTACATATGTCAAAACCAGCTGGATCGGACCACTATATTATATAGCTGCCACAGGAACAATCGGTCGAAAAGTAGGTTCTTGTATGAAAAACATTTTTGTTTATAAAGATATCTTGACCAACCTCAGCATTTATTAGTTTTACTATACTCCCCATATATATGTAAAATTCTATCAGCATCGGACTACTTTATCATGTAGCTGCCATAGTAAAGATTGGTCGAAAATAAGTTGTTGTATGCACATTTTTTTGTTTTTCAAGATATCTTGACCAATCTCGCCATTTAACTATACTTTAACTATACTCCCTCCATTTATGGAAAAACTTTTTTACATTTTACAACTTTGTTGTTTTTCACAATATCTTAACCATACTCGGCATTAACAATTTTTTCTGTGCTAATTAGATACGGGCAAAGCACTATGAGCATTATGAAAAGGTTAGGTCTGCAAGGGTATTAAATTTTCGGCGTGCCGAAGATAGCCCTTCTTTCTCGTTCTTTTTTCTGGGCCACGTGCTCGACCATACAGCAGGCGTTTCATTAAAAAGCAATAAACCAAACTTAAACTGAACAGGAAAGTATCATATCAAGATCCCAAGGGGTATCTTAGGAAGACGTTCCCATCTCCTCGGACAGGATAGAATAACTCGCGCTGTCGGCACTCCTATATTCTGAAGGAGAGAACCAAAAATTATATTGTGTATCATTTTAATAAAATGTACGTGAGAACTAAGGCAAGACAAGTAATACAAACATGGTATAACAAACATAAAAAGTAAAAGTAGCATGAGACAATCAAATATGGTTGTGAATTTTGATGGACGCAAACAAGTTTGAGTTTGAAGACTTCACTAAAACTTGCGATACTTCCCCAAGTTCGATAGTTACCAAAATGATTACAAATACAAACTTTAACAAGGTTTTTAAGAACCATGGCAATAAGGCAATATAAAAAGATATATATATTTATTTTATTATAGATAGTTTTTTTAAGCATTTTTAATATACACACAGCAAGGTTAATAAGAACCATTGCAATAGGGCAATCCAATATTTTGTGTATACACCTTAACCCACATATACTACTAGTATGGCCATACGGCACAGACGATAAAGTGTACAAAGTCACAATGGAGCAAGTCTCATACCAAGTTGAACAAATTATGGTGAACACAAAAAACAAAAAAAAAACAAAGCCAAAAAAAAAGAGAAGGAAGATTTAATACCCTTGCAGACCCAACCTTTTCATAATGCTCATAGTGCTTTGCCCGTATCTAAGAAGCACAGGGAAAATAGTTAATGACAGTTAATTAACCGAGTATGGTTAAGATGTCTTGAAAAACAAAAAAGTTTTCCATACAACTTAATTTCGACCGATCGTTCCTATGGCAGCTATATGATATAGTGGTCCGATCTAAATAGGATTTTGCATATATGTGGGAAGCATAGTAAAACTTATAAATGCCGAGTTTGGTCAAGATATCTTGAAAAAGAAAAAAAATTTCCATACAAGAACTTAATTTTCGACCGATCGTTCCTATGGCAGCTATATGATATAGTGTTCCGATTCAGCAGGTTTTGACATATGAACTGCGTGCATCAGAAAGAGGGACTTCTGCAAAGTTTCATAGGGATAGCGTTAAAACTGAGAGACTAGTTCGCATAGAAACAGACAGACGGTCAGACGGACATGGCTATATCAACTCGGCTTTTGATACTGATCAAGAATATATATACTTTATAGGGTCGGAGATACTTCCTTCTGCGTGTTACATACATTTGCACAAATACATAATACCTTTTTTACCCATTTTCAATGGGCTCAGGTTATGAATATAACTATATTTAAATACATTTATAAACTAGTAAATAAGATATGCACATGTAAATTTCACCAAATAAGTAAAATATAACAAATACATACATTAATGTCTAAGTTAGGGAAAGTTAAACAAACATTAACCGGGAAAAGAGCATGAGTTAATGCTAGTTTCTCAAACATTTCCTGAGCCACCACCTTAAACACTATAAATAAATACTGGTAGAAACGATTTTTACCAACCGGAGCTAATTAATCCCCTATACTATGTCTTTGCATCTTTGCGGATTTCAAACGTAAGTTAATATCTTCCACTTTACGACGGAAAATTCAAAACACTTAATGAATTTACTACAAACGTAGAACAAATACTCCTATTAATAAGATGAACAAATAAAGTTGAAGAAAGAGCCAATGACGCTCTGTTATCAGCAGCAGTACTCGTAGATTGGGTCGACATTAAAGAGACCCTAGTTACTAATGTTGCAGACAAACGCGAAGAAAGTGCTGTTTTGTACCATTTAAACCAACTAACACAAATAGATCCGTCAGGGACCAGAACCAAAAACAGCAACAAACAAACAGTAACTGGAATAAGAATTACACAAAAAACTGGGAATCTTGCCAAAATTAAAAGAAGTTGTACTCAAACTCAACGATCAGCGAATACATAACCTAGAAGTTGAAGGTTACCAACTGAACGAACTCAGACACTGAATACAACGAACAAGAAGAACTCACTTTCACAAACCTAATAAAGCACGACATTTTGATATCAGAGCAGAATCAAAAGACAATTTAACAAAGCACTATAACAAGATATCATTAAAAACAGCCTTTCCCTTTGGAGTGCTCCTGTTTGGCGAGTGCCAAAACAATAGGATGCATCAATTGAAAAAACTGGAGATTGATTGTAGATTTCGGTAAATTAAATGAGAAGAATATTAAAGACAAATAGCTAATGCCTAATAGAAACAATGTACTTGACAAAATTGGAAGAGACCAGTCATTTTTCTATATGAGGTTTAGCTAGTGGCTACCATCAAATAGAATTGGCGCCACAGGATATAACAAAAAAGGCTTTTTGGCAGAAGATGGACACTATGAGTTCAGTACGATGCCACTTGTGTAACAAACGTGCCCGCAACTTCCAAAGAATAATTACAGGATTTAATAGGAAAATGTTGCCTAGTATACCTAGACGACATATTTATATTCTCACCTTCGCTTCAAGAACATATCGAACACCTCAAACAGATAATCACCAAACTCAAAGAAGCAAATCTCAAATTATAACGGAACATATTATAATTTGTAAGAAAAGAAACAAAGTAGAGGCTGTTTGTTCAAGTAACAGCAGAGACAACACCGACGGCTGCGTCAGCAGCCAACAGCAGAAGATGACAATCATAATTACAGCCTAAGAGCAAATAGTTTTTGAGCTCTCTTTGTAAGCTGCTGCCCACTCTCTTCGCTGGTCCTTTGCTTTCTGCATTGCTTTGCTTTGCATTGATTCCCGCTACCCTTCGCTTTAAGCGGCGAGCGTCTTATTGGAGTTTCGTTTCGTTCGCTTTACATATTGTCATAGTTTAGTTTTTCGATTGATCGCAACCTAGGCACAACTAATTCGAGTTTGTTGCCAAACAACAATATATAAATACATTTGAAAATAAATCTAAGTGTTTGAATTTCGCTGCACACAAGTAGTGAGAATTAATTAGTTGCAAAAAAGCTTGCAACTACACAGTTTGGTGACCCCGACGTGACTTTTCGTTCTTTTCGTATTTACTTTATTCATAATTTTAATTGTGTTTTATTAATTTTGAGCACAACAGTGGTTAGCCGTTTACTTGCGCATCTGCATACAATTGGTTGTTATACATAAACGCCGTAGCAAAATTCCCGTTAATCGTTGCGCGCTATAACCAGCTATACGCTATCTCGCTCGAACGAACACTTGTATTGTAGTTCGGCTGTGTGAACTTTGTTTTGCGCTACATTCATAATGTTTGATGAAGGCGCAAGTGAAATGGAAATGATGAGGCGACATCAGCTAATCAAGTGGCGGCTGGAACCCAGGCTGCTGTTCTTAAAATAAAGATTAAGAATTTAAGTGATCGACTCAATAGATTGTACTCTGAACTTGATCCCGCTCGACTTCGCGATGTTGATGACTGCAAGATTACATAAGCATGGCATCTGACTTGCAGGCGAAATTTGAAACAATCTATGATAGTTTCAATTCTGCCGCAGCTGATGATTCGCGTTCTACCTTTGTTGTTCCAAACCACTCTCGGTTACCTCAACTTAAATTGCCGAAGTTTAATGGAGGCTACACAGAATGGGCCGATTTCTCGAACATGTTCACCACGGTCATTGACAAGGATCCATATTTGACCAACATTGAAAAACTCCAGCATCTACGGTCATACCTTAAAGGAACAGCACTGGATACAATTCGCTCATTGGAAATGTCAAACGCTAATTATGCCGCCGCTATAGAACTTGATAAGCGTTTTAATAACAAGCGTCTTATTTTTCAGGCACACATCGCTGAAATTTTGTGTTTGAGAAAGGTAGATAAGGACGCGACGACACAACTGCGAGAATTTTCAGATAAGGTCAACTCTCATCTACGTGCTTTAAAATCGATGGGCTGTGTGGAACAGATCGCCGGTTGCGACATAGTACACACGTTTCTGCAAAAACTAGATAGCGCTACGCAAGCTAGCTGGGAGGATGATGCGCCGTTGGACGTCATACCATCATGCGAGCGGTTTACAACCTTCATCGAGAGACTTTGCCAAAGGCTGTAAAATGCGGATCACGCTACGGCAATGTACACGCCTAGCTCCCAGGAGGGCCAGAACAACAGTAGTAGAAGAACGTTTGTAGTGACTAGGAATGGAACGAGTGCTTGTGTATTTTGTGAAGTCGCAGGCCACTCTATTTATAAATAATTGAAGTTCGCAAATTTATCGCCCTCGCTGCGCCTTCACGAAGCCAAGCGGCTTGCGCTGTGCCTAAGCTGCCTACAAAGGGAATATCAGCTGAGAGTCTGCCGCGCCAGCGCTTGCAGAGTTTGTGGAAGCAAGCATCATAGCTTGTTGCACCTTGGCAACCCAAGCAGGCACACCGCTGCTTCTAGCACAAACAATGCTCAAGATACCGAAACTTATTTGTCATCCCAAAACACCTTGGCGGCAATGTTATCTTCGCCACTCACTACCGCTCAGCATTTCAAGCACGATGCTGTCCTGCTTGCCACTGCCGTCATCAAAGTGAAAAACCGCGCTGGCTCCTTGGCGCCCTGCCGTGCGTTGCCCGACTCTGGGTCGCAGTTGCACATCAATAACCTCTCGTCTTGCTCATCAGCTCCAGCTTCGCAAATTCAAATCAACAGCAATCGTCTCTGGCATTGGTGATGCGATATTTACGTCCGATGGTTTTTCGGTCAACATCAATGTCAAATCTCGAGTGTCGGAGTACTCCACAGCAAATCGACATGTTAATTGGGGCAAGTCTGTTCTTCGATCTGCTATGCGTCGGCCAGATTAAACTAGCTGCTGGACTGCCGATATTGCATAAGACTCGCCTTGGTTGGGTGGCTACGGGAGGTGCTTCACATGTAGAAAAATCATCACTCGTGGCAATGAGATCAATAGTGAATCCAGATCTGCTGGTAGACTCGCATCTGCAGCCGAATGCACAGATTGATGAATTAATCCGTCGGTTTTGGGAATTGGAATGATGCACGGAGCCTGAGTCCCTTCCAAACAAGAAGGAACGCGACTGCGAGGCACACTTTCAGGCCAATCTTTAATGTCTGTCGACTGGCGACTATTCAGTTCGTTTACCGCTCCGACTAGGCATGTATCAGCTGGCTGACTCCTATCAACAGGCGCTTCATCGATTCCTGAACGTGGAAAGAAAACTAGACCGCAATCTTGACTTGGGTCATATGTCACTTGTTACCTTAGCAGCACTGGGCCAAGTGCTGAAGGAGGATAGCACTTCAACCAAGCTAAGGGTCGTGTTTTATGGCTCGGCAGGGGAACTTAAAGTTGCGAAAATGGTGTTCTAGCGACACAACTGTACGCCAAAACATACCGGAAGAGGATAGTGAATCGCTGCTTAAGTTCGACGATGGCAGTGATATCACGAAAACGTTAGGCCTCGTTTGGGATCCCGCTTCAGACTGTTTCCTTTTCTCCTTCTCTCCACTGAAGCTGCCCTCCAGACTGACAAAACGGTCAATGCTAAAATTTTTATGCAGGATCTCTGGAGAGAAAAACTGGACTAGGATGAGAGCCTGCCCGTACACTTAAGCACCACCTGGGTCAACTTCTGCGCTGACTTTGAGCATACTCAGCAATTCCAGTATCCCCGTCGTGCACTCTCATCAGACAGTACGGTGAAGATTCACAGATTTTGTGACGCCAGCCTGAGCGCTTATGGAGCATGCGTCTATACAGTCTCAAAGTGCCATGGCAACACCAACGTACGTCTCTTATGCTCCAAATTGCGTATCGCGCCCATGAAAACCATCTCTGTACCAAAGCTGGAACTCTGCGGAGCTGCATTGTTGGCTCACCTTCTCAGCGAAATATGCCAAATGAAAGCGTTCGACTGTCGGTATTACTGTTGGTCGGACTCTGCCGTGAGTTTGGCTTGAATTCGCAATAATGCTTCGAAATTCAATGTTTTCGTTGCCAATCGAGTCGCAGCCATCCAAGAGCTCACCACTGGTATGGAATGGCATCATATTCCCACTGAATTAAGCCCGGCGGATATAATTTCACGAGGAGCGCTGCCTAGTGAGCTCTCCCGTACTCCATTATGGGCCCATGGTGCGAGTTTTCTCAGTAAGGCAAAGGAAGAGTGGCCTTCTTCCTGTGTGCCTGTCGAATCCTTACCAGAACTTCGATACAAAGTATTCCTCGGAACTGCAGCGCAACTTGATCTCTCTATTGGCTGCAAGTTCATCAATTCGTTCTCCAAGCTGCAACGGGACTTTGCTTATATTTACAAATTTGTAAACCGAATCCGAGGAGCTGAACTAACTGTGGACCACGTGCATCATGGCACACATTGGTTGCTGCGGTCAAGACACTGAAGGAAGGAAGGCATGTCAAACCGTCTAGCTCAATGGCCTCTCTTGCACCATTCCTTGACGACCGCGGCCTTCTCCTCACCGGTGGACGGCTGAAAAACTCGTCGTTGGACTTCTCAGCGCGACATCCGATTATATTGCCTCGTCAGCATCCTGTGACGCGAGAAATCATAGTTCACTTTCATAAACGGAACTTACATGCTGGACCTCGCGCCTTATTGTCTTCGATTCGTTTCCAGTACTGGCCCATTGGCGTTTGTAAAACAGTCTCCAGATTTGTTGCCAAATGCACAATCACTTTCAGAGCATCCAGGTGATCTTGACGTCTTGACAACCGCACACTTCCTGGGTACAGCGCCATCTTCATCATACATTGAGCCTGATCTAAGGCAGCTAAGCTTCATTCGGCTTAACTACTTTCAGAGCGTCACATATCTCCAACAAGTATTCTGGGCCCGTTGGCATGAAGAATATTTAACGCTTCTTCAACAGCACTCCAAATGGCGCACTCCTAAGCCTGTACTCTCCATTAACGATGTTGTCCTTGTAAAGGATGAGAATCTAGAGCCGCTGAAGTGGCCACTAGCTAGAGTGCAAGAGCTGATTTCTGGATCTGATGGGTTATCCAGAGTTGCTGTGCTTCAAACTGCGACTGAAGTCATACGCAGAGCTGCACGAAAGCTGTGTTTGCTGCCCAAACAGGATGATGTTGAAAGCTCTTGCCTTCCAACGGGGGGAGAATGTTTGGTCAAGTTACAGCAGAGACAACAGAAGATAACAATCATAATTACAGCATAAGAGCAAATAGTTTTTGCGCGCTCTTTGTAAGCTGCTGCCCACTCTCTTCGTTGGCCCTTTGCTTTCTGCATTGCTTTGCTTTGCATTGATTCCCGCTGCCCTTCGCTCTAAGCGGCGAGCGTCTTATTGGAGTTTTCGTTTCGTTCGCCTTACATATTTTCATAGTTAGTTTTTCGTTTGATCGCAACCTAGGCACAACTAATTCAAGTGGGCTGCCAATCAACAATATAAACCTTATAAATTCTAATAAGTGCCCTGCGCGGCAAAAAAATACATTTAAAAACAAATCTAAGTGTCCGAATCCGGGGGATACCCTGAACCCTCTCCTTCTGACGTCAATCGCAGCTCGCGCTACGCGATCGATTGCTTAAGTAGTAATAAAAATAATGTTTTCTGCCGCCTCTACTCAACAGCCACACCAACAATTGAGTCATAATGAGAAAAAAACGAATTCAAATTGCAGCACAGAAAACAATACAATCGCAATTGCAATGCTGTTGATAGAATTCAAAGCAGACGCGCATGAATATGTGTGTGTACATGTATACAGAAATTCTTGGAATTTGCGCTAGCAGCCGCAAACACTTGGGCATCCAAAACACATTTTCTTTTGTGTTTTTTAACCGATTTTGATGAAATTTTCAGTAGAGCTTATTGTGCTATAGAATATTCGTATATTCTTAAAAATGGCTTTTAACCATTTTTTTTGGGTTTAGGGTATACAAAAAATCGATCCCTCAATAGGACTCGAACTCGCAACGGACCACACTTCTTGCCAGAACCCCTACTAACGGCTACACCAGCCAAAAAAAAAGAAAAAAGTTTCCTCGGTAGATCTCGAACCTGCAACAGACCTTACTACTTGCCGCCGTTTCTAGTCAACAGCCGCACCAATTATTGAAACCAAATAAAAAACGAATTAACATAACAGCACAGAAATAAGAAAAAAGAAAACAATACAATCGCAATTGCAATGCTGTTGAAAGAATTCAATAGAGACGCGCATGACTGTGTGTGTGTACATGTATACAGAAATTCTGGGAATTTCCGCTTGCTGCCGCTAATAGGAGAAAAGTCAAAACACGTTTTTTTTAATCATTTCTGTTTTTCTTCTTATTGTACTATAAACTATTCGTGTATTCTTGAAATGACAATTGAATTTCAATTGAGGCTTATATTGATGGGCAGCATAAATTGGTTTTTGTACTTCATTTATAGCTAGCGGGGAGGTGGTGATAGCTATAAAATGAAAGATACTAGATATATATATATATATATATATATATATATATATATTATTCTCGAAGCTACATGTCATATTTGGTGAGTCTAGCTCTTATTATTTACCAAAATTGCTCAAAAAATAGGATTTCGATATCGATTACTTGGAAACGGGGCAAGTTATTGAATATCGGAAACAAACTCAATCTGCGCGGGGACTAGGAGGACCTACAGCTAAAATTTCAAGACTCTATCTCTTATAGGTTCTGAGATCCTTGCGTTCATACATACGGACAGAAGGACAGACGGACGGACAGACAGACGGGCATAGCCAGATCTACTCGGCTATTGATGCTGACCAAGAATATATATACTCTATGAGGTCTGAGATGCTTCCTTTTGCCTGTTACATACATTTGCACAAATACATTATACCCTTTTTGCCCATTTTCAATGGGTTCAGGGTATAAAGGGCACATAAATATAGACAAAAAGTACAAAGATACCTCCGATTTATGCAAAACACTGCTTTGTAATGACCCGCTCCTCCAATACCCAGATTTCAGGAAACGATTCATTTTAACCACAGATGCTAGTAATGCAGCATTAGAAGCGGTGCTCTCACAAACCCCATAAGAGAAAGAAAATCTCGTTTCATTTGCAAGTAGAACAGAGTCTGATTCGGAACACAACTACTCAAACTCAATAGAGCCATAGGTAGCAAAGCGGAACTTGTAATAGCTGGGCGACAGCAACGGCAGACAATACATAGATACTGGACAGATTATACAGGCTAAGAGTTAAGCTTTATTAATTCTTTTGCAATACAACTTTATCCGAGGCACGTGGTAGCCGGGTCGTAACAAAACGAGAAGAAGGAAAAAAAGATGGTCCAATTGTCATATTAGTGGTGGGGGTGCCAGCTGATATATGTATATAAAGAATGATGGCGATAATAGTTGAACTATTTGCATAGAGGTAGCGACAAAGCAGGAACAGTAGGAAGGGAAGATGCTGGTTCCGATGTTTTCGTTACATTGCCCCCCTTTGGGACTCGAGCCTCCTGGCCGAGTACATTCGTGTATGGTCATAGGTAAGGGGCAAAGCTTCGTTAACCGTCCTCGTCGTGTGCTTTCCAGGCAGGTCACCTCACATGGTATGACCGGCATCTCTTTCTGAAGAGCTCCGTGATTTAACAACGAGACAGCTACACCCGTATCACCGACGAGTCGCACTAGGCGTTTCTGCAAAAAAAACAAAACAATGTAAGCTCTGGACGCCTAGGGTACCAAATTTGCACATTCCTTTGTTAGGAGGTGATGTGTAGAAAGGGACGATGTTGGTTCCGGTTGTTGTTTTTGTTACAAAAGTATAGACCCTACCTTTTGTTTTGCTCAGAGAGAGTAAGACTGCTGAGAGTATCAGCCGAACGCCGAACCTCATGTGCATGTGCAGAGTGTGCCACGCTCTCACTTATTGCTTTGTGCACATGTCTTATTATTAGCGACAGATGTTCTATGGCTTTGATTGATGACGAGATAGATAGACTTGGGGGAATAATCTGTTCACAAATGAAATTTAACGAGAAAGAAGGGCTATCTTGGGCACGCCGAAGATTTAATACCCTTGCAGGCCGAACCTTTTCGGTTTTCACGAATTCTAAGCACTTTGTGCTTGCTTCTGTCTGGCATACGTCCATGTCCTTGTCAAAAAAAAAAGTTTTTCATACAACAACTTAATTTTCGACCGATCGTTCCTATGGCAGCTATATGATATAGTTGTCCGATCCTAATAGAATTTTGCAGATATATGGGGAGCGTAGTAAAACTAAAAAATACCGAGTTTGGTCAAGATATCTTGAAACACAAAAAAATTTTCCATACAAAAACTTAATTTTCGACCGATCTTTCCTATATCAGCTATATGATATAGTTGTCCGATCTTAATAGGATTTTGCATATATATGGGGAGCGGAGTAAAACTAATAAGTACCGAGTTTGGTCAAGATATCTTGAAAAAACATAAAAATTTTCCATACAAAAACTTAATTTTCGACCGATTGTTCCTATGGCAGCTATATGATATAGTTGCCCGATCCGAAAAGAATTTTGCATATATATGGGGAGCTTAGTAAAACTAATAAGTACCGAGTTTGGTCAAGATATCTTGAAAAACATAAAAATTGTCCATACAAAAACTTAATTTTCGACCGATCGTTCCTATGGCAGCTATATGATATAGTTGTCCGATCTTAATAGGATTTTGCATATATATGGGGAACGTAGTAAAACTAATAAATACCAAGTTTAGTAAAGATAACTTTATAAACAAAAATGTTTTTCATACAAGAACCTACTTTTCGACCGATCGTTCCTATGGCAGCTATATGATATAGTGGTCCGATCCAGCTGGTTTTGACATATGAGCTGCGTGCAACAGAAAGAGGGACTTCTGCAAAGTTTCATAAAGATAGCTTTAAAACTGAGAGACTAGTTCGCATAGAAACAGACAGACGGACAGACGGACAGACGGACAGACGGACAGACGGACATGGCTATATCAACTCGGCTGTTGATACTGATCAAGAATATATATACTTTATGGGGTCGGAGATGTCTCCTTCTATGCGTTACACATTTCACGACAAAATTATAATACCCTCTGCAAGGGTATAAAAAATGGATTAATTTTTGGACAATATATCCAAAATGGAAGCATTACGTCATCACAAGATAAGTTACACACAGTTCATTTATTCCTAAAGCAGTAAAAGAACTTCAAAGACTCTTAGGGGTAACTTTAAACCTCTGACGATTTATAACAGGATATGCCTTTGTAGCTAAGAAACTAACTGACATTCGAAAAAAAGGATAACAAAAATGTATTGTAAAAATATATCCTAGAGACGAGCAAATAATAGTTTTCCAGCAGTTAAAACTATTGTTAGTTAGACCTCCAGTCTTAAAATTGTTAAAGACGATGGCTCTATCAAAAGTACATAAAGATGCTTTAAACCACGGGTACAGTGTAGTACTAATGCAGAAAGATTCTGAAGATTAGCAGTTTCAATAAGAGAATATATGAGCAGGAAAACTACAACAGCTGAAGAAGGATATTCATCATATGAGCTTAAGACTCTTACCATTGTCGCCAGCTCGCTCTATGAGCTCATTTGCTTTAGCAGAAATATGGAAACAAATATAGTTTCCCCAATAGAACTTCAACCCGTACCGACCGCCCTACTTGCCACCGCCTCTACTCGAAAGGCATACCAACAATTTATTTTCTATGAAAAAAAGGAATTAAAATACTAACACATAGACATAGTACAGAATACAATAGAATCGCAATTGCAGTGCTGTTTATAGAATACAATATATATTCGTGCTATAGAATACTCGTATATTCTCAAAAAGACAATTTTATTAAAATTATGGTTTAAATTGGTGGCAAGTTCAAATTGGATTATTTGTTTAAGTTATAGCTATGGGGTGGCGGCGGTGGAGATATCTATAATATGAAAGATACTTGATCTGTATATATTATTTTAAAAGCTACATATCAAGTCTGGTCACTCTAGCCCTAAACACCTCAAGGAACGGGATTTCGATATCGATTTTTATCGATTACTTGGAAACGGTGCAAGTTATCGATTATCGGAAACAAACTCGTACTGCGCGCGAGTCATCACAACCCCATCTGCGAAATCTATTCCGGCATCTATTTAGCCGGACATTGTTTTCCTTCAATATGAGCGTATGCAACCAATTGCATTCCTTAAAATTATTAACAATTATTATATCTTATTGCTTGTATCTTTGCAGCTTTTTACGATTCCGGGCAAGCTGGCATTTGTCCTCAACTCGTCTACAGGGGCATATAATTATTCGCATATTCTTATAATTATGGACAATGTGTATTAATATCTAAAATTTCATCAATTTCAGAACAACAACAAAGATAAGAAAAAATGGCATGTTGTAAAAATTCTTATATATAAAATATTTATATAAATTAAATCGTTTATTACTCTTAGCGTACCTAAAGAGCTCTCTGGGTTGCTAAGGGCGGTGTTCACACATGAACACGTGACACCGAGTCTTACTTGGACCCTCGGTAAAAATATGTCTCACACCATATTGTACAACTGCAGCCAGAAGCATAACGAGAAAGAAGGGCTATTTTCGGCATGCCGAAAATTTAAAACCCTTGCAGACCCAACCTTTTCATAATGCTCATGGTGGTTTGCCCGTATCTAAGAAGCACAGGGAGAATAGTTAATGTCGAGTATGGTTAAGATATCTTAAAAAACAAAAAAGTTTTCCATACAACAACTAATTTTCGAACGATTGTTCCTATGGCAGCTATATGATATAGCATTCCGATGTCAATAAGATTTTGCAAAAATGGAGGGAGCATAGTAAAACTAATAAATGCCGAGTTTGGTCGAGATATATGATGAAAAACAAAAAAGTTTTCCATACAACAACTTAATTTTCGACTGATCGTTCCTATGGCAGCTATATGATATAGTAGTCCGATCTTAATAGGATTTTACGTATATATGAAGAGCATAGTAAAACAATTAAATGCCGAGATATATATACTTAATGGGGTCGGAGATGTCTCCTTCTATGCGTTACACATTTCACGACAAAATTATAATACCCTCTGCAAGGGTATAAAAATGGATAGCGCACTTGTGGTCGCTTAAGATTCTAGGAGCGACCTACGCTAAGAAATGTCATATTAGAAAAAAATTCCCGAACTAAACACAATAGTTTATGACCGCTGCTGCCGCATGCCTTGACAGCAGGCCTAAAATAAGACACTCTGTTAGTATATAAGACCTTGGATTCGTAAGAATAAAATTAGTATCTTACAAGTACTCACATTGAACAGATCCGTTCAGTTGGTCCTTCGAGCAGTGCCGGCATTTCGGCTCGCTTGTTTATAAAGACCTTCGAGCAGTGCCGGAAACCGGCCCGCCGAACCACTAAATTTCGAGCAGTGTCGACATTTCGGCACGCCGAACCACAAAAATTTCGCGCGGTGCAGCCAAGAGCAGCACGCCGAACCATAAAATTTCGCGCGGTGCAGCCAAGAGCAGCATGCCGAACAAAAAACTATCGGGCGGTACAGACAAGAGCAGCGCGCCGAACAGAAGACCAGACAGCAAAGGAGAACGAAAGCCAATGCTAGAAGGTGACCAAGGCCCATCCAGAGGGCAAACTCTTCAAGAAGAACTCCTCCCACGACCCACACCAGCGGCGCTTCTAGACGTGACGTCTGAAAAGCAAGAAGTAGCCCATGCATCTGGACAAGGTGAAATGAGTAGCGCTTTCCAACAAGCGCTACGGAAAATCATCGCAGAAGAGCCGCAAGCAGGACCGAAGCCCTTGTCAATGACATTGTGGCTAAAAATAATTATGCAAACAAAATATAATAATTTTGTGTGTGTATAAAAAAAAGTAAAATAAATACAAATGTCGAAAGCCAAACAATGAGCAAAAAATAGCAATGCCTAGATCAGGGATAAGAGACAAGAGGGCATATGAGATGGATAAGCAGGTAGAGGGGCTAAACAAATATTTAGAAGAAACGCAGGTGGACATTAGGAAAATGTTTAGGTTGAGAAAAAGAAAGATAGTATTTCTTTGAGAAGAAATACAAAAAGAAATACAATTATTTAAAGAAAAGTTGGACAGCAACTTTACATTTGATAGGGAAATTAAAACGCTAGGATTCGACGTACAGAACACGGTATACGAACTAGCAGAACAGATTCAACAAAGTGGTCAAACTAAAATTGGGGGTTACCAACTAAAAACGGAGGAGCTACCAATGCTCCCGAAAATGCAGGTACCCACCTTTTATGGGGATTCCAAAGAGTGGGGTCTCTTTGCCGAGTTGTCTAAAGAGTTGGTTCAATCAAGAAAGGATTTGAGTCCAGCTCTTAAATTTAACTATTTAAGAACGGCATTAAAAGTAGAAGCAAGATGCATGGTGTCGCATTTGCTAAAAGGCTCCTCAAAAAATTTCAACGCGACTTGGGAATTGATAACCAAGCGTTATGAAAACAAACGCAAATTATTTTCCGAACAATTCAATCGGCTTATAAAGTTGCCAGTACTGAACAATGATTCAGCAGAGCACATTAAAGCATTTATTGATTGAATGATGAATCAATACATTTAATAAAATTGAAAACGGTCTTATTAGAAGACATTGATGTAATTTTTGCACACATGATTATTCGCAAGTTTAATAGAGAAACTTTGCAACCATATGAAAATAATGTGAAAAGAACAAAATGAGTTCAAAAATTGTCCGACGTAATGGAGTATTTAAAGCACGGGTTGAGTGTTCTATGCTCATTGAAGGACGAGGAGAAAAAACCGAAAGTCAATGAAGACTTTTCGAAAAATAGCCCTGCTTGCAAGGCAGCCGGGCATTCTAAAGAGAGAATTTGGAGAGAATTTGGCAGATAGGAGTGGAGGTTAAAGAAATTGCAGAAATATAAATCAGCGAGAAAATTGTTATTGAAACAAAAAAAGAATAAGATGGAAGGGATAAAGTTACCATTCCGATTAAGGATGAAAAAAAGTTAGGAGAATCAAGACCACAAGAGATGGCACGGTTTCTACACTCAGAAAATAAATGCAGAAGAAATACACAGGAGAGTATGTGGACCTAGGAAATAACGTCGAGTCCAACGAAAATGATACTAATTTCGTAGGTGCGTCAAGGAAGCTAGATCAAGATTTCCTAAAAGGCGACAAAATCTTAAAATGTTTAAAAGAAATAAGAATCCCTAGATGGTTACAGACTAGCATAAAGCTTGAAATACAGCTGCATGGATTCATGTATGCATCAGAGAAAGCATACACAAGAGTGGTATATGATAAAGGAAAGGACAATAAGGTCAGAATAGTAAAGATAAAATTACAGGATGTAAGTTCCACAAGAACAGTTACCAAAGTGTGCTCGTTTATTAGCATACAGGCACACGACAAAAAAGAACATGTAGAAAATACTGAGTAAAATAAAGTAATAGCTATTGAAGAAAACGAAAAAATCATGTGGGATAAAATTATCCCGCCGGCAAGACCTCACTTCGGTGGTATTTGGGAGGCCGAAGTCAAGTCAGTAAAATATCCTCTAAAAAGAGTAATAGACAAATAGACAATAGATGGAAACTGATTAATAGAATGAAGGAAGAGTTTTGGTCAAAAGATTATTTGTATGCCCTACAACAAAAAAGTAAGTTGAATAAAGAAATATTGAGACTACAGTGGGATCTTTTGAAATACGAATTCAATATTAAGGTCAATTGTGAGGGCTCAGAAAACATTAACAAAAGACAAGCATTATCTACGCTTGCCAAGATTTTAATCCATAATTATGCATGCAATAATGCATAATGTTACTCAAAAAAGTATAAACAAATCAATTTGTCACAGAAATAAATTGCAAACGTCAGAAAAAAGAAAATGAAACAATGAGTAAAATACTAGGCCGAAACCCATTTTTAGTCGGAAGTAGACATCAAAATTCACATGCAGAAATTGAGGAGAGTTACACACTGCTAAAGGCAGAGGGAATATTTATACAGAATAAACTCATCAAAAATACCATTGTTCAGTAGGCAAACTTCTCAGCTATTGAAATTTATACCAGTACCAGTACAAAGAGATGGACAAATTATTATTATACAGTTAAGTTCAGACTAGTAAGTATACAACTTTGAGATGGATTCGTACATCTAATGATTGTATTCATTTTAGTCGTAATAATTATTGTATACCTAATAAGAATAATAACTGTAACTAAAAAACTGCAGGCCATTACCTTTGTCGGCCCTCCGCAGAATGTTCACACATGAACACGTGACACCGAGTCTCACTTAGACCCTCGGTAACAATATATCCCACACCACATTGTACAACTGCAGCCAGCAGCATAAAAATAGATAGCGCACTTGTGGTCGCTTAAGATTGAAAGAGCGACCTACGCTAAGAAATGTCATATTATAAATATAAGTAGCAAGGGTAAAAAATACCCTAATTAAACACAATAGTTTTTGACCGCTGCTGCCGATAATACATCGACAGCAGGCCTAAAATAAGACACTCTATTAGTATATAGTATATAAGTACTTACAAGTACTCACATTGAACAGATCCGTTCAGGCAATGTAAGTAAATGCTTATTTCTTGTATGTATATATACATATGTACGGATGGTGTGATATCAAAAACTAAATTTTTCCTTCTCAGGTTCCCCTGGCACTGGCCGTAACCTTTGGGTCGCCCCTTTCGACACAACCTAGGCCATATATGTATTCCCTTCATTTCTTTTTATACCCTTGCAGAGGGTATTATAATTTTGTCGTGAAATGTGTAACGCATAGAAGGAGACATCTCCGACCCCATAAAGTATATATATTCTTGATCAGTATCAACAGCCGAGTTGATATAGCCATGTCCGTCTGTCCGTCTGTCTGTTTCTATGCGAACTAGTCTCTCAGTTTTAAAGCTATCTTTATGAAACTTTGCAGAAGTCCCTCTTTCTGTTGCACGCAGCTCATATGTCAAAACCAGCTGGATCGGACCACTATATCATATAGCTGCCATAGGAACGATCGGTCGAAAAGTAGGTTCTTGTATGAAAAACATTTTTGTTTATAAAGTTATCTTTACTAAACTTGGTATTTATTAGTTTTACTACGTTCCCCATATATATGCAAAATCCTATTAAGATCGGACAACTATATCATATAGCTGCCATAGGAACGATCGGTCGAAAATTAAGTTTTTGTATGGACAATTTTTATGTTTTTCAAGATATCTTGACCAAACTCGGTACTTATTAGTTTTACTAAGCTCCCCATATATATGCAAAATTCTTTTCGGATCGGGCAACTATATCATATAGCTGCCATAGGAACAATCGGTCGAAAATTAAGTTTTTGTATGGAAAATTTTTATGTTTTTCAAGATATCTTGACCAAACTCGGTACTTATTAGTTTTACTCCGCTCCCCATATATATGCAAAATCCTATTAAGATCGGACAACTATATCATATAGCTGATATAGGAAAGATCGGTCGAAAATTAAGTTTTTGTATGGAAAATTTTTTTGTGTTTCAAGATATCTTGACCAAACTCGGTATTTTTTAGTTTTACTACGCTCCCCATATATCTGCAAAATTCTATTAGGATCGGACAACTATATCATATAGCTGCCATAGGAACGATCGGTCGAAAATTAAGTTGTTGTATGAAAAACTTTTTTTTTTGACAAGGACATGGACGTATGCCAGACAGAAGCAAGCACAAAGTGCTTAGAATTCGTGAAAACCGAAAAGGTTCGGCCTGCAAGGGTATTAAATCTTCGGCGTGCCCAAGATAGCCCTTCTTTCTCGTTAAGTTAAATTTTAGATTACGCAGAAAGCAAAAAAACACGAACTAATCTTAATTATGTAAATATTTCTTGTTCTTATTTTAGAGCAACTCAAATAGGACCCAGAGTTCGACTGGCCTTCGGGTTTCCTGGGCTCTGCCCCTAGGCAGGGGGTGGTAAAACGCTCTTGGAACGGACTCACTCGGTACTATGGGTGTGGTCTCGCCCATGTCCGCTTCGTCTCCTGGTCGACTCTCGGTGTCGGCGACGGGGCGAAGAGACGCTGGCAGTTGTCATCTCGCGTCGATGAGATTGGCCGGGCCACATATAACGGCTTATGAGGTGGGAGAAAAAGCCTGTCGTCCTCTGCGTGGCTCCTTGGCTGGCACTTTGAGGGTTATTATTTTATTTTATCTTCGTCCAGCCACCGATATTTTGAGGGCTGAGCATTAAATGTGCGAATAAATTTTTGCCGCACGACACAAAGTTTATCTTTTTATTCACGGCCGATGATTTTGTACTGCGCTGCCCGAATTTATGTTCTCTTGAAAATTTGTTTTAAAGGTGCGCTTGCGCACAACACGCGTTCGCTAACCGCTGACCAAATCGAACTCCCTACTCAACATTTGGGCAGCAACATCATCGGTGCCGAATTTCGGCACACGCATACATGTACGAGGCGGGTGCTGTTAATGCCCATCTGCACAGCTGCACTTTAGTTGTAGGCCAAGGGCATTAGCAATCTCTCTATGAACGAATCGGTTGCCCAATCATGATCACCCCCGTTACTCTGCTTATACTACAAAAAGTTATCGACGTGGCCGAAAATAAAGAACGCAATAAAGTCAAATGCAACAACACCACGCAGATTATTGTAAACAAACGGTTGACGTGCTTACAATTAATCTGCGTTCGCATATTATTTAGCTTTGATATTTAGCCGGACATTGTTTTCCTTCAATATGAGCGTATGCAACCAATTACATTCCTTAAAATTATTAACAATTATTATATCTTATTGCTTGTATCTTTGCAGCTTTTTACGATTCCGGGCAAGCTGGCATTTGTCTTCAACTCGTCTACAGGGGCGTATAATTATTCGCATATTCTTATAATTATGGACAATGTGTATTAATTTTTAAAATTTCATTTATTTCAGAACAACAACAAAGATAAGACGTCACCGAAAGTTAAGGTCAATTGCCGGCGGGAACAACGTTGGCTTCCCCTACACATTCATGCCATATATGTGTAACCACGCTGAAAAAATGGCATGTTGTAAAAATTCTTATATATAAAATATTTATATGAATTAAGTCGTTAATTACTCTTAGCGTACCTAAAGAGCTCTCTGGGTTGCTAAGGGCGGTGTTCACACATGAACACATGACACCGAGTCTTACTTAGACCCCCGCAAAAAATATGTCTCACACCATATTGTATAACTGCAGCCAGCAGCATAACGAGAAAGAAGGGCTATTTTCGGCATGCCGAAAATTTAAAACCCTTGCAGACCCAACCTTTTCATAATGCACATGGTGGTTTGCCCGTATCTAAGAAGCACAGGGAGAATAGTTAATGCCGAGTATGGTTAAGATATCTTAAAAAACAAAAAAGTTTTCCATACAACAACTAATTTTCGAACGATTGTTCCTATGGCAGCTATATGATATAGTATTCCGATGTCAATAAGATTTTGCAAAAATGGAGGGAGCATAGTAAAACTAATAAATGCCGAGTTTGGTCGAGATATATGATGAAAAACAAAAAAGTTTTCTATACAACAACTTAATTTTCGACTGATCGTTCCTATGGCAGCTATATGATATAGTAGTCCGATCTTAATAGGATTTTTCGTATATATGAAGAGCATAGTAAAACAATTAAATGCCGAGATATATATACTTTATGGGGTCGGAGATGTCTCCTTCTATGCGTTACACATTTCACGACAAAATTATAATACCCTCTGCAGGGGTATAAAATAGATAGCGCACTTGTGGTCGCTTAAGGTTCTAAGAGCGACCTATGCTAGGAAATGTCATATTAGAAAAAAATTCCCGAATTAAACACAGTAGTTTATGACCGCTGCTGCCGCATGCCTTGACAGCAGACCTAAAATAAGGCACTCTGTTAGTATATAAGACCTTGGATTCGTAAGAATAAAATTAGTATCTTACAAGTACTCACATTGAACAGATCCGTTCAGTCGGTCCTTCGAGCAGTGCCGGCATTTCGGCTCGCTTGTTTATAAAGACCTTCGAGCAGTGCCGGAAACCGGCTCGCCGAACCACTAAATTTTGAGCAGTGTCGGCATTTCGGCACGCCGAACCAAAAAACTATCGGGCGGTACAGACAAGAGCAGCGCGCCGAACAGAAGACCAGAGCAGTGCCGGAAACCGGCTCGCCGAACCACTAAATTTTGAGCAGTGTCGGCATTTCGGCACGCCGAACCACAAAAATTTCGCGCGGTGCAGTCAAGAGCAGCGCGCCGAACCAAAAAACTATCGGGCGGTACAGACAAGAGCAAAGGAGAGCGACAGCCAATGCTAGAAGGTGATCAAGGCCCATCCAGAGGGCAAACTCTTCAAGAAGAACTCCTCCCACGACTCACACCAGCGGCGCTTCAAGACGTGACGCCTGAAAAGCAAGAAGTAGCCCATGCATCTGGACAAGGTGAAATGAGTAGCGCTTTCCAACAAGCGCTACGGAAAATCATCGCAGAAGAGCCGCAAGCAGGACCGAAGCCCTTGTCAATGACATTGTGGCTTAAAATAATTATGCAAACAAAATATAATAATTTTGTGTGTATATAAAAAAAAGTAAAATAAATACAAATGTCGAAAGCCAAACAATGAGCAAAAAAATAGCAATGCCTAGATCAGGGATAAGAGACAAGAGGGCATATGAGATGGATAAGCAGGTAGAGGCTAAACAAATATTTAGAAGAAACGCAGGTGGACATTAGGAAAATGTTTAGGTTGAGAAAAAGAAAGATAGTATTTCTTTGAGAAGAAATACAAAAAGAAATACAATTATTTAAAGAAAAGTTGGACAGCAACTTTACGTTTGATAGGGAAATTAAAACGCTAGGATTCGACGTACAGAACACGGTATAAGAACTAGCAGAACAGATTCAACAAAGTGGTCAAACTAAAATTGGGGGCTACCAACTAAAAACGGAGCTACCAATGCTTCCGAGAATGCAGGTACCCACCTTTTATGGGGATTCCAAAGAGTGGGGTCTCTTTGCCGAGTTGTCTACAGAGTTGGTTCAATCAAGAAAGGATTTGAGTCCAGCTCTTAAATTTAACTATTTAAGAACGGCATTAAAAGTAGAAGCAAGATGCATGGGGTCGCATTTGCTAAAAGGCTCCTCAAAAAATTTCAACGCGACTTGGGAATTGATAACCAAGCGTTATGAAAACAAACGAAAAATATTTTCCGAACAATTCAATCGGCTTATAAAGTTGCCAGTACTGAACAATGACTCAGCAGAGCACATTAAAGCATTTATTGATTCAATTGATGAATCAATACATTTAATAAAATTGAAAACGGTCTTATTAGAAGACATTGATGTAATTTTTGCACACATGATTATTCGCAAGTTTAATAGAGAAACTTTGCAACCATATGAAAATAATGTGAAAAGAACAAAAGGAGTTCAAAAATTGTCCGACGTAATGGAGTATTTAAAGCACGGGTTGAGGGTTCTATGCTCATTGAAGGATGAGGAAAAAAACCGAAAGTCAATGAAGACTTTTCGAAAAATAGCCCTGCTTGCAAGGCAGCCGGGCATTCTAAAGAGAGAATTTGGAGAGAATTTGGCAGATAGGAGTGGAGGTTAAAGAAGTTGCAGAAATAGAAATCAGCGAGAAAATTGTTATTGAAACAAAAAAAGAATAAGATGGAAGGGATAAAGTAACCATTCCGATTAAGGATGAAAAAGAGTTAGGAGAATCAAGACCACAAGAGATGGCACGGTTTCTACACTCAGAAAATAAATGCAGAAGAAATACACAAGAGAGTATGTGGACCTAGGAAATAATGTCGAGTCCAACGAAAACGATACTAATTTCGTAGGTGCGTCAAGGAAGCTAGATCAAGATTTCCTAAAAGGCGACAAAATCTTAAAATGTTTAAAAGAAATAAGAATCCCTAGATGGTTACAGACTAGCATAAAGCTTGAAATACAGCTGCATGGATTCATGTATGCATCAGAGAAAGCATACACAAGAGTGATATATGATAAAGGAAAGGACAATAAGGTCAGAATAGTAAAGATAAAATTACAGGATGTAAGTTCCACAAGAACAGTTACCAAAGTGTGCTCGTTTATTAGCATACAGGCACACGACAAAAAAGAACATGTAGAAAATACTGAGTAAAATAAAATAATAGCTATTGAAGAAAACGAAAAAATCAAGTGGGATATAATTATCCCGCCGGCAAGACCTCACTTCGGTGGTATTTGGGAGGCCGGAGTCAAGTCGGTAAAATATCCTCTAAAAAGAGTAATAGACAAATAGACAATAGATGGAAACTGATTAATAGAATGAAGAAAGAGTTTTGGCCAAAAGATTATTTGTATGCCCTACAACAAAAAAGTAAGTTGAATAAAGAAACATTGAGACTACAGTGGGATCTTTTGAAATACGAATTCAATATTAAGGTCAATTGTGAGGGCTCAGAAAACATTAACAAAAGACAAGCATTATCTACGCTTGCCAAGATTTTAATCCATAACTATGCATGCAATAATGCATAATGTCACTCAAGAAAGTGTAAACAAATCAATTTGTCACAGAACTAAATTGCAAACGTCAGAAAAAAGAAAATGAAACAATGAGTAAAATACTAGGCCGAAACCCATTTTTAGTCGGAAGTAGACATCAAAATTCACATGCAGAAATTGAGGAGAGTTACACACTGCTAAAGGCAGAGGGAATATTTATACAGAATAAACTCATCAAAAATACCATTGTTCAGTAGGCAAACTTCTCAGCTATTGAAATTTATACCAGTACCAGTACAAAGAGATGGACAAATTATTATTATACAGTTAAGTTCAGACTAGTAAGTATATAACTTTGAGATGGATTCGTACATCTAATGATTGTATTCATTTTAGTCGTAATAATTATTGTATACCTAATAAGAATAATAACTGTAACTAAAAAACTGCAGGCCATTACCTTTGTCGGCCCTCCGCAGAATGTTCACACATGAACACGTGACACCGAGTCTCACTTAGACCCTCGGTAACAATATATCCCACACCACATTGTACAACTGCAGCCAGCAGCATAAAAATAGATAGCGCACTTGTGGTCGCTTAAGATTGAAAGAGCGACCTACGCTAAGAAATGTCATATTATAAATATAAGTAGCAAGGGTAAAAAATACCCTAATTAAACACAATAGTTTTTGACCGCTGCTGCCGATAATACATCGACAGCAGGCCCATAAGTACTTACAAGTACTCACATTGAACAGATCCGTTCAGGCAATGTAAGTAAATGCTTATTTCTTTTATGTATATATACATATGTACGGATGGTGTGATATCAAAAACTAAATTTTTCCTTCTCAGGTTCTCCTGGCACTGGCCGTAACCTTTGGGTCGCCCCTTTCGACACAACCTAGGCAATATATGTATTCCCTTCATTTCTTTTTAAGTTAAATTTTAGATTACGCAGAAAGCAAAAAAACACGAACTAATCTTAATTATGTAAATATTTCTTGTTCTTATTTTAGAGCAACTCAAATAGGACCCAGAGTTCGACTGGCCTTCGGGTTTCCTGGGCTCTGCCCCTAGGCAGGGGGTGGTAAAACGCTCTTGGAACGGACTCACTCGGTACTATGGGTGTGGTCTCGCCCATGTCCGCTTCGTCTCCTGGTCGACTCTCGGTGTCGGCGACGGGGCGAAGAGACGCTGGCAGTTGTCATCTCGCGTCGATGAGATTGGCCGGGCCACATATAACGGCTTATGAGGTGGGAGAAACAGCCTGTCGTCCTCTGCGTGGCTCCTTGGCTGGCACTTTGAGGGTTATTATTTTATTTTATCTTCGTCCAGCCACCGATATTTTGAGGGCTGAGCATTAAATGTGCTAATAAATTTTTGCCGCACGACACAAAGTTTATCTTTTTATTCACGGCCGATGATTTTGTACTGCTCTGCCCGAATTTATGTTCTCTTGAAAATTTGTTTTAAAGGTGCGCTTGCGCACAACACGCGTTCGCTAACCGCTGACCAAATCGAACTCCCTACTCAACATTTGGGCAGCAACATCATCGGTGCCGAATTTCGGCACACGCATACATGTACGAGGCGGGTGCTGTTAATGCCCATCTGCACAGATGCACTTTAGTTGTAGGCCAAGGGCATTAGCAATCTCTCTATGAACGAATCGGTTGCCCAATCATGATCACCCCCGTTACTCTGCTTATACTACAAAAAGTTATCGACGTGGCCGAAAATAAAGAACGCAATAAAGTCAAATGCAACAACACCACGCAGATTATTGTAAACAAACGGTTGACGTGCTTACAATTAATCTGCGTTCGCATATTATTTAGCTTTGATATTTAGCCGGACATTGTTTTCCTTCAATATGACAACGTTGGCTCCCCCCACACATTCATGCCATATATGTGTAACCACGCTGAAAAAATGGCATGTTGTAAAAATTCTTATATATAAAATATTTATATGAATTAAGTCGTTAATTACTCTTAGCGTACCTAAAGAGCTCTCTGGGTTGCTAAGGGCGGTGTTCACACATGAACACGTGACACCGAGTCTTACTTAGACCCCCGCAAAAAATATGTCTCACACCATATTGTATAACTGCAGCCAGCAGCATAACGAGAAAGAAGGGCTATTTTCGGCATGCCGAAAATTTAAAACCCTTGCAGACCCAACCTTTTCATAATGCACATGGTGGTTTGCCCGTATCTAAGAAGCACAGGGAGAATAGTTAATGCCGAGTATGGTTAAGATATCTTAAAAAACAAAAAAGTTTTCCATACAACAACTAATTTTCGAACGATTGTTCCTATGGCAGCTATATGATATAGTATTCCGATGTCAATAAGATTTTGCAAAAATGGAGGGAGCATAGTAAAACTAATAAATGCCGAGTTTGGTCGAGATATATGATGAAAAACAAAAAAGTTTTCCATACAACAACTTAATTTTCGACTGATCGTTCCTATGGCAGCTATATGATATAGTAGTCCGATCTTAATAGGATTTTTCGTATATATGAAGAGCATAGTAAAACAATTAAATGCCGAGATATATATACTTTATGGGGTCGGAGATGTCTCCTTCTATGCGTTACACATTTCACGACAAAATTATAATACCCTCTGCAGGGGTATAAAATAGAAAGCGCACTTGTGGTCGCTTAAGGTTCTAAGAGCGACCTATGCTAGGAAATGTCATATTAGAAAAAAATTCCCGAATTAAACACAGTAGTTTATGACCGCTGCTGCCGCATGCCTTGACAGCAGGCCTAAAATAAGACACTCTGTTAGTATATAAGACCTTGGATTCGTAAGAATAAAATTAGTATCTTACAAGTACTCACATTGAACAGATCCGTTCAGTTGGTCCTTCGGCTCGCTTGTTTATAAAGACCTTCGAGCAGTGCCGGAAACCAGCTCGCCGAACCACTAAATTTTGAGCAGTGTCGGCATTTCGGCACGCCGAACAAAAAAACTATCGGGCGGTACAGACAAGAGCAGCGCGCCGAACAGAAGACCAGAGCAGTGCCGGAAACCGGCTCGCCGAACCACTAAATTTTGAGCAGTGTCGGCATTTCGGCACGCCGAACCACAAAAATTTCGCGCGGTGCAGCCAAGAGCAGCGCGCCGAACCAAAAAACTATCGGGCGGTACAGACAAGAGCAAAGGAGAGCGACAGCCAATGCTAGAAGGTGACCAAGGCCCATCCAGAGGGCAAACTCTTCAAGAAGAACTCCTCCCACGACTCACACCAGCGGCGCTTCAAGACGTGACGCCTGAAAAGCAAGAAGTAGCCCATGCATCTGGACAAGGTGAAATGAGTAGCGCTTTCCAACAAGCGCTACGGAAAATCATCGCAGAAGAGCCGCAAGCAGGACCGAAGCCCTTGTCAATGACATTGTGGCTAAAAATAATTATGCAAACAAAATATAATAATTTTGTGTGTATATAAAAAAAAGTAAAATAAATACAAATGTCGAAAGCCAAACAATAAGCAAAAAAATAGCAATGCCTAGATCAGGGATAAGAGACAAGAGGGCATATGAGATGGATATGAGATGGAGCATACGAGAGCATATGAGATGGAGCAGGTAGAGGCTAAACAAATATTTAGAAGAAACGCAGGTGGACATTAGGAAAATGTTTAGGTTGAGAAAAAGAAAGATAGTATTTCTTTGAGAAGAAATACAAAAAGAAATACAATTATTTAAAGAAAAGTTGGACAGCAACTTTACATTTGATAGGGAAATTAAAACGCTAGGATTCGACGTACAGAACACGGTATACGAACTAGCAGAACAGATTCAACAAAGTGGTCAAACTAAAATTGGGGGTTACCAACTAAAAACGGAGGAGCTACCAATGCTTCCGAAAATGCAGGTACCCACCTTTTATGGGGATTCCAAAGAGTGGGGTCTCTTTGCCGAGCTGTCTACAGAGTTGGTTCAATCAAGAAAGGATTTGAGTCCAGCTCTTAAATTTAACTATTTAAGAACGGCATTAAAAGTAGAAGCAAGATGCATGGGGTCGCATTTGCTAAAAGGCTCCTCAAAAAATTTCAACGCGACTTGGGAATTGATAACCAAGCGTTATGAAAACAAACGAAAAATATTTTCCGAACAATTCAATCGGCTTATAAAGTTGCCAGTACTGAACAATGATTCAGCAGAGCACATTAAAGCATTTATTGATTCAATTGATGAATCAATACATTTAATAAAATTGAAAACGGGTTCATTAGAAGACATTGATGTAATTTTTGCACACATGATTATTCGCAAGTTTAATAGAGAAACTTTGCAACCATATGAAAATAATGTGAAAAGAACAAAAGGAGTTCAAAAATTGTCCGACGTAATGGAGTATTTAAAGCACGGGTTGAGTGTTCTATGCTCATTGAAGGACGAGGAGAAAAAACCGAAAGTCAATGAAGACTTTTCGAAAAATAGCCCTGCTTGCAAGGCAGCCGGGCATTTAAAGATTTGGGAGATAGGAGAGGAGGTTAAAGAAGTTGCAGAAATAGAAATCAGCGAGAAAATTGTTATTGAAACAAAAAAAGAATAAGATGGAAGGGATAAAGTAACCATTCCGATTAAGGATGAAAAAGAGTTAGGAGGATCAAGACCACAAGAGATGGCACGGTTTCTACACTCAGAAAATAAATGCAGAAGAAATACACAGGAGAGTATGTGGACCTAGGAAATAACGTCGAGTCCAACGAAAATGATACTAATTTCGTAGGTGCGTCAAGGAAGCTAGATCAAGATTTCCTAAAAGGCGACAAAATCTTAAAATGTTTAAAAGAAATAAGAATCCCTAGATGGTTACAGACTAGCATAAAGCTTGAAATACAGCTGCATGGATTCATGTATGCATCAGAGAAAGCATACACAAGAGTGATATATGATAAAGGAAAGGACAATAAGGTCAGAATAGTAAAGATAAAATTACAGGATGTAAGTTCCACAAGAACAGTTACCAAAGTGTGCTCGTTTATTGGCATACAGGCACACGACAAAAAATAACATGTAGAAAATACTGAGTAAAATAAAATAATAGCTATTGAAGAAAACGAAAAAATCAAGTGGGATATAATTATCCCGCCGGCAAGACCTCACTTCGGTGGTATTTGGGAGGCCGGAGTCAAGTCGGTAAAATATCCTCTAAAAAGAGTAATAGACAAATAGACAATAGATGGAAACTGATTAATAGAATGAAGAAAGAGTTTTGGCCAAAAGATTATTTGTATGCCCTACAACAAAAAAGTAAGTTGAATAAAGAAACATTGAGACTACAGTGGGATCTTTTGAAATACGAATTCAATATTAAGGTCAATTGTGAGGGCTCAGAAAACATTAACAAAAGACAAGCATTATCTACGCTTGCCAAGATTTTAATCCATAACTATGCATGCAATAATGCATAATGTCACTCAAGAAAGTGTAAACAAATCAATTTGTCACAGAACTAAATTGCAAACGTCAGAAAAAAGAAAATGAAACAATGAGTAAAATACTAGGCCGAAACCCATTTTTAGTCGGAAGTAGACATCAAAATTCACATGCAGAAATTGAGGAGAGTTACACACTGCTAAAGGCAGAGGGAATATTTATACAGAATAAACTCATCAAAAATACCATTGTTCAGTAGGCAAACTTCTCAGCTATTTAAATTTATACCAGTACCAGTACAAAGAGATGGACAAATTATTATTATACAGTTAAGTTCAGACTAGTAAGTATATAACTTTGAGATGGATTCGTACATCTAATGATTGTATTCATTTTATTCGTAATAATTATTGTATACCTCATAAGAATAATAACTGTATCTAAAAAACTGCTTGTGGTCGCTTAAGATTGAAAGAGCGACCTTCGCTAAGAAATGTCAGATTTTAAATATAAGTAGCAAGGGTAAAAAATACCCTACGCTGCTGCCGATAATACATCGACAGCAGGCCTAAAATAAGACACTCTATTAGTATATAAGACCTAGGAATCGTTAGAATAAAATTAGTATCTTACAAGTACTCACATTGAACATATCCGTTCAGGCAATGTAAGTAAATGCTTATTTCTTTTATGTATATATACATATGTACGGATGGTGTGATATCAAAAACTAAATTTTTCCTTCTCAGGCTCCCCTGGCACTGGCCGTAACCTTTGGGTCGCCCCTTTCGACACAACCTAGGCAATATACATATGTATTCCCTTCATTTGTTTTTAAGTTAAATTTAAGATTACGCAGAGAGCAAAAAAACACGAACTGATCTTAATTATGTAACTATTTCTTGTTCTTATTTTAGAGCAACTCAAATAGGACCCAGAGTTCGACTGGCCTTCGGGTTTCCTGGGCTCTGCCCCTAGGCTGGGGGTGGTAAAACGCTCTTGGAACGGACTCACTCGGTACTATGGGTGTGGTCTCGCCCATGTCCGCTTCGTCTCCGGGTCGACTCTCGGTGTTGGCGACGGGGCGAAGAGACGCTGGCAGTCGTCGACGTGCCTTCCGGTGCGGATCCCTCTCGCGTCGATGAGATTGGCCGGGCCACATATAACGGCTTATGAGGCGGGAGAAACAGCCTGTCGTCCTCTGCGTGGCTCCTTGGTTGGCAGTTTGAGGGTTATTATTTTCTTTATATATTTTTTTATTTTATTTTCGTCCAGCCACCGATATTTTGAGGCTGGGCTGAGCATTTAATGTGCGAATAAATTTTGGCGCACGAGTCAAAGTTTTTCTTTTCTTTTTCTTTCATGGACGACGATTTTTTACGGCCCGACAATTTTGTTGGGCGCTGCGCGATTTTATTGTCTCTTGAAAATATGTGTAGAAGGTGCGCTTGCTTAACTCCCTGCTGTACATTTGAGCAGCAACATCATCGGTACCGAATTTTGGCATACGCATGCATGAACTAGGCGGGCACCGTTGCTGCACAGCTGCACTTTAGGGTAAACGGCCCAGTTTTAGGCCGAGGGCACCCGATCCGCTCTCCTACTAATCTCTCTTTGAAAGAATCGGTTGGCCAATCGCTCAATAGTGTTTCCCCTTTATACGCAGTGGATCGCACCACTCTTCAATTAATTGGGCGCCGCTGTGCGCCTGGTTTCACCCCCGGTACTCTGCTCATACGACAAAAAGCTATCAGCGTGGCCGATAATAAAGAACGCAACCAACTCGGCAAACTATCAATGCTGCCGATAAAGTCAAATGCATAAAATTTAAAGATTTCACATAATTATAGAGTATATACGTCTCCTACGAGTAACGTTACATGCATAAGTACATACATCGCTTACGAGCGACATTTCATAAATATGTACATTCGTCGCCTGTCAGTGAAGCTTATATACTACATAGGTTCCCTAAGCCCAGAAAACAATTGAATAAATCAGATCTTATTGTGCACTCAAACCGAGCAGTGTGCTTCGCTAACTTAACTAGTAAGGGCAATCTCATCCAATGGATCATCGATTAACATTTAATATTGGATGTTGAGAGAAGACCACCTACAGGATCTTTACCAACGTTACCGGATGTTAGTTCCTAGAGAAGATTTCTATAAGTCTCAACAATCAGTTACCCGAACCACGACAATTTAACTCGCGCAGTAGGAGAACCTTGCGTTCATACATACGGACAGACGAACGGATAGCCAGATGGACTTGCCTAGATCGACTTGGCTATTGATGACGATCAAGAATATATAGGGTAAACGGGGTTGGAGATGCTTTGCACAAATACAATATACCCTTCTTACGTTTCATGGTATAAAAATAGAATCAGTAGAACATTGTATAGGTTATTGATATAAGAAACGGATAAACTAGAAAAACTATATTATTTTGAATTCAAATACAAACCTATAATAATGAAAAATTTCAAATGAACCACATTATACCCTTAGCTATAAACACAAACTAAGTTTACATGCGAGGCTTCAGATCTGCAGGAAATTGTAACAAATGGAAAATGTATAGAAAATACTCTGAAACAAAAATAAAGTACTTGTAATACAAAAGGCAGACATCAACAAGTTTTTTAACGCACCAACAGCAAGTATCGATCAAGGGATCCGTCATAATTAGGTACACCAATTGTACAGTCAAGATCAATGACTATTATAACGACGACTCTACAACCATAATGGCAACCTTGTATTGTGAGTCTGACTATCATGGTGCAGGCATGTTAATCTCAAGTCGATTTCTGTGAATATAAATAATATTAACTTAAGAAGTGCTAAGTGATTGTCAATTGTTTGTTTCACTGGCCTTTAAAAGTGTATGCAAATTTGTCACATGTACTTTTAGCAATGCAGTGCGGCAGGTATTAATGCAGATGTACAATAACATATTGAGGGTTGCAGTTGTATTGTATGCATACGTGCCCAAATTCTAAGAGCGCAGTTTTGACATTAATCTTCAATTCCTTTTGCGTGCACTTTAACTGCAGCTCTTATCTTGGCGACAAAAGTACAGGTTTTGAAAGTACGCTGAGCATTTTTTTGGAGGGCAAAAGAACCTCAGAGCATTATTTACGGAAGTCAATTCGGGAAAGATAGATTATATGGGACGTTCGAGCTAACACTAAGTTACAAAATTATACACTTGGAGTAGTATCCAAGTATTGTGAAAATTATTATTGAACTTCGTGCTAATCAGTCTTTTGCGCAATAGCTCCAAAAAAAAGGGAATGAAAGTTTCACTGCGAGGGCCACTTGAGTGTAATCTTTTACGCGCAACAAAATTATGTTGCGAAAAATAATGCTTCATCACACCTGAAGATTAGGAAGAGCGAATAAATCTGATTGAAGAAAATTATAGCCAGTTTTGTACGGTCCAAGCCAATAGAACAATCTAGTGAAAATGAAACTCGCTAATCGATCGAAGACCTAAGTTGCGAAATAGAGGCTAAAATACTTAACTGTCTAAGTCATAAAAGTCGACCTGCTAGTTATAACGATGTATTGAACAGCACATAGGTATCTGAGCAGCCAAATCTTCCGAAATTAAAGTTGCCTGAGTTCTCAGAGAAACTCACTGAGTGGACCAGTTTGTTCAATACATTTACTATGCTGATAGGGTCAGACACTGGGTTTGATGAGTTCTTGAATCTTATACATTTACGATCCGCTTTGTCTGGTTCCTTTAGGAACCATTGACTGTTTAGAACTATCGGGTGCTAACTACCATGTGTTCCTACGTTTACTGCAAGACCGTTATGAAAACAAAGCAATTAATGTCTCACATAAATGAGCCGTTTAATCTAAAATGTGTCAAGCATGCAGACTCGAGAAATTAGAGAGTACTCGTAGCTAGTTTTTTATTAACTTAATAATAAGCCGCCCGATAATTTGGAAGGCGAATGGGAGAAGTTCGGCGGAACAATGGTTCACGACCCAATGGCCAAACTGTATTAAAGAAAGCTACCGTTGCTTTGGCTAGTAGCAACACCGGGAAGTCGAGTTACATTTGTGCTGGCGCACATGGGTTAAAGGCGTGCCCAAAATTAATTAATAGCCATATTTCAATGTCCACATTTCTTACACATCTTTGAAAATATGCCTTTTTTGAAAAATATGTAAAATGCGGCCTGTATGTTTTCCAAAAGGAAAACACATTTAACACAGTTCGTGTTTTTTGCGATGATTTATCGAATTTTCTATTTATGTTGTGAAAAATGTGAAAGTATCATTACTATAAACAGCTGATATATCAACGAAGGCATGCACTTTAAATTTTAATAATCCCACAATTTTTAACATTTAAAGATGGCCAAATCCCGCAAAGAGTCCATTAAATGGAGCCCCTACTTCGAGGTCATATTTTTTTACTTTTAAAGGGAAATTTTGCGGCACTTAGGTAAATCTTAACAACTCGATCAGCTGTTTTTTTAAAGAACCGGTACTTTTCCCACTCACGTGTTACCGACAACCGACACTTGCCAATGGAACTCCAATATGTGAAACTTAAAAATGTGACATTTCTTAAGCATAATAGATAAAGGGTATTATACATACAATAACGGATTCTGTATTGCGAGTGAACTCCATGAGTGCATGCTTCCTTTTTGGTTTGCTCAGAGAGTAAGACTGCTGAGAACGTCAGCCGAACGCCGAGCCCCGAGAGCCGAACGTTCAGTAGCAAGACGTATCTCGAACAGTGTATACTGCCGTTGCGGCTGATGTTTTTCCAGAAAATATGTATGTTTAATTTGAGTTCCCTACAGCTCACAGACATATAAGTGTATGGATGTGCAGATTGTGCCTCGCTCTCACTCATCGGTTTGTGCACTTGCGTACATTTCATTCTCCCTGCATAGCTTATCAAAAACCCTCGAGATCTACTTAAATGAACCTAATGAAATAATTACGTTGTATATATTGTTTATTATGTTGACCTATTTTGTTTAAATAAAAAAAAACTTCTAAGTCGTATTTCTGCAAGGGTAGTTAATCTTCGACTTGAATTCTGTATTCTGAAAAGACCAAATACTGAAAATTTTCATGATGACAAATGTGTAAGTGTGCATGCATGCTTGGCCGAAAAAGTTGTCATGGAAACATGTAAGGGTAACTCCCTTACTAAAAACAAGCTTGGAAATTAGTAATTTTAAACAAGGACGGGCTAAACCCTTTAATAATTTCAAAACCGCTCACTCGAAAGAGAAGACATACTCTCAGTGCGCAGAAGAAACAAGGCGAAACAATTGAAAATGTTTTAACATCTTTGACATTATTGAAAGGAGCTGGAACCGGTTTCCGTTAATGGAGCGAGCTTAAAAACTAGTCGGTGTCCTAGTTTGGAAAACAGTTACAGAATATTTGTACAATCTTATCCAGCTGGCGAAACAAATAAATTTAGGTGATCGAAGCATAATTACATATTTTATTGACGGCATACCATATAAAAGCTGAAAGGGAAGGGCGTCCAGTGTGGACGCCTTGATCATTTGGTAGCAGTATGTAAGCAAGCTGTATCCTTTTGCAAATGCCAAAAAAGAAGGTCACATTGCTAGCTTATGTACGTTTGGGAGAGAAAGCAAGAGAAAAAAATGAATGAGAAATGATAAATAAAAAATGATATAAATGTTTTGGTACATACTGGGAGCGATCTTTCGCGTATAAGACATGACAGTTTAAGTAAACTCGGACAAGTATACGTTCGTAAACATGGTATTCTCCATTTATTGGAATAGGAGATGGAAACATCAACAACAGGCAGTTTCAGTCTAGAGGTTATGGCCGATGATATTTCATTCTCAGTTGTATTTCATGTCCCAAAGTGTAAAGATTTAAAGTACTAAACACAAAGCCAGATATAGTAAAACTGGATAATAAAAAATAAGATGTAAATGGCGTTAAATTTGCTCAAAGAGAAAATGAGAGTATAAAAACTTTTTTGAATTTAGGTTAATGTGCTCGGAATGATTTCCAAAACTTCAGATAAAGTAAATTTAGCGCAATTAGTGGAGCCAGATAGAAAACAAAAAAATGGGATGATAAACTATTACAGACCAAAGATTTTAATAATAAATAAAATCATTGCTTTCAGGACACCTTCGGGAACTCACTGACCATTCCCAGCTATGAGCAGAGGCTTAGCTTGCCGGACGGGCTATAAATTTTCCCCCGCCGGGTCTGTGATTTCTCATTACTATCTCTTTATCCTATTTACTGAACACTCTTTTTATCTAGTTTAAATTTCTTTACTTTATTAATAACATCTTTCTTTCTATTTTCCTATTTATTGTATTTTCAATTGTATAGTCAATTTAGATCACTATTTTCTCTATTAAAACCCTTCTACTTAACTGTAGAATCGAATAGCGTCACTGACAAAATTAGCTATGAAAAGGGGCATAGCTGGCCGGACGGGCAAATAAAACACCTCCATCGGCTGTATTTTGTGGTTACATAAATGCAGCTTTGAGGGATCTAATTCAAAGTGCCAAGATAAGAACTTACATGGATGACATAGCTCTTCCAGCTAAAAAAATACAGGAAATGTAAAAAAATTTGAAACGTTTTTTGAAGTGGCTGGTGCGGCAGGACTATAAGTTAACACAAGTTAACGCGACCGGGTTTGACTCCAGCACGGATTGACTGACTTAGCTCTGTGCCGGATGTCTTTGCATAGCAGGCAATGCATGAAGCGCAAGCTAAGCATTTCTGCAGCCGCTATGAATTTGCATTGTGTAACTTCATAATGATTTTTTGTAGCTTGATAAGTGATTTTATATTGTCTTTAGTTTTGTTCACTTTTTGTATGCCTTGCGACACCACATCCACTCTTAAAAACTCATTCATAATTAGAGCGATTCAATTATGTCTTAATAAAAATCAATTATACATTACAAAATATAAAGAATAATTAACGTTCATTTTATTGAGGGCCAACTTTTTCGAATCCCGCGCTCGCTACCAAGTCGCTTAGCCGGGATTTCAATCAAAAACATTCTAATATTGTGTTAAAAGAAAAGCAACTTAACAAAAAGTGTAAAAGTAGCGAGGGAAACAGCATCGTCGGCGGATATTTAACTAATATATGATTAGGAACACCCCATAACCCCATAAAAACCATGTAAGTGAGATATTAATTCATAACAGGTCTTAAGTACTGCGTGAAGAAATCAAAAATTAAATAATTTAATATCCTGTATTGTGCTGTATTGTCTGTCGGACATTTTGTTCTGCAGATCCAATGGACCATTGAATATTTTAGCATTTAATTTTTTTCTATTGTTTATCTCTCTTATATGGTGCAAATTTGATTCTGTGACTAGTTGTCATTTCCTATAACAACTTATGAAAAGGCCATTCGAAAAATATAGGAATCCAAGCTCGAGAAATTTTGACTCAATAGCGACCACATTAGGGTGGATCCACACGCAGAAGACATTCAGCAAAACCCAGTGCGTTCAAACAAAACAGATATGGATCCCCAGCAACTTAGGGCTTTAGTCGAGTCAGCGGTTTCAGCTGCCCTCGATCGTAGACAGAATTCGCTGCGACGAGCCTCTAGATGCGGTCAAGTGTCTGGCGGAGTTTACAGGTCGCAAGAAACTTATGTTTCGTGGCGACAAGCTGCAATGGCAGCATATAAAATATTTAGACGATATAATGGCAGCGCTCGCCATTACCAGGCAGTAATAATTATCAGAAGCAAAATAAGGGGTTCGACCGACGCGGTTTTGTATACGTTTGCCACAATACTACATTTTGAAGCCATCATCAACCGTTTAGATTTCACCTACAGTGACAAGAGGCCAGTTCATGTTATCGAACAAGAAATGGGCACCCTGAGACAAGGCCAACTCCCCTTGCCTCAATAGTATGACGAAGTTGAGAAGAAACTCACTTTACTCATAAATAAAGAAGTTTAGAGGTGATGCCTTCCGCATATTTATCTCTGGTCTTAGGCGCAGCCTCTCTGATGTCCTATTTGCGGCACATCCGCAAAGCAACGGCAGCAATGATCAGCAACCAATGGACGTTGACCCTTCAATGTCTAAAGCTGTGATGCCATCCCAGGCGCCAGCGTACGGCAACTCGGGTAACCCACAGGCTTACAAGAGAACGAACACCTCTGACCGAGCAACGAGTCAGAGGCACCAAAGGTAAATCACATAACTCAGAGCCAAGAATGTGGATCTGAGGGGTATGCAGCGGCAGCAAAAAGTGCTAAGGCGCAAATAGCTGACGATTCGGACGGGGACTCTGATGCTCTCAATTTTTTAGGGGTAGGTCTCTGCTGTCCTTCATCAGTTGGGAAGGAGCGGGGACTCAGATGAAGTTCCTCATCGACACGGGTAAGGCAAAAAATTACATTCCTCCGCACCATGGCCTGAGAGGAGTCCGTCCAGTCGATAATCCATTTTCCACAGAAGTGCTAAAAGGGTACTTTTTTATTTCTCTCAGAACTTTCAACATTTGATGGGATTAAAGGCCTCGACCTGTTAACACAAGTCGGGGCAGAACTTTGCCTAAGCTCCAGCTAACTCAAGTTTAGCAATAATTCCGAACCAATATTGTACCATAGGTGTGTGTCAATTTCACTGATGTAGGTTGCGCAGACGAACCTCCCCTGATAAGAGAAACATTTTTTAAAATGATAATGGGTAGAAAAAAGACTTTAGCAGACGATAACGAAGCGCTGCTATACCAAACTTCGGTAGTAGCGACTATTAGAACTGTTGACGAACAGCCTATCTATGCTAAACTGTACCCATATCTAATGGGCACAGCTTTTTGAGGGTATCTGAGGAAAAATCTCTTTCATATAATATCTTTTTAAGGAAGAGTGTACATTTCCTTGGATTTGTTGTCACTCGTAACGGTGCCACAACAGACCCAGACAAGGTTAAGGCCATTTAGGACTTCCAGAGCCCAAGACAGTTTTTGACGTCGGATCATTCTTGGGACTCGCAAGCTATTATAGATGCTTTGTTAAAGATTTTGCATCAATCTCCGACATCCTAAAGGGTGAAAATGGGTCAGTGAGCAAACATAGATCACGAAAAATTACAGTCGAATTTTTTGATCACCAATGCAGTGCTTTTCAAAAACTGCATCCCAGGATGTCATGTTTCGATACCCAGACTTTAAGCAGCCGTTTTATCTAATGACCGACGCTTCGGGATATGGTATTGGAGCAGTACTTTTCCAAGAAGTGCGACCCACCAACATTTTTAGTGTTAGTGAGAGAAGAGAAATTCTCATCACAGAACACAACAGAGCCCAAAGGGCAGCTCAAGAGAATATAAAACAGGTCCTCTCAGAGTACTATTTCCCAAAAATAGCTAAAATAACGAACAAATTTGTACAAAACTGCAAGACCTGCGCTAGGGCTAAATACAACAGACACCCTAAGAAACAAGAAATCGGTATCACCAATTCCTTCACATGCAGGGGAATTGTTACATGTGGACATCTTCTCAACTGACAAAAAATGATATCCGGCTTGTATTGACAAGTTTTCGAAATTTGCCATAGTTTAACCAATCCCATCTAGAACAATAAAGGACTTGAAAGTACCCTTATTACAGCTCATGAATTTCTTCCCGGGAGTCAAAACAATCTACTGTGACAATAAGCCAGCTTTGAACACCCAGACTATCAGCTCGCTGCTGATGTATAGTTATGGAGTCAGCCTTTCAAAAGCGCTGCCCTTGCATTTCGTTTCTAACGGGCAGGTCGAGCGTTTCCATAGTACCCTAGAGGAACTCGCAAGATCTTTTAAAATCGATAAAAACATTAGCGACACTGTAGAGCCAATCTTGTTGTCTACAGTGAAGTACAACAAGACAATCCATTCGCTCACTGATAAACGGATAGTTGACATCGTCCGTTCACTCCCGGGCAAACCACAGACGGAGATTCAAGATAAGCTTAAAAGGGCACAGGACACACTCAAGAGCTAGAGAGAATGACTTCCGGCGAAACAGGGTCTTTCAGGTTGGCGAGAAAGTGTTGGTAAAATCAAATCAAAGGCTCGGAATCAAACTCACACATTTGTGTAAAGAAAGAGCCGTGGAAGCTGACCCGGGAACCACAGTTCTCATTAAGGGGAGGGTGGTCCACAAGGAAAACCTTAGGTAGTGCTTCCCATTTTATTATTTTTTTATGATGAATGACTTCCGGCGAAACAGGGTCTTTCAGGTTGGCGAGAAAGTGTTGGTAAAATCAAATCGAAGGCTCGGAATCAAACTCACACATTTGTGTAAAGAAAGAGCCGTGGAAGCTGACCCGGGAACCACAGTTCTCATTAAGGGGAGGGTGGTCCACAAGGAAAACCTTAGGTAGTGCTTCCCATTTTATTATTTTTTTATTGCGATTTGGCATTTTTTTTTTCTTTTATAATAAGTTGCTAGAGATGTTAGTTTAAGCCACTCGGCACCCCGCTTTAGATAAGTTCGGTGATGGGCTGTTCAATGTTTTTTTTCTCTTTCGTCTTCTTCTTAAAAAAAAAAAATAAAGAGTAGTTTTTCTTCACAGGTTTGGGTTTCTGGTATTGCTTAACCTCACGACGACTTCGACACGTGGCACCGACTATTCACAGGCTAAATACAATCCGATCGTCGACGGCCAGGTCTATTTAAGGGATGAGTTCGCTTTCATCCGACATTCAGCGAAAATATCTGAATATGTGCGCATGGTGGACGAGACGGCGAGGCTGTGTGACCTGTTTCCACAGTCACATATGAAAAAACTTCTGAATGTGGATGCAAAACATCTCAGGGATATGCTGGAGTTCCTGGGCACACACCACAGAATCTCTAGGAGTCTAGACTTTCTGAGTTCAATTTTAAAGGTGGCTACAGGCACTCCCGACGCCAGGGACTTAGAGAGAATAAGAAATAATGAATCTCAATTAATCAATTCAAACAATAGACAGGTGCAGATAAACACTTTTGGTCAGAAACAGAATGTTGACAATGGAATTGCAGAGCTTAATGCTCGCCATAACATTAGCTAAAATTAACGGTATTAGTCGAAATGGTCCACGCAGACTTAAAATCTGGAATAAGGTACATCAACCGCAACAACGTTAAGAACCGGTTCCCAGCCATCGCAGCATCCCCTCTCTTAAACGTCCCGGGTCATCACGACATCCTCAGTCTCCCTTACCTTCATCGATTAAATGAACGGAATTTGAAGACAATACAAGAAGTCAGAGACGAAATTGGCAACATCAACTTGATCATATTGCTGCTCCTTCTAGGAGCAGCCTGTGGCACATTCAACTGCATCGGCTTAACCTATCGGCGGATCATCAGGAAGAAGGCTGCGGCCCAAAGGATGAGCGAGACGCTAAAATAGGGTCGGCCGAGGGCGGCTTGCCTTGAGAGGGGAGTAGTTAACACAAGTTAACGCGACCGGATTGACTCCAGCACAGACGCTGACTCAGCTCTGGGGCGGATGTCTTTTCATATCAGGCAATGCACGAGGCACAAGCTAAGCATTTCTGCAGCCGCTATGAATTTGCATTGTGTAACTTCATAGTGATTCTTTGTAGCTTGATAAGCGATTTTATATTGTATTTAGTTTTGTTCATTTTTTGTATGCCTTGCGACACCACATCCAAGCTTAAAAACTCATTCATAAACAGAGCGATTCAGTTATGTCTTAATAAAAATCAACTTTATAGTACAAAATATAAAGAATAACTAATGCTCATTTAATTTATACATAAAGTGCGAAAAGTAGCAGGAGACGATAAAGTTTTTGGGACATTATTTCCAAAATGGAAGCATTACGTCAACAGACGACAAGATACTCGCAGTTCAAAAGTTTCCTATTTCTAAAACAGTGAAAGAACTTCGAAAACTCTTCGGGCTCACTTCAAAGCTCAGACGATTTATAAATAATTCGTAAAGAAGGATCACAAAAATTGAATGTAAAAATATATCCTAGAGACGAGCAAATAATAGTTTTTCAGCAGTTAAAACTATTGTTAGTTAGACCTCCAGAGTTAAAATTGTTTAAGCCGATGGCTCTATCAGAAGTACATTAAGATGCTTCAAAGCACGGGTACGGCGCAGTACAAATGCAGAAAGATTCTGAAGATCAACAGTTTCACCAATAGAATATATGAGGCGGGAATTCCCGACTAGGGAATACACTGAACCCTCTAAACCAGCTCGCGCTACGAGCTAAGCAGAAATATGGCAAAAAAAAGATGTAAAAATTTTCCCCAAGAGAACTTCAACCCATACCGACCGCACTACTTTCGAACAATTCATTTTTCATGAAAAAAAGGAATTAAAATAGCAATAGATTCGCAATTGCAATGCTGTTTATAAAATTCAATAAATATTTGTGCTATACTATATTCGTATATTCTCAAAAAGACAATTGCATTAAAATTATGGTTTAAATTTGTGGCAAGTTCAAATTGGATTATTTGTTTAAGTTATAGCTATGGGGAGGCGGCGGGATGGGGCGATATCTATAAAATGAAGGATATTTTATCTGTATATATTATTCTTCAAGCAATATATTTTATCAAGTGTTTGGCAAGTAATCGATTATCAGAATCAATCTCGTACTGCGCGGGCACAAGGAGGACCTACGATCAAAATTTCAAGTGTCTAGCTCCTATAGATTCTCAGATTCTTGCGATCATACATATATACATTATTTATTACATTTTTTTGGTCGTGTTCCTCAGATAATGTTAAGATTATGCTAATTTTCTTCCACATATGCAATTTAAGCACACACACATGTACGAAGTTACGCTCTTTTTCGAACTCTGTTAGTTGCTTAGACCCCTTAATATTAATCTATGTTAATAAATCTGTTTTGTACGCATTACCATTGAAGCCAGTTCGTGTCGATCAGCAACTTTATTACACCTAGTTAAAACTTTTTACCAGCATCACACATCATGAGTTTATATTCTCAAAATATCAGAAAAACGCTTTTAATTCAACATTTTTGCGGCCAACGTGAGGCTAGTGTGTGGAACTTGACGGTTGAAGTTTTAATAGAAAATTCTGTGGCATTATCGTATATAATTTGAAGTGCAACACTTTAAGCATATTATTGCGGTACATCAATTTGTTGCGAAAAAGTTCCATCGAACACTCCTCAAAATACACATGGAAAGTAACATTTGGCCAACTGCATTGTCATTCGGCATTCAGGAGCCGTTGCACTTGCCATTCCTTCATTCTCGATGTTTTTGCCTCGTCACTTCATTCACGCTGCCCTTGCTTCGCGCTTGATTTACTCTACCCTTGCTTATTCGCTGACTTTGCTTCGCCGCTTCATTCTCGCTACCGTTGCTTCATCGCTGCAGGCTCGGTGCCTCTGCTTGGTCACTATTACTGTCGTTTAGCTGTGAACTTGCATTTCGCTGTAGAAAAACTCTCCCTTGTTCAAAACGGTGAGCGCGATATTTACAAGGCATTGTTGTTCTGTTAACAGTTGGGAGCATTTGAACTATCGCTCGCTCACATCGGTCAGCGGGACAATGCCAGATTAAATTTGGGCTGTTTACATTTTGGAGTATTAGAACTGTCGCTCGGCTACATCGATGATCACAAACTCACGAAAGCGAGCGAACATAAAATGAAATATCGAGCACTTGGAGGATGTTGTAAGTGTGTTTACTAAGGCTGATGGCAGTGCAAAAAGATTGTCACACGGTAAGCTACTATTACGCTGGGATATGTTGGAGTTAAAGAGGATTTGGCCGCGCAATCCGAAATTGAATTTGAAGACCCTCAGGACACCGGACGTGCGGAGGTGAAAGACACATTTGTGAGTATTAATTGTCTAATACGCTCTTCGCCGCCATCGAGTCTTTCACGATTGCTAATACGCATTGTCAACGGAAAATGTTGCCAGCAAACTCGTAATAAGTGGAACGAGTCTCTTGAGCTACGTATGTTGCCAAATTGTGCTTATTGTACAGCCATTTTGGAATGTATTTGTTAGTTTCTGCAATCAAGCGGAATCGCATCATATGAAAAACCCTAGCAAGGGATTAGCATTTGCTATCAATTATCTAACATGCATTGCATTTTCTATCTCCCACCATAATGTTGTAAAGTGTGTCATTTTAAAGACATGAGTACTAAATTCAAGTACGGAGTCGTCAAAAATGCTGAAGTCTTAATGAATTGTCTATAATCAGGACATAGGATGGCGCAGTGTCCTTCTAATAATCGTTTTCGAAGCTGCAAGCATCTCCATCACACGCTGCTGCACTTTGGACAATCGACTGCGTCATCACCGATATCTACAACGAAAATATTCTCATGAAAGCATCAAATCAATCGCCAGGCGGACACATCATTCTTGCCACTTTATTTATTTATTTATCTCTACATATAAAACTGTTTGCCCTGACTGAATGACAGACTGACTGATTGGTGATCAACGCACAGCCCAAACCGTAAGAGCTAGGAAGCTGAAATTTTTACTGCAGCTACCTTATGTGATGAAGGTGCAGGTTAACACGGGGTTTCGGGAAATCCCACCCGCACGAATGGAAAAATCGCTAAAAACGTTTGTAAGCACCTTTTTTGTTTACCATCCAATCGGCCTTAAACTCAGTTTCAAAAATCTCTGTTTAAATTCATTTAAGGGGTGTTGCACACTTTTCGAAAAAGCCATTCCTCCTTGGTGGAAATGGGGGTCAAAGATTTGGTGGATGACGTTTCGCGGTCAAATTCATTTTCAAGGATCTATATGAAAAATCATTTGAAACGTGTTTCACATTTTTCGCAGAATCAAAGCATACTCGGGGTAAAGTGTAATTCTAAGATTTTTTTGGTGAAATTTTAAGTTTTGACCGATTAGCTTCAAACTTATTTTCTTTCAGAACTCTACATAAGAACTAAATAAATACGTGTTAAAGCGATTTTGGAAATTCCACAAGCAACAGTGGGTAATTAGCGACAAATGTTTGTATGAAACTTTTTTGTTTACCCTTCGATCGGCCTCAAACTCATTTTCAAAGAAATTTGTTCAAATTAATTTGAAGGGTGTTTCGCACTTTTTGGAAGATCCATCCCTCCTTGGTGGAAATGGGAGTCAAAGATTTTGTGGTTGACGTTTCGCCCTCAAATTAATTTCCAAGGATCTACATAAATAATCACTTGACACGTGTTTCACATTTTTCGCAAAATCTAAACTCCTTCGGTGGAAAGTTACAATGATTTTTTCGTTGAATTTTAAGTTTTTGTCCGATTTGCGTCAATCTTATTTTCAAAGCTCTACATAAGAATATAATGAATTCGTGCTTAAGCGATTTGGGAAATTCCATTCGCAACAGTGGTAAATTGATCGAAAACGGTTGTATGAAAGTTGTCTGTTTACCATTCCGATTAGTTTCAAAACAATTTTGAAAGCTATGGAAATATTGATATTATAATACACGTGCAACGGACAAGGCCGAGTCATACCCGCTAGTATACTTTATTATTTATGAAATTACAATAAATAGGAAAAAAGAATAAATTAGTTGTTTATTAAGTAAAGAAATGAATACTAGATATGTAGATTGCTAAGTAGATAGGATAAAGAGATAGTAGTGGGTAATCACCGTGGTGGGCGAAAATTGATTAGCCTGTCCGTCAAGCTATACCCTTACTCATAGCTGACAATGGTCAGTGAGTTCCCGTAGGTATCCTGAAAGCACCGTTTTTATTAGGGGTAAAGAAGGTTCAGTGGAGAAAACGGCATAAAATATTATAATTTTTACATAACATGCGAATAGAGTTATCTGCTGGTCACGTTGGTAAGAATAAGGGGCGATAATTCCTGGTAGGAATGAGACGACCTTACAGAAAGGAAGAATCTATATCGCCAACAATCAACTTATGTAGGAAGACAACACCGAGGATTGTTCTACGGTTAGTTAAAGGCGGAAGATCAAGAAGAAGCCGGCTGGAGTAGGATGGCAACCGAAGATTGGGCTCCCACTTTAAACCTCTTAGGCAAAAAGCATAAATTACTTCTCAACAGATTCAATACGAACTTGGCTATTGTTATACTGCGGAGACCAGATGCAAGATTCAAGTATTCAAGGATAGGGCAAACAAGAGAGATGAAAAGGAGTTTGGTTATTAAAGAATCGTTAAACTCTTTAGACCAACGTTTTATGAATCCAAGTACCCTTTTGGCGTCATTACGATGGTATGAAGATGAAGATTATAAAGATTGAAGCGGAGTTTAGAATCAAAAAGAAGGCCTAGGTCGTTAACTGTATGTATACGTTGCAATGAAGTATTGTCGATTGTATAACTGACAATATAAAGTGTAATACGATTGCAGGCCATAAACATACACTTTAGACAAGCTTGATTTAATTGAATGGCCGCATAACCGGCCGCATTGCATAGCGTTCCAATCATCTTGTAATTTTATGAATCAGACTTTATATCTTTCTTGTGGAGACGAATGATATAAGATTCCTCACAAAGAGATGGAAAGACAGAAGATTTGTGAAATAGATTTAAAAGTTTTAGCAATGCTCGACGAAGGGAAGAACTACACTCCTTGAGTAAACAACTAGGAATATTGTCAGGCCCAGAAGAGTAAGAAGATTTTAAAGAATATATAGTAAAAAGGAGAGAAGAATGGGAAATAATAAGATCAGTTATAGAACCAGAGAAAGTAATATTGTAAGGGAAAGAATTATTATTAGGACAGACGGAAAAGTAAGTTGGGAAAAAGTTAGCAGATTAAAGGTTAGCAGAATCAGAGAACGAAAAGCAAATGGCAAGCTTAAAGATTTACGCTTTAGGTTTACAAAATTATAAAAGTGTCTCGGATTTTGGGCAAATAGCCTTTTGCAACGAGAATATACTTCTCATTGAACTGAGAATTCAGAAGAAAGAAGTTGGCTATGGAATATTTAGCCCAGTCAATTCTCGATCTAGACTTATTAAAATATTTAGACTTATTTTTTTTTTAAGTTTGAAAGTCTGGGAGTGAACCAGGGTAGCTTTGAATAAGCAATTGAGGAAATTGAGTTAGGAATACAAACATCTAAGATGTAGTTTAAAGTGTTATAAACAAATTGATAGCTATATTCCTATCAACCAGGTCATATAAAAAAGTACAGTCGCTTGCATTAATACGTTCATTAAGCAACGAATAGTTTCCTTTGCGAAAGAAACGGCGGGGCTTATTGGTAGCAGATGAATACAAAATGAGAGGATTGCAATTGAACATTGCAACCTCTAAAGTAGGATGATATACATTCTCAGGAAGAGATAAAGGAGGGGATCTAGACACATTAGCAATAAGGTAGTCGTTAACAAATACAAGATCAAGTGCTCTATTCAAATTATTAAAAATTGAATCGATTAAAAACAACGGAAGGTGTAGCATGCAATCTACAAAGTCATGCTGTGCTGATGGTACTAGATGATTTTTGGCAGTGAATAATGACCAAGAGATGTTCGATAAATATAAATCACCTAACACTATAAATAGGCTATTATCACGCACGAGTGAAGAAACTTCTGTGATACAAGTAATATGTTTCATATAAAATTGAATATCAGAAGAAGAAAGAAGTTGGGAGCATGTTATATAGATATCGCGTGATGGAATGCCCTTCTTGACAATAGCAGCAATCTTTTTGCAACCATGCCCAGTGAGACCTGCACACTTAGCGTACATCATATTCTCACACAGCCAGCAATTAACAAATTGCAGCTGTGAGGAATCTTCAGCCTACTTGAACGTGCAGGGTGTCTTGCAGCATGACATATATTTTACTGGGGCTTAAGTTTATCAGAAGTTGCGAGAGAAACGAAACAAGGTGCACAAAAAAAAAGCCAGCAAACGCTCAACAAACTAATTGCTTGGAGCGAAAGGCAACAGCAAAAATTTGTGAGAGCGTGATGCACAATCAGAAATATACACCAGCGAGCACACGCACAAATAAGGGTATACACAGGGGAGCGCCAAAACAAAAGAATCAAAACAGACAATAACAATAGCACGGAACAGACTTACGCTGCACAACAGATAGCACATTGCACAAGTAATTAAAGCTTTTTAAATAAAGCACAAACCATTCAAAATTTAGAATAAAAAAATATATAAAAATCTGGGAGCATAATTAAAACATGTCAATCACTCTCAACTCAGAACTCTCCCAAGCTTGAAAGGTACTAGTGCGAGATTCATCAGGTGCTTATAAACAAAGCAGAGCATTGCTTGACTCATGTTCCCAAGTCAATTTCATGACGGATCAATTAGCTCAACGGCTGCATCTACGCCGCGATAATAATCAGTTCGAAATCTGTAGCATGCTTGCTGTGGAGGAGTAAATTAACAAGAATTTGCAACTACTGTTGAACATTGATGCTATACAACATTTTACAAAGTCATTCAATCCGAAACATCAGGTCTGTGAAGATATGTACTCAAGGATAAGAAAAATGGACAACGGCAGAATTGTTGTGTGTCTACCTTTCAAGGGAGATCAAACGTGCCTTTGTAATTCAAGCGATGTTGCACGTCGTCGTCTTTTATTCATCGAGAGGCGCCTTAGTCAGCAGCCTGCGGTTCAATCGCAAAATGTGAATGTCATGAAATAATATGAGGATCTCGGCAACATGAATTTAGTGACGAAGCCGGGATTAAGTGAGCCATACTTTTACAGATATCAATATCTATTTTGGAGAGCATCCCGTGATGCTGATTTGCAGACCTTTGAGCTTAATACAGTGACATTTGGCCTCGGCCCCATAATTAGCATTTCGTAGTTTGCAATATCTAGCTGACCTGCATATGAACGAATTTCCCATTGGCAGATCAATTGTAAAATTATCATCGGGTTGCAGAACAACAAACACGAGGTCATCGAGATACTTCGCAGAGGACACTTCCAAAAACATTGTATTCCACAGTCACAAAAAGGAATATACTCTCGACTGCGTCTTCTCTGTTCGATCCCTTAGGATTGCTGGCACACATCACAATCGTCTCGACAATCATCATACAGGAGTAATGGCTGCCAAAACTCGCCTGAGATGAATCTGTTCCGCAATCACTCACTCAAGCATGAACAAGTTAAAGGTTCCAGTCGGGAGCTCCCGACTAGGGGATGCCCTAAACGCTCTTCTTCCAACACCAAATGTAGCTCGCGCTACGCGCTCGTTTGCTTTAGTAGAAGTAATTATAAATTTAAAGAAAAAACGTTTCCTTGGCAAGGTTCGAACATGCAACTAACCGTACCACTTGTCGCCGCCTCTACCCAACAGCCATCCCAATTATTGTGTCTTATAGCGTCTGCCCACTGAACACATTTCTGAAAATGTCACATTTTTGCAAATTGTGTAAAATGCGGCCTGTAAGTTTCCCCATAAGAAAACACATTTCACTAATTTTTCAAAAATGTAACATTTTTAAAAAATGTGTAAATTCGCCCCGAACATTTCGTGTATTTTGCGATGATTTCGAGATTTCTATCGATGTTGTGAAAAATGTGTAAATTCGCCCCGAACATTTCGTGTATTTTGCGATGATTTCGAGATTTCTATCGATGTTGTGAAAAATGTGAAAGTATCATAACCATAAACAGCTGATATTGCAACGAAGGTAAGCGGTATCTTTAAAGTATAATTTTAAATTTTAATAATCCTACAGTTTTTAACATTTAAAGTTGGGCAAATCCCTCAAAGAGTCCATTAAATGGAGCCCCTACTTCGGGGCCATATTATTTGACTTTTGGAAGGAAATCTTTGCGGCGCTTATGTAAATAAAAGCAATTCGACTTGCCACTCATATGTTACCGACAACCGGCGGGACACCAATATGTGAAATTTGAAAATGTGACATTTCTTACGCCAGTGGGCAGAGGCTATTAATGAGAAAAAAACAAATTACAACAGCAGCACAGAAAACAATACAATCGCAATTGCAATGCTGTTATTTACCAAAATCGCTAAAAAATCAGGATATCGATTTTTTCGATTACTTGGAAACGGGACAAGTTATTGAATATCGGAAAATTTCAAGTCCCTTGCTCTTATAGGTTCTGAGATCCTATCGTTCATACATACGGACGGACATAAATTATACTACATTATACCCTTTTTACCCATTTTCAATGAGTTCAGGGTATAATAAATTGCGTAACGCCTCTGAAAGAATGTCGTTAATTGGAGTACTTCGTTGCTTGCAAGCTGAGCTCACATCTTACAGCTGCACACATTCTGTGATGCGTCAATACGTGCTTACGGCTGCGTGTAGATACGTTCCACGGACTCGTATGTCAATGTCCTGGTTCAGCTTGTGACCATTAAATCCCGGGTGTCTGATCCCGGCTGAAGCTGACACTTCCTCGATTAGAGTTGAGCGGAACTCAACTTCTGAGTAAGTTATTTACAACGGTCAAAAACATATTCATCGGCAAGCCGAACAGCGCACATTTCTGGTCTGATTCGCAGATTGTCTTGCACTGGCAACAACATTTAATCACATTGTCTACATTTGTCGGAAACAGAGTATCCATTATACAAGATCAAACAGCAGATGGAAAGTGGAGGCATGTATCGTCAAAATTGAATCCTGCTTACATCGTGTCACTTTGATTTCCAGCTCATAGACAAAGATGGAAATGGACATTATCGATGCTGTGAAACGGAAGTCTACATTTGCCGCAATTATCGAAAGTAATTATTTTTTGGACTGGCTGAATGGAACTAGTTCGTACAATCGGACACTTCGAGTTATGGCATACAAGTTCCGAGTTTACCATGTTGTCAAAAAGGAACACCCTGCCGAAAGTTCCCCATCATCCCCAGAAGAACTTCGCCACGCGTTGCACTGGAAAATCCAACATCGCTATTTCAAGGAAGATTTGCAATTGCTAAGGAAACACAATGACGTAAAAAGGAACTTTGAATTTCTCAGCCCCTTCATAAACGACTCCTCTGGATTCGAGCTTATCCAGGTTGGCGGCAGCCTCTAACATGTTGATATCCCCTCTCGTCAAAGGCACCCCTTACTCGTGCCCAAGCAATTTGTCCACAACTATATTCACCATCTACACTTACGCAATTACCATGCAAGGCCAAAGGTATTAGTCGGACTGTTGCGGCTTCAATTCTGAATCGTAAATGCAAAAGCTTAAGCCCGCAGTATTGTACGTTCTTGTGTAAGATATCGTCCAGTTCTGCTGCATCAAGTGTCCACAGACAAACCATTTCGCCACGTTTGAGTAGACATCTGCGGTCCAGTAAACACCTTTCTTAGAATATATATTTCTATCTTTTATTTATTTATTTATATGTGGTCGACAAAACGAGTGTCTTCCAATTATTCAACACATTATAAATACAATTAGAAAAATTAAATGCTAAAAGCCTAGATAGAGAACACAAATTGCAAATAGCATCACCGACCGATGGAGGTGTTTTATTTGCCAGTCCGGCCAGCTGTGCCCCTTTTCACAGCTAATTTTGTCAGTGACGCTATAAGAGCCTACATCTAAATTAAAAATAATGTTAATTTGCTATATTATTTAAGAATATACCATAAATAGGAGAAAAGAAAGGAGGAAGATTGTTAATAAAGTATAGAACTGTATGCTAGATATGCAGAGTGTTAATTAGATAGAATAAAGAGATAGTATTGGGAGTAATGGGAAATCACCGACCCGGTGGGGGAAAATTTTCAGCCAGCCCGGCTAGCCATGCCCCTGCTCATAGTTGGGAATGGTCAGTGACTTCCTGAAGGTATCCGGAAAGCAACGATTTTATAAGGGGTAGAGAAAGTTCCGTAGAGAAAACGTGATGCAAACTATTGTAATTTTTACATAGCACGCGAAAAGAATTGTGCATAGCGTAGTCTGTTGTGCACGTCGATAGGAATAAGGGGCGGTAATTTCTGGTTGGTCTAGCCGGAACAGAGAATTGATGACGCCCTAACAGAAAAGGAGAATCGATATCGCCAATAACCAACTTATGTAGAAAGACAACACCGAGAATTGTCCTACGGTTGGTTAACGACGGAAGATTAAGAAGAAGCAGCCTGCTGGAATAGGATGGCAACCGAAGATTAGGGTCCCAATTTAAACCTCGTAAGGCAAAAGCAAAAATTGATTCGGAACAGATTCAATACGATCCTGGCTATTGTTATACTGCGGAGACCAGATGCAAGAGCAGTATTCAAGGATAGGGCGAACAAGAGAGATGTACAGAAGTTTCGTTATAAAAGGATCGTTAAACTCTTTAGACCATCGTTTAATGAAACCAAGTACACCTTTTGCCTCATTAACGATGGTATCTATGTGAAGATTGAAACAGAGTTTAGAATCAAAAAGAACGCCTAGATCCTTAACTGTTAGTATACGTTGCAATGGGGTATTGTCGATGGTATAACTGACAAGATAAGGTGTAGTACGATTAAATGTCATAAACATACACTTTGAACAATTCAGATGCAATTGATTGGCCGAGCACCAAAGTTGCATAGCGTTCAAATCGTCTTGAAGACGAGAATAATGTAGGGGATTGGTGTATGATAGAATAAGTTTCACGTCGTCCGCATACATGAGTACTCGGGCATGGGATATAACAGAGGGAAGATCATTTATAAAAAGAGTAAAGAGTAAAGGTCCAAGATGACTACCTTGAGGAACACCAGAAGTAACGTGAACCTGTTTAGAGGTAGTCAGCCTCAGCATTACTCTTTGGGTCCTACCTTTTAAATAAGAACTAATCCAAAGCAAAAGAGACGGAGGAAACCCTATTCGGTCAAGTTTAAAAAGTAAAATGTCCTGGTGCACGGAGTCAAACGCCTTACTGAAGTCAGTGTATATGACATCAGTTTGCATTTTCGAAAGGAAAGCATCATTTACCAAGGAAGTAAATTCTAGCAGATTGGTCGTTGTTGACCGATTCTTTACGAATCCATGTTGAACAGGGGAAACAACTGATTTGCAGAAATGCTGCAAATTCGAAGTGATTATTTTTTCAAATAATTTAGGAATCGCGGACAGTTTTGCAATGCCCCTGTAATTTAGTATATCAGACTTTCCACCTTTCTTGTGGAGAGGAATGATATAAGATTCTTTCCAAAGAGATGGAAAGACAGAAGATTCAAGGGATAGATTAAAAAGCTTTAGCAATGGATAAACAAGGGAAGAACTACACTCCTTGAGTAGACAACTAGGGATATTGTCAGGCCCAGGAGAGAAAGAAGATTTTAAAGAATTTATAGCTAAAAGGAGAGAGGAATGGGAAATAACAGGGGGAGGTATAGAACTAGAGGAAGTAATAGTATAAGGGTAAGAATTATTATTAGGACAGACTGAAGAGTAAGTTGATTGAAAAAAATTAGCAAATAGGTTAGCAGAATCAGAGTCATTGCTAGCTTTATCCATCCCGAGAGAAAAAGAAGATGGCAAACTTGAAGATTTACGCTTCGAGTTTACAAAATTGTTAAACTGTCTTGGATTTAAGGCAAATTGCCTTTTGCAACGAGTTAGATAATTCTCATAGCATTGAGAATTCAGAAGAAAGAAGTTCGACTTGGCTATGGAATATTTAGCCAAGTCCGTACACGAACCAGACTTTTTAAACTTTTTAAAATATTTGGATTCTGGATTTTGCTGCATCAAGTGTCCACAGACAAACCATTTCGCCACGTTTGAGTAGACATCTGCGGTCCAGTAAACACCTTTCTTAGAATATATATTTCTATCTTTTATTTATTTATTTATATGTGGTCGACAAAACGAGTGTCTTCCAATTATTCAACACATTATAAATACAATTAGAAAAATTAAATGCTAAAAGCCTAGATAGAGAACACAAATTTCAAATAGCATCACCGACCGATGGAGGTGTTTTATTTGCCAGTCCGGCCAGCTGTGCCCCTTTTCACAGCTAATTTTGTCAGTGACGCTATAAGAGCCTACATCTAAAAAGAAGGGTGTAAGTAGGAAAAAGTGTTCTTACGTAAAATTAAAAATAATGTTAATTTGCTATATTATTTAAGAATATACCATAAATAGGAGAAAAGAAAGGAGGAAGATTGTTAATAAAGTATAGAACTGTATGCTAGATATGCAGAGTGTTAATTAGATAGAATAAAGAGATAGTATTGGGAGTAATGGGAAATCACCGACCCGGTGGGGGAAAATTTTCAGCTAGCCCGGCTAGCCATGCCCCTGCTCATAGTTGGGAATGGTCAGTGACTTCCCGAAGGTATCCTGAAAGCAACGATTTTATAAGGGGTAGAGAAAGTTCCGTAGAGAAAACGTGATGCAAACTATTGTAATTTTTACATAGCACGCGAAAAGAATTGTGCATAGCGTAGTCTGTTGTGCACGTCGATAGGAATAAGGGGCGGTAATTTCTGGTTGGTATAGCCGGAACAGAGAATTGAAGACGCCCTAACAGAAAAGGAGAATCGATATCGCCAATAACCAACTTATGTAGAAAGACAACACCGAGAATTGTCCTACGGTTGGTTAACGACGGAAGATTAAGAAGAAGCAGCCTGCTGGAATAGGATGGCAACCGAAGATTAGGGTCCCAATTTAAACCTCGTAAGGCAAAAGCAAAAATTGATTCGGAACAGATTCAATACGATCCTGGCTATTGTTATACTGCGGAGACCAGATGCAAGAGCAGTATTCAAGGATAGGGCGAACAAGAGAGATGTACAGAAGTTTCGTTATAAAAGGATCGTTAAACTCTTTAGACCATCGTTTAATGAAACCAAGTACACCTTTTGCCTCATTAACGATGGTATCTATGTGAAGATTGAAACAGAGTTTAGAATCAAAAAGAACGCCTAGATCCTTAACTGTTAGTATACGTTGCAATGGGGTATTGTCGATGGTATAACTGACAAGATAAGGTGTAGTACGATTAAATGTCATAAACATACACTTTGAACAATTCAGATGCAATTGATTGGCCGAGCACCAAAGTTGCATAGCGTTCAAATCGTCTTGAAGACGAGAATAATGTAGGGGATTGGTGTATGATAGAATAAGTTTCACGTCGTCCGCATACATGAGTACTCGGGCATGGGATATAACAGAGGGAAGATCATTTATAAAAAGAGTAAAGAGTAAAGGTCCAAGATGACTACCTTGAGGAACACCAGAAGTAACGTGAACCTGTTTAGAGGTAGTCAGCCTCAGCATTACTCTTTGGGTCCTACCTTTTAAATAAGAACTAATCCAAAGCAAAAGAGACGGAGGAAACCCTATTCGGTCAAGTTTAAAAAGTAAAATGTCATGGTGCACGGAGTCAAACGCCTTACTGAAGTCAGTGTATATGACATCAGTTTGCATTTTCGAAAGGAAAGCATCATTTACCAAGGAAGTAAATTCTAGCAGATTGGTCGTTGTTGACCGATTCTTTACGAATCCATGTTGAACAGGGGAAACAACTGATTTGCAGAAATGCTGCAAATTCGAAGTGATTATTTTTTCAAATAATTTAGGAATCGCGGACAGTTTTGCAATGCTCCTGTAATTTAGTATATCAGACTTTCCACCTTTCTTGTGGAGAGGAATGATATAAGATTCTTTCCAAAGAGATGGAAAGACCGAAGATTCAAGGGATAGATTAAAAAGCTTTAGCAATGGATAAAAAAGGGAAGAACTACACTCCTTGAGTAGACAACTAGGGATATTGTCAGGCCCAGGAGAGAAAGAAGATTTTAAAGAATTTATAGCTAAAAGGAGAGAGGAATGGGAAATAACAGGGGGAGGTATAGAACTAGAGGAAGTAATAGTATAAGGGTAAGAATTATTATTAGGACAGACTGAAGAGTAAGTTGATTGAAAAAAATTAGCAAATAGGTTAGCAGAATCAGAGTCATTGCTAGCTTTATCCATCCCGAGTGAAAAAGAAGATGGCAAACTTGAAGATTTACGCTTCGAGTTTACAAAATTGTAAAACTGTCTTGGATTTAAGGCAAATTGCCTTTTGCAACGAGTTAGATAATTCTCATAGCATTGAGAATTCAGAAGAAAGAAGTTCGACTTGGCTATGGAATATTTAGCCAAGTCCGTACACGAACCAGACTTTTTAAACTTTTTAAAATATTTGGATTTTATATTTTTTAGATTCGTTAATCTGGGACTAAACCAAGGTGGGTTTGGAGAGGTAGTCGAAGGAATTGACTTGGGAATACACATATCTAAGAGGGAGTTTAGGGTGTTATAAAAAAAGTTAATAGCAGTATTCATGTCAACCGAGTCATATAAGAAAGACCAATCGGTTGCATAAATAAGCTGATTCAGCAATGAATAATTTCCCTTGCGGAAGCAACGGCGGGGCTTATTGGCTGATGAGCACGAAATGAGAGGATTACAATTGAACATTGCAACCTCTAAAGTAGGATGATATACATCCTCAGGAAGAGATAAAGGAGGGGACCTAGACACATTAGAAATAAGGTAGTCGTTAAAAAATACAAGATCAAGTGTTCTATTCAAATGATTAGAAGTTGAATTGATTTGAAACAACGAAAGGTCAACCATGCAATCTATAAAGTCATGCTGTGCTGGGGCACTAGATAATTTTCGGCAGTGGAAAGTGACCAAGAGATGTTCGGCAAATTAAAATCACCCAACACAATAAATAGGTCATTATCACGCACGTGTGAAGAAACTTCTTTAATACAAGAAATATGTTTCATATAAACTTGAATATCAGAAGAAGGAGGAACATAAGAGCATGAAATATAAATATTCCGTGTAGGAAAAGACACCTTGACTGAAACAATCTCAGCGTCAGTAGGCGTACTAAAACAGAAAAGTTCTGACTGGAGAGTGGCTTTAACGGCAATTAATACCCCACCACCCCGACTCGGCCGCTCATTTATATGCAAAATAAAATTATTCGAAAAAACCTCAAAATCAGATATGGTTGAGTTTAACCATGTTTCTGAAAATGCGATTATATCCGAATCGAATGAAGTGCTGGCCATGAAAAGATTTTTAAGTTTTGAAATAAGACCTCTGACATTCTGATAATGAATAAAGACTTGATCAGAAGAAGAAGTTAGTTTTTTGGGGCAGAAATGGTACCCTGTATTGAAGGGACTGGAAGGGTGACAGGCTGGTTACGCTTTTTTGGCTTGAACTCGTGGACAATCATATGTGGAGGCCAAAATTTGGGATCACAAATGATTGGGAACATATCATGTGAAACATTTATTTTGAAAGATGATATTTCACGAGGAGTTGAGAAATTAAATTTGGTAATTGACACGCTAGCAGAAGATTTGCTAGCAATATAGGCTGCCAATGACTCAGAGGTGGTGTCAGACGAAAGTCGAGACACAAAAACTTGCCTATGAGGGGCAACAACAGTTAACGTAGGAGCTGAAGGGACTGTAGGGAGAACAGGATTTGGTGGAGCCAAGGAGGCACCATGATTGTTTTTAACAATCTGGGCAAGATTGCGCGCAGGTCTACCTTTGCGGCCAGGAGCTGAGGAGGCTGAGGCAGTTTGGCTAACTGGGACAGGTTCAGGTACGGGGTCTAATGGGACTATTACAGGGGATATAACTGGGGTAATATTTAGGCAGTCGTTCGGAGAAGGCGATAATGACAACATTGGAGATGTATCCAAGTTGCTCGGTAGGGACAACAGAGGCAAAGGTGTCTGGACAGACGGAGAGGGCAACTGCAAAAATTGAGGCTCCAACCGGCGATTGGTTGGAGACTCGAATTTATATTTGCTAAGCAACTCACAACTCGAATCAAAACTACTCGAGAGCTGCTTAGCCACGTTATTTAGTTTTAAGAATTGATTTCTCACAGACTTATACATTCTGGAGAAATCAATTTGCTTGTCGATGCATTCTGGGCACGACCAACGCAAGCCGCCGCAGCACTTCTTGGCAATTGCAGCGATCTTGTCGCAATCACGCCCAGTGAGACCTGCACATTTAGCATGCATTATATTCTCACACAGCCAGCAATTAACAAATTGCGGCAATGCAGAATTATCAGCCTGCTTGAACGTGCAAGGTTTCTTACAGCACGACATAATTAAGCGTTAAAAGAATAAGCAGAAGTTGCGAGAGCGCAGAGCAAAACGAAACACAGTGCACAAGAATAGAGCAAGTAAACGTTCAAAAATAACTTTTCGTACACAAACAAATTGTTTGGAGCGAAGAGCAACAGCAAAAATTTGCGAGAGCGCGATGCACAAGAAGAAATTTGCAGCAGCGAACACACGCACAAACAAGTGTTTGCACAGGGGAGCACCAAAGCAAAAGAATCAAAACAGGCAATAACAACAATACGGAACTGACGCCGTGTTTAATAAATGCAATAATTAACAGACTTACGCTGCACAACAGATAACGCTTTGCACAAGTTATAAAAGCTTTTTAAATAAAGCACAAAAAATGCAAAATTTGGAAATAAAAAGCAGGATTTAAGCGCAAAAATATATAAAAATCTTGGAGCACAAGTAAAACACGTCAATCACTCTCAACTGAGAACTCTCTTATGAATACGTGGTAAAGGTCCTACAAAATATAGCGCTCTCACTGCAAGACACTTTCTAAATGAAGATGCACCGCCAGCTTTGCCTGAGCGTGTGATTATCACCAACAACATATGTATCTAACATTGATCATTACGATCAGACCACGGCTGTCAAACAGCGACGTTGGTCCGCGGAATATGTGAACGAGCTTAGAGCTAGGACAAAGTGGACTTTGGCATCTTCAAATCCCACGGTTGGCTCTATGGCCATCATACGCGAAGACAATACACCGCCTTTGCATTAGAAATGAGGGCGTGTTGAGTCCGTTGTGAGTGGTAAGAATTACCGTGTTCGTGTCACACATATTCGCACTGCCCCCGGACTCTGTTGTCGGCCAGTGAATAAGCTGGCTGCTTTACCCGTCTCTTGAAAGATAGTTTTTACAAGGCGGCCGCGATGTTTTGTCATATACCTTATATGCATATTAGTTAGGGTATCAATGCATACATAAACAATCAGCTGTTTCAATAGCAATGCAATAAACAGATTATGTTAAGATTATGCTAACTCTCTTCTACATATGCAATTTAATGCCATAAGCACACACATGTACGAAGTTATGTTAATAAATCAGTTCTGTACCGTTGAAATCAGTTCGTGTCGCTCAACAACTTATATAAAATTTATTAAAAACTCATACCAGACAAACGATCAAACAACACTTGATCCAATAACATTCTAAAAACCTATTGATTTAGCGAAAAGCAAAATCGCATTGCCTTTAGAAAGTGTGCATGCGACGTTCAAATGTAGAAAAATGAAGCAATGAACAAAAAGCTGCGCTTGATGGTCGTAGAAAGTCGTGACGCATTGCCATAATTAATCGTTCTTAAAGTGCGATAGCAGGACAGGAACGACAGGCGTAAATTAAACTCGGGAAAAACAGCAAAATGAAAAGTATGCGTTAAGCAAACGATATCGAAAAGAAATGACAGAGCAGTGCTAGATTTGGCGCACACGGATTTATGTCACCCAATAAATAAGTGTACTGTGTGCGGCGCGAGTTATTATTGTGTATTTAATAGTACACATGAAATATTCCGCTAATCAAATATATAAATGCAGAGAAGCAGGTTATCTGGACCCACAACTATTAATAAAACGAAGTGGCAGTGCGCACAAATAGAATATTGGTATATATGTATATATATTGGTATATATATATATATATATATATATATATATAGAAAGCGCGGATCATGTTGTTCTCGGTGAAGAATTTTGGGCAGATTATTAATTAATCCATTAATACAGTATCGTATCTACATAATCGATCTGAGACGTCTAAATTGACAAGTCTTAATTCTGAGAAAAAGTCATTATTACGCGACCAAAGAGTATATGGTGGATATGTTGTCTTCCTCAACAAGCCGTACAGCAAAAATTCTTTTCCAAGGGTTACGTGCGACAGGCATGCCGGTTCTACTATCCAAGTACAAGAAGGTAAAAGCGCGAGACGATATTTTCCTAGAGGATAAATTTACGAGCAGTGCGAACTTTACAAGTAATACTGAAGTTCCGTTGGTCATGACCGAGTCTGATTGCGCGTGCAATGCTGTAGGCAACCAAATTAAAGACCACGCATAGCCTGAACGAGACAAGTTGGAAGGTCACAGCCTTAGTTAAGTTAAGTTTGGGAAAATTTTGTAACATGTTGGGTACGCATTAAATTCGAAATGTATTAAATTTTGATATTACCAATATACTTTCTATTTGAATTTTTAAAAATAGACTTGCTGCGTTGAGAATAAGTCCTGGAAATATGTATATGTTTGATGTGTTCAACTACACAATTACACGCGCACATAATTAATTAAATCGACAAAAAGGTGGTTAACAGCTTTTCTGCAGCGACAGTGCCCCATAACTGCTTGCGTTGATTTTGTTATGGCCAGCGAAAGTAACATTGCTGAGAGTAAAGTCGAATCGCACTCAGTGCACAACATCGCTACGGCTGATTTTATTTGCTGTATATATGGTATGTATGTTTGTTTTGAATTTTTGACAGTTTTACAATATGTATATGTGGGTGCACCGGCGCACAAGCCGATAAATGTATTTGTCGCCAGCCAGAAATAATTTCAACAATGGGAGCGTGAATTACGAGAGGCTCTGTATTTGGTGTTAGACTCATGCCTAAATAATTAAATTTTAAGAAGACATTTTCCTTTTTGTTGACTACTGTTCGAATTTTGGGCAAATCGCCTTTTGCAACGAGAAAGATAATTCTCATAGTAGTGAGAATTCAAAAAAAGAGTTCTACTTGGCTATGGATTAATTAGCGAAGTCAGTACTCGATCTAGACTTATTAAACTTTTTGCAATATTATGACTTGATATTTTTTAGGTTTGAAAGTCTTGGAGTGAGCCAGGGTAGCTTTGAAGAAGCAATTGAGGAAATTGAGTTAGGAATACAAACATCTAAGATGTAGTTTAAAGTGTTATAAACAAATTGATAGCTATATTCCTATCAACCAGGTCATATAAAAAAGTACAGTCGCTTGCATTAATACGTTGATTAAGCAACGAATAGTTTCCTTTGCGAAAGAAACGGCGGGGCTTATTGGTAGCAGATGAATGCAAAATGAGAGGATTGCAATTGAATATTGCAACCTCTAAAGTAGGATGATATACATCCTCAGGAAGGGATAAAGGAGGGGACCTGGACACATTAGCAATAAGGTAGTCGTTAACAAATAAAAGATCAAGTAAGTGTTCGATTCAAATTATTAAAAATTGAATCGATTACAAACAACGAAAGGTGTAGCATGCAATCCACAAAGTCATGCTGTGCTGAGGGAACTAGATGATTTTCGGCAGTGAATAATGATCAAGATATGTTCGCTAAATATAAATCACCTAACACTATAAATAGGCTATTATCACGCACGTGTGAAGAAACTTCTTTGATACAAGTAGTATGTTTTATATAAACATGAATATCAGAAGAAGGAAGAACATAGGAGCATGTAATATAGATATCGCGTGATGAAAAAGACACCTTAACTGAGGCAATCTCAGCATAAATCCAAGTTGCTAGGCACGGACGAAAGAGGCGTAGGAGTTTGGACAGATGCACACTTAGCATGCATCATATTCTCACACAGCCAATTAACAAATTGCGGCTGTACGGAATATTCAGCCTACTTGAACGTGAAGGTTTCTTACAGCGCGACATATTGTCTACTGGGGTTTAAGTTTATCAGAAGTTGCGAGGGAAACGAAACACGGTGCACAAAAATAAAGCAAGCAAACGCTCAAAATTTATTCGTACACAAACAAATTTTTTGAAGCGAAAGGCAACAGCAAAAATTTTTGAAAGTGCCATGCACAAGCAGAATTACACCAGCGAGCACACGCACAAAACAAAAGAATCAAAGCAGACAATAACAACAACACGAAACTGACGCCGCGTTCAATAAATGCAATAATTAACAGACTTATGCTGCACAACAGATAGCACATAGAATCAAAAAGCAGGATTTAAGCGCAAAAATATATAAAAATCTTGGAGCAAAATTAAAACACGTCAATCACTCTCAACCCAGAACTCTCCCAAGCTTGAAAGGTACTAGTGCGAGATTCATCATGTTCCCAAGTCAATTTCATGAAGGATCAATTAGCTCAACGGCTGCATCTACGCCGCGATAATCATCAGTTCGAAATCTGTAGCATGCTTGATGTGGAGGAGTAAATTGACAAGAATTTGCAACTACTGTTGAACATTGATGCTATACAACATTTTACAAAGTCAATCAATCCGGAACATCAGCTCTGTGAAGATATGTACTCAAGGATAAGAAAGATGGACAACGGCAGAATTGTTGTGTGTCTACCTTTCAAGGGAGATCAAACGTGCCTTTGTAATTCAAGCGATGTTGCACGTCGTCGTCTTTTATTCATCGAGAGGCGCCTTAGTCAGCAGCCTGCGGTTCAATCGCAAAATGTGAATGTCATGAAATAATATGAGGATCTCGGCCACATCAATTTAGTGACGAAGCCGAGATACCTCACCATTATTTTCTTAAGCCCAGGAGTGTGTCTACGAAGTTGAGAGTCGTGTTTGACGCCTCTTGCATTACATCTTCCAAGCACTCATTGAATGATTTGCTTCTCGTTGGGCCAAGCAAGAAGAACTGTATATACTTCTCCTTCGTTTTCGATTGGTTCGTTAAGCCATCACAGCCGACATTACAAAATGTTTAGACAATTCTTGGCCAGCCCAGTGGATCGAAGATATCAATATGTACTTTGGGGAGCATATCGTGATGCTGATTTGCAGACCTTTGAGCTAAATACAGTGACATTTAGAACGTCCTCGGCTTATGAACGAATTTCACATTGGCACAACAATTATAAAATTGTCGTTTTATGTTGACGATCTGCTTTGCGGAGCAAACGAGATCATCGAGTTGGAGAATAACAAACACGAGGTCACCGAGATACTTTGCTGAGGACACTTTCCAAAAATTGTAATTTACAGCCACAAAGAGGAATATTCTCTCGACTGCGTCTTCTCTGTTCGATCCCTTAGGATTGCTGGCACCAATCATAATCGTCTCGAAAAGAAACATACAGGAGCTATAGCTGCTAAAACTTGCCTGGAATGATTCTGTTCCGCAATCTCACTCAAGCATGAATAAATTGCGTAACGCCTCTTAAAGAATGTCGTTGATTGAAGTACCTCGCTGCTGGCAAACTGAGCTCACACCTTACAACTGCACGCATTCTGTGATGCGTCAATACGTGCTTACGGCTGCGTGTAGATACGTTCCACGGACTCGTATGGCAATGTCCTGGTTCAGCTTGTGACCGCTAAATCCCGGGTGTCTAATCCCGGCTGAAGCTGACCTCCTCCATTAGAGTTGAGCTGAGCTCAACTTCTGAGTAAGTTTGTATTGCACTGGCAGCAACAACATTTTATCACATTGTCTACATTTGTCGAAAATAGAGTATCCATTATACAAGATCAAACAGCGGATGGAAAGTGGAGGTATGTATCGTCAAAATTGAATCCTGCTTACATAGTGTCACTTTGATTTCCAGCTCATGAGCTCCAGCAATCAATTTGGCTTACAGCACATGCGTTTCTGTGTGATTCCGAGACTCAATAGACCTGCTAACATTTAGACAAAGATGGAAATGGACATTATCGATGCTGTGAAACGGAAGTCTACATTTGCCGCAATTATCGAAAGTAATTATTTTTTGGACTGGCTGAATGGAACTAGTTCGTACAATCGGACACTTCGAGTTATGGCATACAAGTTCCGAGTTTACCATGTTGTCAAAAAGGAACACCCTGCCGAAAGTTCCCCATCATCCCCAGAAGAACTTCGCCACGCGTTGCACTGGAAAATCCAACATCGCTATTTCAAGGAAGATTTGCAATTGCTAAGGAAACACAATGACGTAAAAAGGAACTTTGAATTTCTCAGCCCCTTCATAAACGACTCCTCTGGATTCGAGCTTATCCAGGTTGGCGGCAGCCTCTAACATGTTGATATCCCCTCTCGTCAAAGGCACCCCTTACTCGTGCCCAAGCAATTTGTCCACAACTATATTCACCTTCTACACTTACGCAATTACCATGCAAGGCCAAAGACATTAGTCGGACTGTTGCGGCTTCAATTCTGAATCGTAAATGCAAAAGCTTAAGCCCGCAGTATTGTACGTTCTTGTGTAAGATATCGTCCAGTTCTGCTGCATCAAGTGTCCACAGACAAACCATTTCGCCACGTTTGAGTCGACATCTGCGGTCCAGTAAACACCTTTCTTAGAATACGTGGTAAAGGTCCTACAAAATATAGCGCTCTCACTGCAAGACACTTTCTAAATGAGGATGCACCGACAGCTTTGCCTGAGCGTGTGATTATCACCAACAACATATCTAACATAGATCATTACGATCAGACCACGGCTGTCAAACAGCGACGTTGGTCCGCGGAATATGTGAACGAGCTTAGAGCTAGGACAAAGTGGACTTTGGCATCTCCAAATCCCAAGGTTGGCTCTATCCTCATCATACGCGAAGACAATACACCGCCTTTGCATTAGAAATGAGGGCGTGTTGAGTCCGTTGTGAGTGGTAAGAATTACCGTGTTCGTGTCACACATATTCGCACTGCCCCCGGACTCTGTTGTCGGCCAGTGAATAAGCTGGCTGCTTTACCCGTCTCTTGAAAGATAGTTTTTACAAGGCGGCCGCGATGTTTTGTCATATACCTTATATGCATATTAGTTAGGGTATCAATGCATACATAAACAATCAGCTGTTTCAATAGCAATGCAATAAACAGATTATGTTAAGATTATGCTAACTCTCTTCTACATATGCAATTTAATGCCATAAGCACACACATGTACGAAGTTATGTTAATAAATCAGTTCTGTACCGTTGAAATCAGTTCGTGTCGCTCAACAACTTATTTAAAATTTATTAAAAACTCATACCAGACAAACGATCAAATAACACTTGATCCAATAACATTCTAAAAACCTATTGATTTAGCGAAAAGCAAAATCGCATTGCCTTTAGAAAGTGTGCATGCGACGTTCAAATGTAGAAAAATGAAGCAATGAACAAAAAGCTGCGCTTGATGGTCGTAGAAAGTCGTGACGCATTGCCATAATTAATCGTTCTTAAAGTGCGATAGCAGGACAGGAACGACAGGCGTAAATTAAACTCGGGAAAAACAGCAAAATGAAAAGTATGCGTTAAGCAAACGATATCGAAAAGAAATGACAGAGCAGTGCTAGATTTGGCGCACACGGATTCATGTCACCCAATAAATAAGTGTACTGTGTGCGGCACGAGTTATTATTGTGTATTTAATAGTACACATGAAATATTCCGCTAATCAAATATATAAATGCAGAGAAGCAGACCGAAAAAACATTAAGTGTCTCCGCAGTTACAACAGTCGCGAATATTTGAGTGGCATAAAGGAATAGTATTTAGTAAGCAACGGTATTGAGAGGCAGGTTATCTGGACCCACAACTATTAATAAAACGAAGTGACAGTGCGCACAAATAGAATATTGGTATATATGTATATATATTGGTATATATATATGTATATATATATATATATATAGAAAGCGCGGATCATGTTGTTCTCGGTGAAGAATTTTGGGCAGATTATTAATTAATCCATTAATACAGTATCGTATCTACATAATCGATCTGAGACGTCTAAATTGACAAGTCTTAAGTCTGAGAAAAAGTCATTATTACGCGACCAAAGAGTATATGGTGGATATGTTGTCTTCCTCAACAAGCCGCACAGTGAAAAATTCTTTTCCAAGGGTTACGTGCGACAGGCATGCCGGTTCTACTATCCAAGTTCAAGAAGGTAAAAGCGCGAGACGACATTTTCCTAGAGGATAAATTTACGAGCAGTGCGAACTTTACAAGTAATACTGAAGTTCCGTTGGTCACGACCGAGTCTGATTGCGCGTGCAATGCTGTAGGCAACCAAATTAAAGACCACGCATAGCCTGAACGAGACAAGTTGGAAGGTCACAGCCTTAGTTAAGTTAAGTTTGGGAAAATTTTGTAACATGTTGGGTACGCATTAAATTCGAAATGTATTAAATTTTGATATTACCAATATACTTTCTATTTGAATTTTTAAAAATAGACTTGCTGCGTTGAGAATAAGTCCTGGAAATATGTATATGTTTGATGTGTTCAACTACACAATTACACGCGCACATAATTAATTAAATCGACAAAAAGGTGGTTAACAGATTTTCTGCAGCGACAGTGCCCCATAACTGCTTGCGTTGATTTTGTTTTGGCCAGCGAAAGTAACATTGCTGAGAGTAAAGTCGAATCGCACTCAGTGCACAACATCGCTACGGCTGATTTTATTTGCTGTATATATGGTATGTATGTTTGTTTTGAATTTTTGACAGTTTTACAATATGTATATGTGGGTGCACCGGCACACAAACCGATAAATGTATTTGTCGCCAGCTAGAAATAATTTCAACAATGGGAGCGTGAATTACGAGAGGCTCTGTATTTGGTGTTAGACTCATGCCTAAATAATTAAATTTTAAGAAGACATTTTCCTTTTTGTTGACTACTGTTGGAATTTTGGGCAAATCGCCTTTTGCAACGAGAAAGATAATTCTCATAGTAGTGAGAATTCAAAAAAGAGTTCTACTTGGCTATGGAGTAATTAGCGAAGTCAGTACTCGATCTAGACTTATTAAACTTTTTGCAATATTATGACTTGATATTTTTTAGGTTTGAAAGTCTTGGAGTGAGCCAGGGTAGCTTTGAAGAAGCAATTGAGGAAATTGAGTTAGGAATACAAACATCTAAGATGTAGTTTAAAGTGTTATAAACAAATTGATAGCTATATTCCTATCAACCAGGTCATATAAAAAAGTACAGTCGCAACGAATAGTTTCCTTTGCGAAAGAAACGGTGGGGCTTATTGGTAGCAGATGAATGCAAAATGAGAGGATTGCAATTGAACATTGCAACCTCTAAAGTAGGATGATATACATCCTCAGGAAGGGATAAAGGAGGGGACCTGGACACATTAGCAATAAGGTAGTCGTTAACAAATACAAGATCAAGTAAGTGCTCTATTCAAATTATTAAAAATTGAATCGATTAAAAACAACGGATGGTGTAGCATGCAATCCACAAAGTCATGCTGTGCTGATGGTACTAGATGATTTTCGGCAGTGAATAATGACCAAGAGATGTTCGATAAATATAAATCACCTAACACTATAAATAGGCTATTATCACACACGAGTGAAGAAACTTCTGTGATACAAGTAATATGTTTCATATAAAATTGAATATCAGAAGAAGAAAGAAGTTGGGAGCATGTAATATAGATATCGCGTGATGGAATGCCCTTCTTGACAATGGCAGCAATCTTTTTGCAACCATGCCCAGTGAGACCTGCACACTTAGCGTACATCATATTCTCACACAGCCAGCAATTAACAAATTGCAGCTGTGAGGAATCTTCAGCCTACTTGAACGTGCAGGGTGTCTTGCAGCATGACATATATTTTACTGGGGTTTAAGTTTATCAGAAGTTGCGAGAGAAACGAAACACGGTGCACAAAAAAAAGCCAGCAAACGCTCAACAAACTAATTGCTTGGAGCGAAAGGCAACAGCAAAAATTTGTGAGAGCGTGATGTACAATCAGAAATAGACACCAGCGAGCACACGCACAAATAAGGGTATACACAGGGGAGCGCCAAAACAAAAGAATCAAAACAGACAATAACAATAACACGGAACAGACTTACGCTGCACAACAGATAGCACATTGCACAAGTAATTAAAGCTTTTTAAATAAAGCACAAACCATTCAAAATTTAGAATGAAAAAATATATAAAAATCTTGGAGCACAATTAAAACATGTCAATCACTCTCAACTCAGAACTCTCCCAAGCTTGAAAGGTACTAGTGCGAGATTCATCAGGTGCGTATAAACAAAGCAGAGCATTGCTTGACTCATGTTCCCAAGTCAATTTCATGACGGATCAATTAGCTCAACGGCTGCATCTATGCCGCGATAATCATCAGTTCGAAATCTGTAGCATGCTTGCTGTGGAGGAGTAAATTAACAAGAATTTGCAACTACTGTTGAACATTGATGCTATACAACATTTTACAAAGTCATTCAATCCGGAACATCAGGTCTGTGAAGATATGTACTCAAGGATAAGAAAGATGGACAACGGCAGAATTGTTGTGTGTCTACCTTTCAAGGGAGATCAAACGTGCCTTTGTAAATCAAGCGATGTTGCACGTCGTCGTCTTTTATTCATCGAGAGGCGCCTTAGTCAGCAGCCTGCGGTTCAATCGCAAAATGTGAATGTCATGAAATAATATGAGGATCTCGGCAACATGAATTTAGTGACGAAGCCGGGATTAAGTGGGCCATACTTTTACAGATATCAATATCTATTTTGGAGAGCATCCCGTGATGCTGATTTGCAGACCTTTGAGCTTAATACAGTGACATTTGGCCTCGGCCCCATAATTAGCATTTCGTAGTTTGCAATATCTAGCTGACCTGCATATGAACGAATTTCCCATTGGCAGATCAATTGTAAAATTATCATCGGGTTGCAGAACAACAAACACGAGGACATCGAGATACTTCGCAGAGGACACTTCCAAAAATATTGTATTCCACAGTCACAAAAAGGAATATACTCTCGACTGCGTCTTCTCTGTTCGATCCCTTAGGATTGCTGGCACACATCACAATCGTCTCGACAATCATCATACAGGAGAAATGGGTGCCAAAACTCGCCTGAGATGAATCTGTTCCGCAATCACTCATTCAAGCATGAACAAGTTAAAGGTTCCAGTCGGGAGCTCCCGACTAGGGGATGCCCTAAACGCTCTTCTTCCAACACCAAATGTAGCTCGCGCTACGCGCTCGTTTGCTTTAGTAGAAGTAATTATAAATTTAAAGAAAAAACGTTTCCTTGGCAAGGTTCGAACATGCAACTAACCGTACCACTTGTCGCCGCCTCTACCCAACAGCCATCCCAATTATTGTGTCTTATAGCGTCTGCCCACTGAACACATTTCTGAAAATGTCACATTTTTGCAAGTTGTGTAAAATGCGGCCTGTAAGTTTCCCCATAAGAAAACACATTTCACTAATTTTTCAAAAATGTAACATTTTTTAAAAATGTGTAAATTCGCCCCGAACATTTCGTGTATTTTGCGATGATTTCGAGATTTCTATCGATGTTGTGAAAAATGTGTAAATTCGCCCCGAACATTTCGTGTATTTTGCGATGATTTCGAGATTTCTATCGATGTTGTGAAAAATGTGAAAGTATCATAACCATAAACAGCTGATATTGCAACGAAGGTAAGCGGTATCTTTAAAGTATAATTTTAAATTTTAATAATCCTACAGTTTTTAACATTTAAAGTTGGGCAAATCCCTCAAAGAGTCCATTAAATGGAGCCCCTACTTCGGGGCCATATTATTTGACTTTTGGAAGGAAATCTTTGCGGCGCTTATGTAAATAAAAGCAATTCGACTTGCCGACAACCGGCGGGACACCAATATGTGAAATTTGAAAATGTGACATTTCTTACGCCAGTGGGCAGAGGCCATTAATGAGAAAAAAACAAAATAAAACAGCAGCACAGAAAACAATACAATCGCAATTGCAATGCTGTTATTTACCAAAATCGCTCAAAAATCAGGATATCGATTTTTTCGATTACTTGGAAACGGGGCAAGTTATTGAATATCGGAAAATTTCAAGTCCCTTGCTCTTATAGGTTCTGAGATCCTATCGTTCATACATACGGACGGACATAAATTATACTACATTATACACTTTTTACCCATTTTCAATGAGTTCAGGGTATAATAAATTGCGTAACGCCTCTGAAAGAATGTCGTTAATTGGAGTACTTCGTTGCTTGCAAGCTGAGCTCACACCTTACAGCTGCACACATTCTGTGATGCGTCAATACGTGCTTACGACTGCGTGTAGATACGTTCCACGGACTCGTATGGCAATGTCCTGGTTCAGCTTGTGACCGCTAAATCCCGGATGTCTGATCCCGGCTGAAGCTGACACTTCCTCGATTAGAGTTGAGCGGAACTCAACTTCTGAGTAAGTTATTTACAACGGTCAAAAACATATTCATCGGCAAGCCGAACAGCGCACATTTCTGGTCTGATTCGCAGATTGTCTTGCACTGGCAACAACATTTAATCACATTGTCTACATTTGTCGGAAACAGAGTATCCATTATACAAGATCAAACAGCGGATGGAAAGTGGAGGCATGTATCGTCAAAATTGAATCCTGCTTACATCGTGTCACTTTGATTTCCAGCTCATGAGCTCCAGCAATCAATTTGGCTTACAGCACATGCGTTTCTGTGTGATTCCGAGACTCAATAGCCCTGCTAACATTTAGACAATGGTGGAAATGGACATTATCGATGCTGTGAAACAGAAGTCTACATTTGCCGCAATTATCGAAAGAAATTATTTTTGCACTGGCTGAATGGAACTAGTTCGTACAATCGGACACTTCGAGTTATGGCATACAAGTTCCGAGTTTACCATGTTGTCAAAAAGGAACACCCGTTGCACTGCATCATTTTGAATATTTGAAAAGAGACTTCAAAAGGAACTTTAAATTTCTCAGCCCCTTCATAGACGACTCTTCTGGGTGCGAGCTTATTCAGGTTGGCGGCAGCCTCGAACATGCTGATATCCCCTCTCGTCAAAAGCACCCCTTAATCGTGCCCAAGCAATTTGTCCACAACTATGTTCGCTATCTACACTTACGCAATTACTATGCAAGGCCAAAGGCATTAGTCGGTTTGTTGCGGCTTCAATTCTGAATCGTAAATGCAAAAGTTTTAGCCCGCAGTATTGTACGTTCTTGTGTAAGATATCGTCCAGTTCTGCTGCTTCAAGTCATGGGTTCGCTGCCACCTGATCGCGTGTCCACAGACAAACCATTTCGCCACGTTTGAGTCGAAATCTGCGGTCCAGTAAACACCTTTCTTGGAATACGTGGTAAAGGTCCTACAAAATATAGCGCTCTCACTGCAAGACACTTTCTAAATGAGGATGCACCGCCAGCTTTGCCTGAGCGTGTGATTATCACCAACAATATATCTAACATAGATCATTACGATCAGACCACGGCTGTCAAACAGCGACGTTGGTCCGCGGAATATGTGAACGAGCTTAGAGCTAGGACAAAGTGGACTTTGGCATCTCCAAATCCCAAGGTTGGCTCTATCCTCATCATACGCGAAGACAATACACCGCCTTTGCATTAGAAATGAGGGCGTGTTGAGTCCGTTGTGAGTGGTTAGAATTACCGTGTTCGTGTCACACATATTCGCACTGCCCCCGGACTCTGTTGTCGGCCAGTGAATAAGCTGGCTGCTTTACCCGTCTCTTGAAAGATAGTTTTTACAAGGCGGCCGCGATGTTTTGTTATATACCTTATATGCATATTAGTTAGGGTATCAATGCATACATAAACAATCAGCTGTTTCAATAGCAATGCAATAAACAGATTATGTTAAGATTATGCTAACTCTCTTCTACATATGCAATTTAATGCCATAAGCACACACATGTACGAAGTTATGTTAATAAATCAGTTCTGTACGCATTACCGTTGAAACCAGTTCGTGTCGCTCAACAACTTATTTAAAATTTATTAAAAATTCATACCAGACAAAAGAACAAACAACACTTGATCCAATAACATTTTAAAAACCTATTGATTTAGCGAAAAGCAAAATCGCATTGCCTTTAGAAAGTGTGCATGCGACGTTCAAATGTAGAAAAATGAAGCAATGAACAAAAAGCTGCGCTTGATGGTCGTAGAAAGTCGTGACGCATTGCCATAATTAATCGTTCTTAAAGTGCGATAGCAGGACAGGAACGACAGGCGTAAATTAAACTCGGGAAAAACTGCAAAATGAAAGATATGCGTTGAGCAAACGATATCGAAAAGAAATGACAGAGCAGTGCTAGATTTGGCGCACACGGATTTACGTCACCCATGCCCAGTGAGACCTGCACACTTAGCGTACATCATATTCTCACACAGCCAGCAATTAACAAATTGCAGCTGTGAGGAATCTTCAGCCTACTTGAACGTGCAGGGTGTCTTGCAGCATGACATATATTTTACTGGGGTTTAAGTTTATCAGAAGTTGCGAGAGAAACGAAACACGGTGCACAAAAAAAAAGCCAGCAAACGCTCAACAAACTAATTGCTTGGAGCGAAAGGCAACAGCAAAAATTTGTGAGAGCGTGATGCACAATCAGAAATATACACCAGCGAGCACACGCACAAATAAGGGTATACACAGGGGAGCGCCAAAACAAAAGAATCAAAACAGACAATAACAATAACACGGAACAGACTTACGCTGCACAACAGATAGCACATTGCACAAGTAATTAAAGCTTTTTAAATAAAGCACAAACCATTCAAAATTTAGAATGAAAAAATATATAAAAATCTGGGAGCATAATTAAAACATGTCAATCACTCTCAACTCAGAACTCTCCCAAGCTTGAAAGGTACTAGTGCGAGATTCATCAGGTGCGTATAAACAAAGCAGAGCATTGCTTGACTCATGTTCCCAAGTCAATTTCATGACGGATCAATTAGCTCAACGGCTGCATCTACGCCGCGATAATCATCAGTTCGAAATCTGTAGCATGCTTGCTGTGGAGGAGTAAATTAACAAGAATTTGCAACTACTGTTGAACATTGATGCTATACAACATTTTACAAAGTCATTCAATCCGGAACATCAGGTCTGTGAAGATATGTACTCAAGGATAAGAAAGATGGACAACGGCAGAATTGTTGTGTGTCTACCTTTCAAGGGAGATCAAACGTGCCTTTGTAATTCAAGCGATGTTGCACGTCGTCGTCTTTTATTCATCGAGAGGCGCCTTAGTCAGCAGCCTGCGGTTCAATCGCAAAATGTGAATGTCATGAAATAATATGAGGATCTCGGCAACATGAATTTAGTGACGAAGCCGGGATTAAGTGAGCCATACTTTTACAGATATCAATATCTATTTTGGAGAGCATCCCGTGATGCTGATTTGCAGACCTTTGGGCTTAATACAGTGACATTTGGCCTCGGCCCCATAATAAGCATTTCGTAGTTTGCAATATCTAGCTGACCTGCATATGAACGAATTTCCCATTGGCAGATCAATTGTAAAATTATCATCGGGTTGCAGAGCAACAAACACGAGGACATCGAGATACTTCGCAGAGGACACTTCCAAAAATATTGTATTCCACAGTCACAAAAAGGAATATACTCTCGACTGCGTCTTCTCTGTTCGATCCCTTAGGATTGCTGGCACACATCACAATCGTTTCGACAATCATCATACAGGAGAAATGGGTGCCAAAACTCGCCTGAGATGAATCTGTTCCGCAATCACTCATTCAAGCATGAACAAGTTAAAGGTTCCAGTCGGGAGCTCCCGACTAGGGGATGCCCTAAACGCTCTTCTTCCAACACCAAATGTAGCTCGCGCTACGCGCTCGTTTGCTTTAGTAGAAATAATTATAAATTTAAAGAAAAAACGTTTCCTTGGCAAGGTTCGAACATGCAACTAACCGTACCACTTGTCGCCGCCTCTACCCAACAGCCATCCCAATTATTGTGTCTTATAGCGTCTGCCCACTGAACACATTTCTGAAAATGTCACATTTTTGCAAATTGTGTAAAATGCGGCCTGTAAGCTTCCCCATAAGAAAACACATTTCACTAATTTTTCAAAAATGTAACATTTTTAAAAAATGTGTAAATTCGCCCCGAACATTTCGTGTATTTTGCGATGATTTCGAGATTTCTATCGATGTTGTGAAAAATGTGAAAGTATCATAACCGTAAACAGCTGATATTGCAACGAAGGTAAGCAGTATCTTTAAAGTATAATTTTAAATAATAATAATAATCTCACAGTTTTTAACATTTAAAGTTGGCCAAATCCCTCAAAGAGTCCATTAAATGGAGCCCCTACTTCGGTTTCCAGCTCATGAGCTCCAGCAATCAATTTGGCTTACAGCACATGCGTTTCTGTGTGATTCCGAGACTCAATAGCCCTGCTAACATTTAGACAATGGTGGAAATGGACATTATCGATGCTGTGAAACAGAAGTCTACATTTGCCGCAATTATCGAAAGAAATTATTTTTTGCACTGGCTGAATGGAACTAGTTCGTACAATCGGACACTTCGAGTTATGGCATACAAGTTCCGAGTTTACCATGTTGTCAAAAAGGAACACCCGTTGCACTGCATCATTTTGAATATTTGAAAAGAGACTTCAAAAGGAACTTTAAATTTCTCAGCCCCTTCATAGACGACTCTTCTGGGTGCGAGCTTATTCAGGTTGGCGGCAGCCTCGAACATGCTGATATCCCCTCTCGTCAAAAGCACCCCTTAATCGTGCCCAAGCAATTTGTCCACAACTATGTTCGCTATCTACACTTACGCAATTACTATGCAAGGACAAAGGCATTAGTCGGTTTGTTGCGGCTTCAATTCTGAATCGTAAATGCAAAAGTTTTAGCCCGCAGTATTGTACGTTCTTGTGTAAGATATCGTCCAGTTCTGCTGCTTCAAGTCATGGGTTCGCTGCCACCTGATCGCGTGTCCACAGACAAACCATTTCGCCACGTTTGAGTCGAAATCTGCGGTCCAGTAAACACCTTTCTTGGAATACGTGGTAAATGTCCTACAAAATATAGCGCTCTCACTGCAAGACACTTTCTAAATGAGGATGCACCGCCAGCTTTGCCTGAGCGTGTGATTATCACCAACAATATATCTAACATAGATCATTACGATCAGACCACGGCTGTCAAACAGCGACGTTGGTCCGCGGAATATGTGAACGAGCTTAGAGCTAGGACAAAGTGGACTTTGGCATCTCCAAATCCCAAGGTTGGCTCTATCCTCATCATACGCGAAGACAATACACCGCCTTTGCATTAGAAATGAGGGCGTGTTGAGTCCGTTGTGAGTGGTTAGAATTACCGTGTTCGTGTCACACATATTCGCACTGCCCCCGGACTCTGTTGTCGGCCAGTGAATAAGCTGGCTGCTTTACCCGTCTCTTGAAAGATAGTTTTTACAAGGCGGCCGCGATGTTTTGTCATATACCTTATATGCATATTAGTTAGGGTATCAATGCATACATAAACAATCAGCTGTTTCAATAGCAATGCAATAAACAGATTATGTTAAGATTATGCTAACTCTCTTCTACATATGCAATTTAATGCCATAAGCACACACATGTACGAAGTTATGTTAATAAATCAGTTCTGTACGCATTACCGTTGAAACCAGTTCGTGTCGCTCAACAACTTATTTAAAATTTATTAAAAATTCATACCAGACAAAAGATCAAACAACACTTGATCCAATAACATTTTAAAAACCTATTGATTTAGCGAAAAGCAAAATCGCATTGCCTTTAGAAAGTGTGCATGCGACGTTCAAATGTAGAAAAATGAAGCAATGAACAAAAAGCTGCGCTTGATGGTCGTAGAAAGTCGTGACGCATTGCCATAATTAATCGTTCTTAAAGTGCGATAGCAGGACAGGAACGACAGGCGTAAATTAAACTCGGGAAAAACAGCAAAATGAAAGATATGCGTTGAGCAAACGATATCGAAAAGAAATGACAGAGCAGTGCTAGATTTGGCGCACACGGATTTACGTCACCCAATAAATAAGTGTACTGTGTGCGGCGCGAGTTATTATTGTGTATTTAATAGTACACATGAAATATTCCGCTAATCAAATATATAAATGCAGAGAAGCAGACCGAAAAAACATTAAGTGTCTCCGCAGTTACAACAGTCGCGAATATTTGAGTGGCATATAGGAATAGTATTTAGTAAGCAACGGTATTGAGAGGCAGGTTATCTTGACCAACAACCATTAATAAAACGAACTGGCAGTACGCACAAGTAGAATATTGGTGGAGATAGCGCGGATCATGTTGTTCTCGGTGAAGAATTTTGGGCAGATTATTAATTAATCCATTTATACAGTATCGTATCTACATAATTGATCTGAGATGTCTAAATTGACAAGTCTTAAGTCTGAGAAAAAGTCATTATTACGCCACCAAAGAGTATTTGGTGGAAATGTTGTCTTCCTCAACAAGCCGCACAGCGAAAAATTCTTTTCCAAGGGTTACGTGCGACAGGCATGCCGGTTCTACTATCCAAGTACAAGAAGGTAAAAGCGCGAGACGACATTTTCCTAGAGGATAAATTTACGAGCAGTGCGAACTTTACAAGTAATACTGAAGTTCCGTTGGTCATGACCGAGTCTGATTGCGCGTGCAATGCTGTAGGCAAGCAAATTAAAGACCTTGCATAGCCTGAACGAGACTAGTTGGAAGGTCACAGCCTTAGTAAAGCTAAGTTTGGGAAAAGTTTTGAACATGATGGGTTCGCTTGTAATTCGTATAGTATGAAATTTTGATATTACCAATATACTTTCTATTTGAATTTTTAAAAGTAAAAATTGTGCGTTGAGAATAAGTGTTGTAAATATATATTTGTTTGGTGTGGAGGTTAACAGTGCCTCATAACTGCTTGCGTTCATTTTGTTATGGTCAGCGAAATTAACATTGCTGAGAGTGACAGTCGAATCGCGCTCTGTGCACAACAAACGCTGCGGCTGATTTTATTTGCTGTATATATGGTATGTATGTTTTTTTTTTTGAATTTCTGAGAGTTTTAGAATATGTATATGTGGGTGCACCAACGCACAAGCCGATAAATGTATTTGTCGCGAGCCATCAAACAATGGGAGCTCGAACTACGAGAGGTTCTGTATTTTGTGTTGGTCTCATGCATAAATAATTACATTTTAAAAATGCATTTTCCTTTTTGAATACTGTTGGAACTTATTTCGATAAAAAAAAGTACTTTTATGCTGACAATCAGGATGCTTCACTTATCAGTATTTACTCTCTCTCTTCAATAAACCTTATAATGAAACAAGTAAGAGGCTCTAGTCGGTAGCTCCCGACTAGGGAATACTGCCGCAAACACGAGGCAAGCCAAAACACGTTTTTATACCCTGAACCCATTCAAAATGGGACAAGGGGTATAATATTTTTGTGCAAATGTATGTAGCAGGCAGAAGGAAACATCTCCGACCCCCATAATTAGCATCAATAGCCGAATTGATCTAGCCATGTCCGTCTGTTTGTCCGTCCGTCCGTGAGGTGGCGATAACTATAAATTGGAAGATACCTACAGGTCAAGTTTGGAGTCTATACCTCTAAAAACCTAAGGGATCTGGTCAAAAAACACGATTTCGATATAGACTTGTATCGATTACCTGGAAACGGAGCAAGTTATCGATTATTGGAAACAAACTAGTACTACGCGGTTACTAAGAGTAACTAAGATTAAAATATCAGTCTCTAGCTCTTATAGGCTCAGAGATCCTTGCGTTCATACATACGGACGGACGGACAGACAGACGGACATGGCTAGATCGACTTGGCTGTTGATGCCGTGCAAGAATATATATATACTTTATGGGGTCGGAGGTACTTCCTTCTGCCTGTTACATACATTAGCACAAAAATATTATACCTATTTGTAATGTTTTCAGGGTATAAAAAAAGATATATCATCACTAACAAAAAAACAAACAAGTAAGAGGTTATAGTCGGGAGCTCCCGACTAGGGGATACCCTGAACCCTCTTCTTCTGACATGAAACGCAGCACGCGCTATGCGCTTGATTGCTTAAGTAGCAATAAAAATAAATTTAATAAAAACAAAATTCTTGGCAGGGTTCGAACTCGCAGCTGACCGCATTACTTGCGTCCGCCTCTACGCAACAGCCACACCAGGCAAAAAAAAATAAAAATAGTGTCTTTGGTGGGGTTTCGAACTCGTATTTGATGGCGCTACTTTCCGCCGCCTCTACTCAATAGCCACACACCAACAATTAACTCCTAATGAGAAACCAAGTAAGAAGTTCTAGTCGGGAGCTCCCGACTAGGGGACACCCTGAACCCTCTTACTCCAATCCCAAATGCAGCTCGCACTACAATCTCGATTGCTTTAGTAGTATTTAAGATAAAATAAATTTTTAAAAAAAAAGTTCCTTTACCAGGGTTTGAACTCGCAACTGACCGACAAAAGTTATGTCGCACGTGTTAGCAGCATAGCTGCTGCGCAAATTCCAAGAATTTCTGTATACATGTACATACGCACATTCATGCGTGTTTGGTTTGAATTCTATCAACAGCATTGCAAATGCGATTGTATTGATTTCTGTGCTGCTATTTTAATTGTTTTTTTTTCAGTATAGCTATTGGTGTTGCCCTTGAGTAGAGGCAGTGGTAGGTGGTGCGGTTAGTTGCAAGTTCGAGCCTTGCCAAGGAAACAATTTTTTTTTTTAATTTTTCTTTATTACTACTAAATCAAACGATCGCGTAGCGCGACCTGCATTTTGTGTTGGAAGAAGAGGGTTCAGGGTATCCCCTAGTCGGGAGCTTCCGACTAGAACCTCTTACTTGTTTTATATTTTAAACGAGCTTAATACATACATACACGTTAACAAACTAACAAGAAACATGTTGACATAAATTAAATAAAGAGGTGCATCAAATTGTCGATACATAATCTTACCTATAAATATGTGAGTAGTCCACGTTCGCACTTGCGTTTCCTTTAAGTTGATCCATAACAGTACTTTTAGCTTTTTCAAAAATGTTTGTAGAACTTTGATTGTTTACTGAAGCATATTTTTCTTTAAAATTATCTCTCCATTGGTGGAGACGACCCGTTAGCCCTTGATACTCATGCAATTTTTCCATTCTGGTGTATTGATTTACTTTCGATTAAATGTTCGTTACAAAATAAAACCGAAGCAGTTTGTCCAACTAAGAATTTCTATGGCATCACAATAAGTGAGCAACATTCACCGAAGTCGGCATTCAAAGAGCAAATAATTTCGGATTTTACGAATAAGCTTCCGAACATCTGATTGGAAGCCATAACATTTCGTATCGGGAACGACCATTTCCACTGAATTTCAACGAGCATGCGTTGGCTTTCACCAATATTACCCTTGCAGAGTGTATTCTAATTTTGTGACGACATGTGTATCGCACCTAAGAGACCATATACAATGTGAATATGTAACTTTCCTTTTGTTATTTGTCTTGTTTGTCTGTCTGTCTAATTCTATATTAATTACTTTCTTCGTTTTGAAGCTATCTTCGTAAAACTTTAGTTGCAGTTGGAATGTTGATAAAGAATTGCCTTTTATATGAAAGCTAGTTTAATCTTTTAAGATATCTTAACAGCGCATACGAAGTGTAAACCACATCTTTTTCCAAAAAATTATTGAGAAACAAAATTTTAAAATATTAAGCTAACCTCCAAAAATATGAGCAAACGTCTTATCAACAGCTAACTGTGTATCTGAAAATAAAGGTTTTATATTTCATTTATACTTTGTTTCTATAAGGGTGTTTATCTTCGACGGTTTGAGAAAAGATAAACTTTTTCGGTTTAGTTTTCCAGTAAAATTTGTTAAAACGTAGTAACAATATTTTTTATGCTCGACTAGAATGAACACTTTAATTTACTAAAAATTAAAATGCAAAATAGTGATAAAATAAAACAATAATGAAAATAAATAAAAATAAAGTAATATGTAGTGAATATAGTATAATTTATGAACTTTATCTCTTATATGTATTTGATATTTTGTTTCTACCTATATTACACAAAAATAAGAAAAACAAGTAAGGGGCTCTAGTCGAAAGTTCCCAACTGAGGGATAACCTAATCCCTCTTCTACCAAAATGAAATGCACCTAGTGCTACAAGCTCGCTTGCATAAGCAGTAAAAACAATACATTCTCCATTAAAAAAAAACCCAAATAAGTAAAAAAAAAATATAAGAAACACAGAATTTAATAAAATCGCAATTGCAATGCTGTTTATAGAAGTTAATAAAGACACGCGTGAATGCAAAATTCTTGCAATTTAAGCTAGCTGCTGCAGTAACGTGGAAATATAAGCACACTTTTTAAATAATAACTTCCGTTTCTTAACCGATTGGGCGATAGTATATTCATATGTTCTGAAAATTATATTTCATTTAATAATAATGTTTAAACTAGTGGGTAGTTAAATTTGATATAGTCTAATGATTTATAGCTATGGGGTGGAGGCGAGTGTCATGATAGCTATAAAATACAATATACTTATTTATACTATGTACTTTTTTAGAACTTACATGTCAAGTTTGGTGACTCTAGCTCTAATTCTAGGTTATGATATCCTTTCGTTCATACATACGGAAAGGCGGACGGACAGGCAGGCGGACATACCTAGATCGACTCGGCTTTCGATGCTTATTAAGAATATATAAACTTTAAGAGGTCGGATATGTTTTCTTCTGAATGTTACATACATTCGTACAAAAACATTATAGCCTTTAACCCATTTGCAATGGATTTAGGGTATAACAAGTAAGAGTGATATAGTTGAGTGCGCATGCCATAGAATAACTTATTATACAATTTGTACCCATTTCCAATGAGCTTAGGGTATTTGTAAGACATACATACCAACAAACAGCTAAAGAGAAAGAAATATGCACTTAATTGCTCAGGCAAGTGAAAAGTACAAAAAAAAAAATCAGTTTTCGACTATTTGCCTATATAATGGGTGAAAGAGGAATCTTATAAGAGGATTATTGATTATTGTTGAATTATTGAAACTCGCACCACGAACCGAACGAGCTAATTGTCATTGACTCACACCGTAACGTCATGTTAACATTAAGTTTTAGAGGGAAAATTAATCAACATTTTAGCTGTAGGTCCTCCTAATGCCCGCGCAGATCGAGTTTGTTTCCGATATTCGATAACTTGCCCCGTTTCCAAGTAATCGATAAAAATTTATATCGAAATATTGTTTCTTGAGCAATTTCGGCAAATAATATGAGCTAGAGTCACCAAACTTGACATGTAGCTTCTAGAATAGTATATATATATATCAAGTATCTTTTATTTTATACCTATCGCCACCTCCCCGCTACCAACGAAAAGCTATAAATGAAGTTAATAATCCAACTTGTAATGCCCATCAATTTAAGGCACAATTTATATGCAATAGAATTTTTGAGAATACACAAATATTCTTTATTCTCTTCTACAATAAGATGTACTGTCGAAAATTTCATTAAGATCGGTTAAGAAACACAAAAGTTATGTCGCACGTGTTAGCAGCATAGCTGCTGCGCGAATTCCAAGAATTTCTGTATACATGCACACACACGCACATTCATGACGGATGGACGGACAGAAAGACGGACATGGCTATATCGACTCGGCTGTTGATGCTGATCATGAATATTTATATTTTATGAGGTCGGAGATGCTTCCTTCTGCCTGTTACATACATTTGTACAAATAAATTATACCTTTTTTACCCATTTTTAATGGGTTCAGGGTATAAAAAGAACACAACCTTATGAATGAATGTGTACACATGTAAATAATTCAAAGCCCTTGCGCTTCCTACTAAGTGGCTTGCAAGAATGACCATCAGAAAACGTTTTGTAATAACTTCTTTATACCTTGTATGACCATTTTTTGTTGTTAAGATATCTTTACCAAAATTGGCATCATGCTCCTCGTAGATATGCAAAAACTTATCAACATTGAAACACTATATCAGCTATCATAGGAACTTAAGATCGAATATAAAGTACTTGTATGAGCAACTCTTTTGTTTTTCAAGATATCTTGAAGATATTTAAAATCAGCTGATCTATTTTCTAATTTGCATAATCAAGGTAGGAACGTATAATAAATACAAGAAATAAAATCCTATGTAACTTCAAAGTTCGCCATAGTCGTGTGCGTAACCCTTTGATTTAAATGGCATGACCTTGTGGCATTCAAATTTTCTACTTACTTGTGCCGGGACTCTGCTCTGCAAAAACTACATTAGTACCAAAATTGTGTAATGTAAATTGGGTACGAACTATGTCCTCGACATCTCGCGAAAACATCTAGGCGATCAACACCGCCGTCTTCCAAGTGAGTTGCAGACCAACCTTTTGTTGTATGTATGATGATGGATCCTTCTACGAGCTGCTCAAGATAGCTCTGAGGCTAAGTGCGCATCCAATACTCGTATGGAAAGACCTGGCGAAAAAGCCGCATATACCTAGAGCGGCCGAGTCTGCAATCGGCGCTCGATGAATATAGCAGTCGTTACCAACCTGAGGTTGACTGAACACGCGTACACACACAACAACAGATATTGCACTCTACCCTGTCTGCTTCCATGTGCAAAGGCCCTGCCGCACTGCCTGGAGCCCTAGCGCTGCGCTGCCTATTAAGGGTTATGTCCTCGTTTCTTGACTTTTTCGACTCACGTCTACTCACCATGAGTCTCGCTCCAAAAGTGCCGGCACGTTCGCTGGTGAGCCATGCGTTTTCCTCGCTCGCTCAACTTCGCTGCGAGTTTTCGCAACTTCGCCTCGGAGCTTTCGCTCTTCGCCGCCGAATTGAAGTTGCACTCTCGAAGACGGTGTCTAGCAACCGATCAGCAACGGACGGTTGCTGCGGCGGCCGACGGTTAAATTCAAACTTAATATAAACTGGGCTCCTTGCCCTTAACAAATTTCATTTTTATCCGGCACCTTTCCTAAGCTATTCTTATTACTAATACAATGCTTACATACTATACAATGCTTATATCCCAACAAAAATCAATCAAACTATAAACTATAAATTTAATGGGTCCTTGCCGTGGCTGATCCAGGTAGCCACCTCACAGCGCGTCACGCGTAGCTGCGGTCCTCCTGACTTATTGGGCTCCGGGGATATGCTCCTTATTGGGAGAACCACCTTTAGCGGCGCATCGAGTGATTCAGCCACTTTACGGTTCTGTGCAACCACTGCGAGGTTAAAAGGGCCAGGTGGTCAGCAAACGCATACGCTTTCTCCTCGTCCGATCGAGGCCAGAGGCCAAAGATTGCCTTTTAATGCTGAGCAGGTGCTGTTGCCGTCATGTTCAGCTATTTCCAGACAGCTGTCAAAGTTTTCTTTTCGGGTCCTAGCCAGCAGTCGACGGAGCCGGTTGGATGCGCTGACCCTTTCCGCCTTGGCAGGGAGATGTTGCGGATGTAGGGAGCTTCTTAAGGTGTAAGTGCAAGGCGGAGTTTGCGGGGCTGCACGTCTGGCTTAACATAGCTCTTCAGTTCACTTGCCGTATTTATTGCGACGTTGAGGTCTAAGCTTTCCTTGAGGCAGTTCCGGTAGACGTCCGAGCTAGAGCGCGGCGGGAGCATTTTGCGGATGCCAACAACCCACTTAGGAGTCTCCTCTAGCGGAACAATAGTGGAAGGTGATCCGAGATCAGGTCCAAAAAGCTTCTTATTCTCAGCTGTTCCTTATAGAGGCCGAAGTTCATCGCACTTGGTGTTGAATTAGCTATATATGGGTAACATGTTGCCTCTACAGTGTCTATGACTTCGATGACTTCGTTTTCAATGACAGAGAAGACCGTAGATTCCCTACCAGCAATGTTTGGTTTTCGAATCTCCCCCTGCCAAGAATTTCAGGTGTTGGCTGAAGAGGGCTTGAGGGTGGGCCTCAGTCCCTATGAAGGCCGGTGGTCGGCATATTGACGCGAGGTTGAAGTCTCCTTTGTCGGCTCCGAATCGGACAGCAGCAACTTGCATATGCCAGTGGCAGGACGACTTAAGCGGATGGTAGGACAAGGACAACCTAATCAGTGTTGCTGCTCCTCCATGTTGGCTGTAGTCAGGGTATTTGGCGGTGTGGAGAGTGTAGCCTGGTACTCTTAGGGTGATACGAGATCAGAAGTGAGTCTCCGTAGGAAGAAACACATCGATGTGGTGGAGCTCGATGAAGGCAGAGATCTCATTCACCTTCGAACGGACTCCGCTGGCTTCCACAGTGATACAGTGATATAATGGAGTTCATTTTAGGCACTTTTGTTTTTAGCGCTAGCATTTATTAGCGCTTGCATAAGGGTCTCTACGAGCGACATCATTCTGTCCAATCTGGCGAACAGTTGCTCCCACCCGAGCTAGAAGGACTGTTGTCAGAAACTGGATGGTAGCGATTGGGATTATGATTGGGAGCGAGCTCAGTGCTCGGCGGGCTGGCTACCGCGCAGAACACTGTTAAAGGCTGGCTGAACAGTAACGAAGCTGTGGGCAGGAGGCGCTGCTTGGGGGCAGCGATCCTGTAGCGGCTTGCGTCTCTACCATTTGCCATGTATTGGTTTCCCTGCTAGAAGGCGGACTGCAGGTACTTCTTGTAGCCTTTGAATTTTGCTACGGATGATTCGCAAAGTCACAAGATCATAGCTACTTCTTCTCCATTCGCTTTCAACTACCAGCTGCCGGACGGATTATTTTTATTTTTAAAATTTGGATAAGCAAATCTAGTACTTTCCCAAAGTAGGGTATTTATCAGTGCTGTAATTAAAGACCATTAATTTTCTTATACCATAACAATTTTAATCCAATGCCAAAGAAAAATATAGTTTCGTATTAACTGTCTAACTATTGGTACAATTATTAATAATTGTGTTCCTAAAACATTATTTTTGATTACTATAAATAGGGTTATGTACCCCTCGACGCACCAAATAGTTGTTAGTGTTTGTCGCAACTCACACATTTAGGTGCAAATCTCTGCAAAGCCAAGGGAAGTATATGAATTTAAGAAGATTGCAACATTTTCACCTGCGTCGGGCGTCATAGTTTAAGGATTTTCTGTGTGAGATCGTTGCGTAAACTAGTACGTTTTCCAATAAATTACTAACTAAAAAAGACCCTATTAATATATTTTCTAAATTTGTATAATAAAGGTAGGAACGTATTATAAACACAAGAAATGAAATCCTATGTAACGTCAAAGTTCGCCATAGTCATACGCCGTATGCGTAACCCTTTGATTTAATTAGTACTACTTTGACAGGGTATGATGATGGATCCGTCTACGAGCTGCACAAGATCGCTCTGAGGCTAAGTGCGCATCCAATCCTCGTGTGGACAGACCTGGCGGAAAAGCCGCATATACCTAGAGCGGCCGAGTCTGCAATCGGCGCTCGATGAATATCGCAGTCGTTACCAACCTGAGGTTGTCTGAACACGCGTACACACACAAAGCCAGGATTACTCACACAGACAACGGGCCGCAGCCTCGTACCACTGCACACCACACTTTAGGTTAGGGAAGGGGGTTCTGTCAAACACAGGTTAGCCACGGTACTCGCGATTAATATTAATTATTTAATTCATAAGCGGGCTTTATTATAATCGATTCTCTCATTCAGATCGCTTCATGCTCTACAGTTATTGTACTCTACCCTGTCTGCTTCCATATGCACAGGCCCTGCCGCACTGCCTGGAGCCCTAGCGATGCGCTGCCCATTAAGGATTATGTCCTCGTTTCTTACCTTCTTCGACTCACACTACTCACCATGAGTCTCGCTCCAAAAGTGCCGGCATGTTCGCTGGTGAGCCATGCGCTTTCCTCGGTCGCTCAACTTCGCTGCGAGCTTTCGCAACTTCGCCGCGGAGCTTTCGCTCTTCGCCGCCGAATTGAAATTGCACTCTCGAAGACGGTGTCTAGCAACCGATCAGCAACGGACGGTTGCTGCGGCGGCCGACGGTTAAATTCAAACTTAATATAAACTGGGCTCATTGCCCTTAACTAACTTTATTCTTATCCGGCACTTTTCCTAAGCTATTCTTATTACTAATACAATGCTTATATCCCAACAAAAATCAATCAAACTATAAATTATAAATTTAATGGGTCCTTGCCGTGACTCTGGACTGTGGGGTGGCTGATCCAGGGAGCCACCTCACAGCGCGGCATGCGTAGCTGCGGTCCTCCTGACTTATTGGGCTCCGGGTGAGGCTTCTTCGGGACCAGTGTTGGCGATATTTAATAATGGTCGACAAAAACGAGGGTCTTCCTAATTATTCAATAAAAAAAATTACAAGAATTATGTTAAGTGCTAAAAGCCTAATTAGATTAAAAAAATGTCTAATAGCATCACCGACCGATAGAGGTGTTTTATTTGCCCGTCCGTCCTATGCCCCTTTTCACAGTTTATTTTGTCAGTGATGCTATTAGACCGTATAGAAGAAGGGTATTAGTAGAGAAACTTCATATAAATTCGATAAAATAATCTTATTTATAACGTGTTGTTGGGAAATGCCATAATTGACTTTATTTCTTGGCGAAAACTTCAAAACAGTTGCTAAAAAATATTAGTAACAACATTTGGAGAGATCTAATAATGCAGTGTTAATTTTGTTGCCAAATTAAAACTGCAATTATTCAAGTGCCACCATAATTATCGCAAATTGTTATAATTAGGCAATTGCAAAACGCCTGTGTGAGCTGACAATTAATAGTTCCCAAACATTCGTATATACATAGACGCCGCTAGGTGACTTTCGCGCTCTCCCCCTTTGTGCGGTCATTCGCCGGCTCAGTTTATATATATACATACGCTTGCACATAAGCAGCTGCACAGTTCGCATATTTGTGCGTTGTTCTTCAGCTAAACAGTTTTTGGTGTTCCGATAACCGTTTGTGAAAAAATTATGCAAGGCGAGAACACAAGTAATGTGCAGCAAACAGGATGCCCTTGTTTGAGCGAGCCAAGTGAAAGTGATTTATCTGAGGATAAAATAAATAACTCTTGTGCCGTCGACGTAGAAGTGCGTCTATTGTTAATTGAACAAACTAAGTCTGCCTTTAATGCCGCACATAACTCGCTTGAAGAGCTGAATTTCGATAAAATTGGGAGCAAATTACGTTAATATTAATTATTTAATTCATTAGCGGGCTTTATTATAAACGTTTCTTTCATTCAGTTCGCTTCATGCTCTACAGCTATTATACTCTACCTAATATTAATTATTTAATTCATTAGCGGGCTTTATTATAAACGTTTCTTTCATTCAGTTCGCTTCATGCTCTACAGCTATTATACTCTACCCCGTCTGCTTCCATATGCACAGGCCCTGCCGCACTGCCTGGAGCCCTAGTGCTGCGCTGCCCATTAAGGGTTATGTCCTCGTTTCTTGCCTTCTTCGAATCACACTACTCACTATGAGTCTCGCTCCAAAAGTGCCGGCACGTTCGCTGGTGAGCCATGCGTTTTCCTCTGTCGCTCAACTTCGCTGCGAGCTTTCGCAACTTCACCTCGGAGCTTTCGCTCTTCGCCGCCGAATTGAAGTTGCACTCTCGAAGACGGTGTCTAGTGTAATAACACACATTGTAATAACAGATTTGAACTCATTGCAGTAGCACGTCAGTGCTGGTTGGCTTGGATATTAATAATGATTTTATTCAATTTTAATAATGTGCGCTTAGCCTATGGATATACATATATACTTATGCTGTTATTCGTTAACAGCTACAAAGAGAGGGAGAGTGAGTAGCTCGCATATGCCTGTATTAGTGAGCATATATATTGCTCACGGAATGCGCTCAGACGGAGCGTGGGATCTGCAGCGTAAGCATTAACGGTCAGCTAGTGAGCCTAGTGAACCGCGCTGCGTAATATGAGACCGAGCCAATACATAAAGTGGCTCTGGGCTTGTTTACGTTATTATTGTTATTGTATGCAACAAAGTGCTGCATACTTTATATTTGAATACAGGGTATTCTGTACGGGCATATACGCACTACTCCTCCCCTTCTAGAGAAATAATTGAGGTTTTCTTTTTTTTTTTGTTTTTAATAAAAATTGAAATTTTTGGATATTACAAGAAATTTAAAAATGTTGGAATATAAAAATACAAAAGTATTAAAGGTATACATTTTTTTGTGTTTGTTTTTTTTTTTTTTTTGATATTTGTATAAAGGAACTTTTTTGAAATTAATAAATAATTTATTTATATGGTTATATATATATAATGTTTTTTGTGTATATAAATTTTTCTTTAATTTTTTTTTGTGTTTGTATGGCCATACTACAAAAATGATTATGTATTGAAAATTTTTAACCTATCCTTATGTACTTTTTGTTTTTTATTTTTAGTATCTGATATTTCTATATTATCTCTATCCTCTATACCAGTGACCTTATATGGTCCAATATAATTAAAATCTAGCTTATGGCCTGTTTCGTTTCTTAGTAAGACCTTATCTCCTATTGATATTCCTATGTCATTTAGTTTTGAATCGTATAAATGTTTTTTCTTTCTTTTATTTTCTTCGATCATTACTCTTGCTCTTTTATATGCTACCTCTAATCAATATTTACTTTCTTTAGCGTAGTCTTCTATATTGTATAATGGACTTATATTACTTACTGAATTAAAATAAGATAGCAAATTACTTTGTTTGCTGAAAACTAACTCATATGGACATTAGTTATGTGCCATAGATGGGGTCGTGTTGAAACAGTAGACAAAGTATTGGAGCCATACATCCCAATCAGTCTTATCAACTGATATAAAAGAACGTATGTACTCGTTGAAAGTTCTATGACTTCTTTCTATTGTTCCAACTGTCTGGTGGTGGTGTGCTGTAGACGTTAAATTGTCTATCTTTAGGTATTTGCACAGGTCATTAATAATAGAATTTTTATATTCAGTTCCCATGTCCGAAATGAACGTCTTCATCGGACCAAACTTCAGTATAAAAGATTCAAATATTGCTTTTGCAACTGTATTAGCGGATTTGTTTGGTACTGGAATAGCTACAAGATATTTTGTTAAATCGCATATCATTGTAATTGCATATTCGTTTCCATTTTCGGATTTTGGTAGTGGACCTATAGTGTCCACTATCACTCTGTCGAACGCATTTATCGGCGTTTCTGTAATGGTCAGGGGTGTTTTTTTGTGTGTGTCGTTGTTTTCGACTTTTGGCATTTAGGACATCTACGTATGTACTTGGTTATATGACGTGTCATATTTTTCCAGTAGTAGTGTCTTTTTATTTTAGCTAGCGTTTTTGAAATGCCAGTATGACCTCCTTGTATTGGATCGTCATGATATGTAAACAGTATCGCTTCTTGATCTTTTTCATTTTTAATTGTGGTCACCGGCTTGAGTAGCGCTACTCGTAGTGATTTTAATGTTTTGTTGCCCATATTTTTAAAAGATTCAATTGAAATTAATTCAAATATCTTTTCGCTCGGTGCCAGTTTGAGTTGGCTGATTTCATGTATACCGGCTTCTTTTTCAAGCCTTTGGAAAAACTGACCTAAGTCAAATGTTCCATTTGTGTACAGATCGCTAACATCAATTCTTGCTATAATTTTTCTTCCATGTTTGAAGAAACATATATTATTTAATATAAGCAAGGCCACTACTTTTCGTACTTCGTCATTACAAATTGGGCTTAGAAGCGTTGTCAAGAGTTTGCATAGGCAAATCTACTTGATTTGAGAATTTTTCTGTTTACTTTGGTGCCTGGTAGTAACTTTCAGGACTTTTCTATTTATGTCAATTAAGTCGGATATTGTTATCCTTGACAGGGCGTCTGCCACGAAATTATCTTTCCCTCTCAGATACTCTACCGTATGTGTGTTATTGTGTTATTGCCCAATGTATTGCTGCTAGTTCTTGTTCTGTAGTACTTTTATTGCTTTCACCTTTAGTGAATGCTCTGGATGCATATGCAACTGGGAGTTGGAGTCCATTATAGTTTTGAGTTAAAACTGCTCCACATGCTTGCTTGCTTGCATCCGTGATTATGCAAAATTCTTTGCTAAAATCTGGGTACTGTAATAAATTTGGTTGAACAAGTTGATTTTTTAGGTACTGGAATGCCTTTTCACATTCTGTTGTCCATTCAAATGGGACATTCTTTTTACATAATCTTGTTATCTGCCGTGAATATTCGGCAAAGTTTTTTATAAATCGTCTATAATAATTGCAAAATGCAACGAATCTTCTACCGCTGTCTGCGTCCGTAGGGACTGGATAGTTATTGATAACATCAAATTTTTTATCGTCTGGTAAGATTCCTTTATCTGTGCATCTGTGACCTAAAAACGTCACCTCGTGCATGAAAAATGAACATTTTTCTGGATGTAATTTCAGATTGTGTTTTCTACAAAGTTTGAAAACATCTGTTAAGTTTTGAATCATATGTCGTTCATCACAAACAATAACGATTAAATCATCCATGTAAAGGAAAGCTTGTGAAGGCTCTAGGCCTGAGAATGCTATTGTCATCATTCTCTGAAATGAATTAGGCGCTATTTTTAAACCAAATGGTAATCGCGTGAAGCGATATAAACCATTGCTTGTTGAAAAAGACGTTATATTTCTTGAACACTCCTCAAGCTCAATTTGATGGAAACCTGACATTAAGTCAAGGCATGAAAAATATTTAGCTCTACCCAATTGATCAATTGACGATATTCGTCAATTCTGGGGAGTGGAAATTTATCTGACAGCAATTTTTTATTTATTTGGCGATAGTCAATTACCAATCGCCATTTTTTCTCTTTAGAGCCCGGAAGAGATTTCTTTGGGACTAATAAGAGTGGGCTATTATAAGGTGAAACAGACGGTTCAACAATATTTTGTTCAATTAACTTTCCAACGTGATGCTGGATTTCTTCTATTTGGCTATGCGGACATCGATAAATTTTTACGAATACTGGTTCATCATCCTTAAGTCTCAATCTTTGCTTATAGAAATTGTTTGTTGTAATTGGTTCGGATTCAAGTCCGAACACATCACTATACTGGGTGCATATTTCTTCAAGTTGTTTCTTAAACAAGGTTGGAAAATTTTTCTTTAATTTATTAATTACAGACTCTGTTCTATTGTCTTTTAGATTTTGAACTACATCGTAGTTCGAAAGTGATTCAAATTTTATGTTATTAATGCCTACTATTTGGCATTTATCTGTGGTATTTAAAAATCGGACAAAAGTATTTTGGGCTGTAGCAATCGTATTTGCAACATAAACACCCGGTGTAATTTCCTGATTGGGAATTAAAATGTTTTCTTCTGCTGAAAACAACTCTATTTTGCGTATCACTTGGGATCTTGCTGGTAGCAGTGTTGAATTAGTACCAGAACTAAATGTTATTGGAACATAGATAGGGTACGTTAGGTTTTGCGGTCTAATTATAAACCAATCCTTGGAAGTATTGTAATCTAATTGGCAAATAAATGTTTTTATGAAATCTAATCCTATTATTCCATCGCAAAGGGTTGCGAGATCTGGATGAAGTAGACGAAATTTGTATGGAATAATGTTTTTGTTTGTTTGTAGTTCGATTGAGACTAGTCCTTTGGAGTTTATTACTCCCTCTCCCATGCCTCTAATGTCTATAATACTATTGATTTGGATGTCATGAAAGACATCAGAATTTTCTTTTATAATTGAAATATCTGCACCTGTATCAATCAAAAATGTTATCTTTTTATTTGTTGCTTCATTTTTGAATGGTACGAAATTGTTGAGACTTAAGTTAACAGTATATATTTTACTGTTTAACCCTGAGTATCTGGAGGTGTCTGCGAGTTTCCCGAAGTATTTTGGGCTACCCTAACATTGTTTCTATTGTTATTGTTATTATGATTATAACCTCTAGATCCTCCACGGCCTCTGTTATTATTATTATTACCACCGCGGTAGTAGCCACGGCCGTATGAGTTGTAACCATATGAGCCGGTTGCCCTTCCTCTGTAGTTACCTCGACCGCGGTTTCCGCCGCGCTGAGAGTAATTCTGGCAGAATAAGATACTTCTGTGCAACTATTTACAAATTTTGAGATGGCATCATTCATATTACTGAATGTGCCTGCCTGCATGATAAGTTTTACTTTATCAATTGAACAATTTAGGGTCATAGCTTTTACAGCTGTTGTAGTGCTGTATTTGTTTGCTAGTGATTGGCTTAGACCTTCACTGATATAGGCGCCTTCAAGGGCCTTTGCCAGCTTTTCCACCTCTTGGGTGTATTGGTTAGCCGTTTTATTTTTCTGTTGCAAATTAAGAAGCTTAGCAGATACAACTTCTACCGATTCTCCTTTTACTGCATTTGATAGTTGCGTAATGATTGCAGCAATTGTCTGCTCATTACTTATTAAATTTCTCGCATGGCCTTTTAGCTTTGTTTTTATAAGGCTTATGGCTGTTAGCTCATGTGTGCCTTTTAAGGTTTCTAATAGATTCAAAGAATCTAGAAAACTTTGTAGATTTTCCGGCTTACCGTCAAACTCTGGTATCAGAGATGTGGCTAGCTTGATAAATTCTACAACTGTTTGTGCCATGTTTACTAATTTTGTGTCTTCTATTTGGTCGTTTGTCAGGAGTGACTTATCAAATGTTACCACTTTAACACTGATGGTAGATAAAGCTGGAGATCATACTTTTTATTTAAGTTTACCAGATTATCCCTTAGACGCTGTAAAACGTCTGAAGTTTGGACTCTGTGTAAACTTGTCAGTTTATTTTGACACTCGGTAACTAGACTCCTGATTTCATTGTACTCATATACAAGGATCTCAGTATGTTTAATTATGGTGGGTCTTAAAACTGGTGCGCTTTTATTAAGGCACTTGTATGATTTATCGAAATTTTCCCTATGCCGCTTTATTTTTTCTACTATTTGTGACCAGTCCATGTAAACTTCCGCTACTTAAATATTTTATTTAAGCAGTGGCTTAGACCTTGTCTAAGTCGTTGGCTCGACTCATGTAACGCTTCCTCAGTGATTTTTTATGAAGAAGATAAATCTTCAGAAGGATGTTTACTGAGGCTATTACAATGAGTATTATTAGCAGTATGTTTGTTAACTGCACATGGGGAGTGGTGTCTACAACTTCTACTACGTTAACTACATTGGCAGTGTTAACATCTGCCTTTGATTGTTTTCCCCCCATATTCCTACAAATGACTCTTGCTTTTTGTTTTTAATACTACCTATGCAGACGTACTAAGACAATTGTTGTCTGCCCAAGAATCGGATGCTCGTCAATAATTGTTTTTATTTTGACGTATGGTAGTGTAGACAAGATTATTCCACACTCTATTTTAGAACATGAATAGAGTGGACTTGTCACTGTGCCGAATTCTTCTGTGTATTCAGATTCGAACTCATATACTGATATAAATTCTCTATGCCTTTGCAAAATTTGTATGGCTCGCATACGAAAGTCTGTATAGTCGTTATATACCTGGCTAATCTTGTCCTCAATCATGACTAATTCATGAACATGATTTTTGGAATACCTAATGAGGCAAACGGACCACTTATTTCTGTCTTTGTTTCATTTTTTTTTTCGTATTTAAAAAATTTCCTTTTCAATTCTTAGAGTGGCCATACAATACCAAATATGTATATGTTTTAAAATTTTGTTTTCCCTTTTTTTATATATATATAAGTTTATTGGTATTTACTTATTTTATTATCCTCCTGCATAGGATAATTAATTTTTTTTTCAGTATCCTACCTATCGGTTCGCATAGCTTTACGGGCTATGCTTCTAATCGGGCAGAAATTAATTGCTCAATTTTACAAATTGTATATATCTATTTTATAATCTATTACTGCGTATATATGTATGTGTACGTAGGGTGATCATGTTTTTACAGAATCCTACCTATCGTTTCGCATAGCTTTACGGGCTATGCTTCTAATCGGGCAGAAATTAATTGTTCAATTTTACAAGTTGTATATATTAATAACTTAAAATAATATTCGATGATTGCATCTGTTGTTCTTCGCTGCATCAGCTAGGCGTCGCCGGGTGAGGCACGCTGATGCACCCTCGTTGGCGCAGGTGGCTGATTGCCTCCCGCACTTATGTTGATGGCACAGCTTGTTGCGCTGGCGGTACCGGCGCTGGTCTTCGCACAGGTTGTTTGCCAGCTTTACTGGCAAGCGGGGCTGGTGCTAGTCTTCTTCCGTTGGCAAGTATAGTTGCAATCGATGCTGTAGAGTGGTCCCTAGCAGTCTGCTGGGCACTTCTTTGTTTGTCTGGGGAGCTGTTTTTTCTGTGGCGGTGGAATTTTTGTATTATTATTTATGGTTTTGATATTTTGAGGAGAAGGTATTACTTGTGCTTTAGGTCGCTTTGCCTCTTCATTGAGTAAATCTAGCTCTCTTGCTAGTTTGTTTGAATCTTCCCAAGTCGGGGCTTATTGCTATTATATAATAGCTTGCATATCTCAGCTTTGCGTTGTTTTATACGCAGCTGTATGCCGCCTCGATTTCTTGGTTTTTTTTTATTTGATTTTGATCAACGGCCGGGGCACTGGTTCGTTAACAGCTACTCACTCGTAGCTCGCATATGCCTGTATTAGTGAGCATATATATTGCTCACGGAATGCGCTCAGACGGAGCGTGGGATCTGCAGCGTAAGCATTAACGGTCAGCTAGTGAGCCTAGTGAACCGCGCTGCGTAATATGAGACCGAGCCAATACATAAAGTGGCTCTGGGCTTGTTTACGTTATTATTGTTATTGTATGCAACAAAGTGCTGCATACTTTATATTTGAATACAGGGTATTCTGTACGGGCATATAAGCACTACACTAGCAACCGATCAGCAACGGACGGTTGCTGCGGCGGCCGACGGTTAAATTCAAAACTTAATATAAACTGGGCTCCTTGCCCTTAACTAACTTTATTCTTATCCGGCACTTTTTCTAAGCAATTCGCAGTTTATTTTGTCAGTGATGCTATTAGAGCCTATAGAAGAAGGGTGTTAGTAGAGAAAATAGTGTTCTTCAGTGAAAAATAAAAATAATCTTAATTTACTATAAATTAAAACAAAAAATTCCAATAAGTAGAAAAAAAGAAAGAAAGAAAAAAGGAATCTATGTCGCCAACAATCAACTTTTGTAGGAAGACAACAGCGACGATTGTTCTACGGTTGGATAACTACGGAAGATTAAGAAGCCTGCTGGAGTAGGTTGGCAACCGAAGATTGGGGTTCCAATTTAAACCTCGTAAGGCAAAATGCAGAAATTGCTTCTGAATTGATTCTATTCGATCCTGGCTATTGTTTTACTAGCGACACTAGATGCAAGAGCAGTATTCATGGATGGGGGGGACAAGTGAGATGTATAAGAGTTTGGTTGTAAAGGATCGTTAAACTTTTCAGACCAACGTTTAATAAATCCAAAGGACACCTTTGGCCTCAATAATGACGGTATCTATATGAAGATTGAAGCAGAGTTTAGATTCAAAAAGAACGCCTGGAACCTTAACAGTAAATATATGTTGCAATGGATTATTGTCGATTGTATAACTGACAAGATAAGGTGTAGTACGATTAAGGGTCATAACCATACACTTTGAACAATTTAGATGCAATTGATTGGCCGAACACCAAAGTTGCATAGCGTTCAAATCAATGTATGAAAGAATAAGTTTCAGATCGTCGGCATACATAAGTACACGGGCATGTGATAGACCCACGGAGAGATCATTTATAAAAAGAGTAAAAAGTAAAGGTCTAAGATGACTACCTTAAGGAATACCAGATGTAGCGTGGATCTATTTCTAGGTAGTCAGCCTCAGCATTACTCGTTGGGTCCTACCTTTTAAATAACAAGAGTCCAATGCAAAAGAGGCGGAGGGAACCCTATACCATCAAGTTTAAAGAGTAATATATCATGGTGCACTGAGTCAAACACCTCACTGAAGTCAGTGTAAATGACATCAGTTTGCATTTTCGAAAGGAAATCATCATTTACCAAGGAAGTAAATTCTGGCAAATTGGTCGTAGTTGACCGATTGTTTACGAATCCATGTTGCACAGGGGAGACAACTGCTGCAAATTCGAAGTGATTATTTTTTCAAATAATTTAGGGATACCGGACAGTTTTGCAATGCCCCTGTAATTTTGTATATCTGACTTTCCACCTTTCTTGTTGAGAGGAATGATATAAGATTCTTTCCAAAGAGATGGAAAGACAGAAGATTCAAGGGATAGATTAAAAAGGGAAGAACTACACACCTTGAGTAGACTACTAGGAATATTGTCAGGCCCAGGAGAGTAAGAAGATTTTAAAGAAAGGCGAGACGAATGGGAAATAATTGGAGCAGGTATAGTACAAGAGGAAGTAATACTATTAGAGTAAGAATTATTATTAGGACAGACTGAAGAGTAGGTTGATTGAAAAAAATTAGCAAAGAGGTTAACAGAATTAGACTCAATGCTAGCTTTATCCATCCCGAGAGAAAAGTAGATGGCGAACTTGAAGATTTAGGCTTCAAGTTTACAAAATTGTAAAACTGTCTCGGATTTTGTGCAAATTTGCCTTTTGCAACGACTTAGATAATTCTCATAGCACAGAGAATTCAGAAGAAAGACTTGGCTTTGGAATATTTAGCGAAGTCAGTACTCGAGCCAGACTTATTAAACTATTTAGATTCTATATTTTTTAGGTTTGATAGTCTGGGAGTAAGCCAGGGTGTCTTAGAAGAAGCTGTCGAAGGAATTGAATTGGGAATGCAAACATCTAAGATGGAGTTCAGGATATTATAAAAAATTATATTATAAAATTAAAAGCAATATTCATATCAACTAAGTCATATAAAAAAGTACGTTTGGTTGGAAAAATGCGTTGATTAAGCAAAGGAATAGTTTCCTTTGCGAAAGCAACGGCAAGGCTTATTGGTAACTGATGAATGAGAAATAGGAGGATTGTAATTGAACATTGCAACCTCTAAAGTAGGATGATACATCCTCAGGAAGTGATAAGGGAGGGGACTTGAACACATTAGGTAGTCGTTAGTAAATAAGGATCAAGAGTTATATTCAAATGAGATGAACTCGAATTGATTTGAAACAATGAAAGGTCTAGCATGTAATCTATAAAGTCATGCTTGGCTGAGGGTATCAGATCATTTTCGGCAGTGAATAATGACCAAAAGATGCTTGGTAAATTAAAATCACCTAACACTATAAAAAATTATCACGCAAGTGTGAAGAAACTTCTATAATACAAGTTATATGATTCACATAAACTTTAATATCAGAAAAAAAAGAAGAAGAAACATATTAGCATGTAATATAGATATCGCGTGATGGAAATACACCTTAACTGAGACAATCTCAGCGTCAGTAGGCGTAGTTAAACAGGAGTGTTCTGATTGGAAAGTGGCTTTAATGGCCATTAATACCACCTCGAGTCGGCCGATAATTTCTATGCAAATTTAAATTGTTCAAAAAAACGTGAAATAAGATATGGTTGAATTTAACCATGTTTCTAAAAATGCGATTTCGCTATTTTGGCTTAAACTCGTGAACAATTATGTGTGGAGGCCAAAATTTAGGATCGCAAATGATTGGAAGCGAATCTTGTGGAATATTAATTTCGAAAGATGCTATTTCACGAGGAGTGGAGAAATTGAATTTGGTTATCGACACGCTGGCGGAAGATTTGCTAGCAATATAGGCAGCCAATGACTCACAAGTGGTTTTAAATAGTTAAAATGTATATTTAAAAACAAAAGATTTGAGCTCCAATTGGGGAATAAAAATAATAATAATAATTTAATTTAAAGAAATTATATGAATATTTGCATCAACTTAAAAATACTCAGCGCAAATATTCTTTTATTTATGTATTTTCACTCACATGCAAATATAATTGCTTTCACGGCACTTATAGAGCCATTACAACCGTTTTTAGTGAGGAGGGCTTCTCGCACAGTCCAATACCTAATTGTGGAAGCTTCATTAATTTTTTTCTTTTGAATTTACAAGCTTAGTAACAGCGGAATTTTCAACACATGTTAAAATCTGTGAGCGTCAGTCCAATTCATCTGGCATATCCTATGTGTATTCGGATTAATACTTTCAACATTTAGGTAAGGTTCAATGATAGTTTAAAGGTAAACAAGACTTTAAAATAAACAATCCCGCGTATGATTTTGCATGAGCAGCCGCCGGGGACTATTTTTATCTCAATATATTCAAAAAATGTTGGTTTTAAAAGACCACTTTTGGCAACAACGCCGCAGGCCGCATCATTATTACGTGCAGTTTGGGGCTACGCATATGGCAACACATTTTGGTGGAAAACAAACAACTGATGAAAAAAATATTTTATCGCAATGTGTAACTCAATTATATTAGAAAATTTAGGTTTGGTTACTAAAAAAATTTGACAGTAGGTAATGTCTTTTTTTTATTTTGGTTTCCATACCAAAGAAATTATTATCTTAAATTTGTTGAAGGTTTTCCTAAATTTTGGCAATGTAGAAAATATATATGTAGCAGAACGAGCCAGAAAAAAATACCTGAACGTTTAAGGGCGCACAAGGTGGTTACTCCTTTTATATGGTAAAATTTTGGCTAGCTCGTATTCCGTTGTATGTCAAAACTAGGGTGTGCAGTTGTAATCGTAGCAAGCAGTTATATACCGAATTTTAAAATTGGGAAAAAGGCGTTAATGTATCAGTACCACCTTAACAGTGATCAAAATTAAATTCTTTCATAACCTTGATAAGAAACATACTCTTCATTTCGTGAAACATGTAGCTTTCAATTATATCAGAGTCGGGTAACTGACATAAATCTTTTTAGGTTGGTCGAAAAAAAGATAATTTGTTCGCAAACTTGGTCACTGACATCGAAACGAGCCCAGGCAAGATCTCGTGCATGATCGCATGTGGATGGGATGCTTAACCCATGACTTTTATAACCAATTTGAAAATGCGACATTGGGCGGGTTTACTGAAATAATAACATCTCAGTCCTGCCTGCATCAAACTGAAGGATTTATATCTTAATCTCCCACCTAATAAATGCAATTATGTGAATGCTGACGTGAAGAAATAACTTTAACAAATACTTAAAACGATCGCACAATGATTCCAAATTTAAAGTGGGTGTTGGATTCATTGTGGATTAGTGAAACAGCTGATTGTTGTAAACAAGGTTGGCAAGCCTCTCTTGCACTTGTTGCAGCTGCTATATATTGCATATTCTCTTTATCTAGTTCAGTTGTTCGTTATTGATAGAGGCAGAGCGAAGAACTATTTCAGAGCCACAGCCAAATAACCTTGAAATTCATATAAATTCGTTAAAATAATCTAATTTATAACGTGTTGTTGGGAAATGCCATAATTGACTTTATTTCTTGGCGAAAACTTCAAAACAGTTGCTAAAAAATATTAGTAACAACATTTGGAGAGATCTAATAATGCAGTGTTAATTTTGTTGCCAAATTAAAACTGCAATTATTCAAGTGCCACCATAATTATCGCAAATTGTTATAATTAGGCAATTGCAAAACGCCTGTGTGAGCTGACAATTAATAGTTCCCAAACATTCGTATATACATAGACGCCGCTAGGTGACTTTCGCGCTCTCCCCCTTTGTGCGGTCATTCGCCGGCTCAGTTTATATATATACATACGCTTGCACATAAGCAGCTGCACAGTTCGCATATTTGTGCGTTGTTCTTCAGCTAAACAGTTTTTGGTGTTCCGATAACCGTTTGTGAAAAAATAATGCAAGGCGAGAACACAAGTAATGTGCAGGTAAACAGGATGCCCTATCTTAAGCGCAAGGCGGCTGCATTGTTCGAGCGAGCCAAGTGTATTGAAAGCGATTTATCTGAGGATAAAATAAATAACTCTTGTGCCGTCGACGTAGAAGTGCGTCTATTGTTAATTGAACAAACTAAGTCTGCCTTTAATGCCGCACATAACTCGCTTGAGGAGCTGAATTTCGATAAAATGGGCAGCAAATTACGTGAAGATTTCGACGAGTTGATTTCCGTGGTTGAGGCTTCGTTCGTCATGAGGATTCGCCAAACCAAACCGTTATCTTGTCCAACAGAACGCGCTTTCCCGAGCTCAAATTATCAATGTTTTGCGGTGGTTATCCCGAATATTCAGATTTCATAGCGATGTTTGAGTCAGTCGTCCACAAGGATACTGAGCTGTCAAATATTGAAAGGTTACAGGTTACACATTCCGCTCATGTTTGTCTGGCCCCGCGTTGGATTCGGTTCGATCGTTGGAGTTTTCCGGTGCCATTTATCGTGTGGCTGTGGATATTCTAAATAGAAGATTTAGTAGCAAACGTCTTGTTTTTCAGGCACACATAAATGAGATTCTTGGGCTCAAGAGGGTAGATTCGGAGTCGGCTTCAAAACTGCGTGGGTTCTCGTACAAGATTAATTTCGCATATGCGGGCGTTGCAGACCTTGAGCAGTGTGGAGCAAATTTCAGGATGCATAATAGTGCTCACGCTGCTTCAAAAGTTGGACACTCAGACTCAGACCAAATGGGAGGAGGCCGCAGGCATTGACAAAATCCCGACAGCCGATGAGTTCTTCACATTTCTGGAAAGGCGTAGTCAAAGGCTGGAGAGCGTGCAACATGCCATGTCATCCCATATGACCAATTCTCAGGTGGGCAAATCCAACCATTACATCTTCTGATTTGAGCGCCGCCAATTCAACACACTCTCACTATACTACCTCTCTTTCTGACCAGGGTCTTCAGTCTGGTGTTGCGCTCTTGGCCACTGCAGTGGTACTGGTAAAAAATATCTCTGGTTCCTTGGATCCCTGTAGGGTCTTATTAGACTAAGGCTCGCAGCTGCATATGGTAACATCCCGTTTCGCACAGAGACTGCAGTTAAAAATCACCATGTCGTCGGCAGCTGTCAAAAAACTCGTCTTTGCTGGGTCGTGACCGGTAGGTATGAGAGACTGCGCAGTACCTCGTTGTTGGCTGCTGGCCTCACTGCTGACAGCGAAGCTGGTCAGTTGGACGTTCGTCTGGATGAGTTGGTTCGTCGTTTTTGGGAAGTTGAAAGCTTGGAAGAGCCTATGGTAAAAGCCACTAAAGAAGAGTTAGAGTGCGAGCAGCACTTTGCCAATAACTTCTCCCGCTTACCATCCGGCGAGTATTTAGTGCGGTTGCCTCTGAAGTGGAGTGCAGAGCTTCTAGGAGAGTCTTATGTCGATTTCTCAGTCTTGAGCGAAAATTGGGTCGGAATTTGCATCTAAAGGAGCAGTACTCGGCATTCATCAAAGAGTTTCTGGATCTGAATCACATGTCGCGAGTTTGTCCATCGTTGAATGGCTGTTGTGTTTACTTCTTCCCACATCATAGCGTCTTGAAGGAAGACAGCACCACAGCCAAGTTGCGTGTTGTGTTCGATGGCTCAGCGACGACTGATTCTAGACATTCTCTTAATGATGTACTGATGGCGGGACCAATCATTCAACCTAAGTTGTTTCACATGCTGATTCGCTTCCGTACATATCCTGTTGCTCTGACAGCTGCCTTTTGCGAAATGTATCGCTGTGTCCGAGTGACTTCGCCTGATAGATACTTCCAGTGCATCCTTTGGAGGGACTCGCCTCAGAAGGACATCGAAATCTTTAAATTGGATACAGTAACATGCGGGACCAAATCAGCATCATTTCAGTCCGTGCGCGCAATGCACCAGTTGGCCTTTGATGAGCGTGATGCATTTCCAATGGATCGGATAACATCAAGATGGAGTTTTACGGTGACGATTTCATATCCAGAGCCAAATCAGTTGCTGAAGCCAGAGAGAAAATTCGCCAGACGGCCGGGATATTGTCTCGTGGAAACTTCAAGATTCGAAAGTGGTGTTCCAGTCACCAAGAAGTCCTCGAGGGAATAGCCTATGAAGATAGGGAACAGAACTTGAAGTTTGATGATGGAAGCGATATCACCAAGGCCCTTGGTCTTGTATGGGATCCAGCGATCGTCCAGTTGTTTTTTTCATTTTCTGTTCTAGATTCTACTGTTAAACCCTGCAGGCGCGTAGTTCATAGCTAAAGCAAAGATCTTTCTTCATCAGCTTTCTAAAGACAAATTAACTTGGGATGAAAGCTTGCCGATTGCACGTGATACGACCTGGAGGAAGCTATGCAGCAGTTTTCGCAACATTCGCCATGTATCGTTTCCCAGAGTTGTACTCTTCGAAGGAGCTGATGTTGAAATGCATGGATTTTGTGATGCCAGTGTGGATGCCTATGGAGCCTGCTACGTGGTGGCCAGAAGTCCTTAAGCCGTATCATTTGCTCCAATTCTCGAGTTGCTAATCGCTAATCTGATGCATGAAGTCCAGCGCAAAGGCATCTTTGTCAGCCAGTTTTATTGCTGGTGCGATTCATGCGTTATCCTATCCTGGATAAGAGAAGAGCCCTTCAAATTTAATGTTTTCGTGGCAAATCGTGTGGCTGCCATACAAGGCAGCCGGCGGTGCCTTAGCTCTAACTGTCAGCGGCACCAAAACAGTTGTTGTAGGTATGTTACGCGTTACCAGACATCCAGACGATTGAATTTAAGGTGCGTCACATCAGGCTCAACGAACGATGAGCTGGGTCCACCAATCAAAAAATGAGCTAAAGTTAACACATCTAGGTCTGCGGTATCTTCTGAAAGAGGAAACAATGGCCTGGAGTTAATTATCGATGCTATGTGGCAGACTGGGGTGCGAAGATCTTCGCAGTTGAGTACACAAGAGTCAACAGCACGATACGGACTGGCGATATGCTCCGACGGACAGAAATCCAGCTGACATTCTTTCTAGAGGCACCGTCCTAGCCCAATCGGAGCTCTGGTGTCATGGTCCATCGTATCCTGTCTGCCTGAAACTCGAACCATTGAATTAAGGAAAAGTACTGATCATTAAGTCTCCACATGCAGATTAAACTATGGGATGCAAGCAGACAAACTCATTTGGCTCCATGCAGCGCACATTTGGCTATGTGTACAAATTCATGAAGCGTATAAGGCATCACCTCGGATTCCTCTTCGGGCTGTACAGAGAGCAAACTTGTGGGATGACATCAAGGAGATTCACTCTCATGGAAATGTGAAAAAATCCAGCTCAACCGCATCTCTTGCACCATTTCTGGATGAAGGTGACTTAATCCGTGTTGGTGGCCGGCTCAGGAATTCATCTCTGGACTATAATGCGCAACATCCCATTATATTGCATCGGCGTCATGCAATCACCTTAGGTCTCATCGTTCAGTTTTATGGAGAGGAATCTACACACTGGTCCCTGCGCACTTCTAGCCAAAATTCAACTTCAATATTGACCGATTGGTGGACTAAGAACAGTCTCTAAGGCAGTCAGCAGATGTGTGAGGTGCATCAGAGTGAAGCCTAGTTTCGACGAGCACGTAATGGCAAGTTTTTCAAGGGAGCGCCTGGAAGCCGTTCGAGCGTTCACCTTAACTGGAGTCGATTATTGCGGACCTTTCTTCAAGTCGGAAGTTCGTACGTGGCCGCCATTCAAGTGCTATGTCAGCGTCTTCATTTGCTTCACCAGCAAGGCAATTCACCTAGAGCTAGGACCTATCGACTGCTACATTTTTGAGTGCCTTAAAGCGATTCATCGCCACTCGTGGCAAACCCAGTCAGATTTGGTCCGACAACGCAACAAACTTCGTTGGAGCTAAGAATGAGTTGGCCGATTTGAAACGTCTCTTGCTTAGCGATCCCCACATGGAAGCAGTTCGGCAGTTCTGCCTAGCCGATGACATCGAGTGGAAATTCATTCCCCCCGTTCTCCGCACTTTGGTGGACTATGGGAGGCGGCAGTGAAATTGGCCAATCACCATTTCTATCGCTCTCGGCCGTTCTTTACTTACCTTTGATGAGTTTCGTACTCTTGTTTGCCTAATCACAGATATTGTTAACTCACGCCCATTACTCTCGCTTTCAGAGAACCCAGCAGATCTAGATGACCTGACTCCTGCTCATCTACTGCTTGGTTAAACTACGACCGTTTGGCAGCTACAACAGGTGTTATGGGCTCGATGGCGTGAAGAGTACCTCACCTTACTACAACAGGGTAGTAAACTTGATTCCTAAGAAGGATGGAGTAAATCGTGTAGCTGATCTGAAGACCACGGTTGGAATCATCCGAAGAGCCTTGAACAAGCTGTGTCTGCTGCCCCTTAAGGATTCTGTTGAATGTCAGGCTTCCAACGGGGGAGTATGTTGGATTCTGCAGCAGCCGCATCAAATCAGTATAAGCAAACATTCATGTAAGCATAAGAAGAGGTCTTAGTTTAGTGAAACAGCTGTTTGTTTTAAACAAGGCTGGCAAGCCTCTCTTGCATTTGTCGCAGTTGCTATATATTGCATATTCTCTTTATCTAGTTCAGTTGTTCGTTGTTGATATGGGCGAAGCGATGAACTATTTCTGAGCCACAGCCAAATAACCTTGAAATTCATATAAATTCAATATAATAAACTTATTTTTAACGTGTTGTTGTGAAAAGACAAAATTGACTTTATTTCTTGGCGAAAGCTTCAAAACAGTTGCTAAAAAACATTATGATCAAAAATACTAAGTTTTAATAAAAAAGTCTCATCACCTAAACTATAGTTTTTTATCACATCTTCTGCTGACGTTTTCTTATACTTGCCATGCTAATTTAGTTTTGATGAAATGTATACTTTTATTTTTATACCCTGAATACATTGATAATAGGTAAAACGGGTAGCGATAAGATCGAAATCCTGTTTGTGATTTCAGAAGAATTTCTTTTTAAAAGGTTAGATTATCTCGTTGAACTCGAGTCGGCTGGCGCCTCTTGTAGAATCTGAAACATCCATAGCAAAAAACCAAAAAAAAGTCTCGGTTAATCCAGATATTAACGGCCGTTCAATCAATTCCATCTCGATTTCGCCAATGTTCCGAACGTTCTCTATATGCAGTCCTTCTAAGTATCGAAGACATAATATTTCTTGGTGGCCTGTTATAGTGTAAACAATGCAAACGCTACTGGGCCAGGAGATTTGTTCACATAATTCATTAGGTTACGGTCATAGGTAAGGAGAAACTTTCCGGGCACAGTTTTTTCTTAGTTATCACTAATCGTGATTACGGCGCTTGATGATGGGGCCGTCATCAATGACCGTGAGTGACTCGAGGGCAGGGTGGTCGAGAAGTCAGAAATGGTTATGTTCATAGAACGCTCATTGATTATGTTTTGTAAAACATTGGAGTCTAATATTGCCGGGTTATCAATTCCAATATTTGAGTGTAACGGTTAGCATTATAGTTTCAAGTTCCGAAATCAATATATATATAAGTTTTCTGTATTTATATAGCTATTTTTAAATTTTGTATTAGAATTATTTTATTTACTGCGTATATTAGTTTATTTAACTGTTTTGCGTATTGATGTTTAGTTTTTAAAATTCAATGAGCTCCTGTTGTCCTATTTTGTCTTTCAAAGTCATCAAAGTCCAGAGTCCAGTAACAGGAGCGTTCTTATGTGTCGTATATTCAAGTCCAGTATTTCTTTTTAATTAAGACTGTTGTCCCCAAATCTACATCAACTGTTTTCTCATTGTGCAAAGGTGTAAGCTTGTTTCCCAGTCTATTATTTGATCTTAAAAGAACTTTATCTCCTATTTGGAAATTTATATTTTGTCTTACTTCATTTTACCTTTGCAATTGGATATTCTGTGCTTTATGACCTTTATTACTTAATTCCGCGTCGATCTCTGGGGATTGTTAATGGACTATGTCGACCGGTCGTTTGTTTGTAACCGAGTGAATTGTCCTGTTATATTCTATGGTTGCTGAAGTATTAGTTCAACTGTGTCGCTGATATTTCTCCCAGCTTTAAGAAGCGTGCGATTTCGACAAGAGCACAAATGAATGTTAGATCGATTATTTAAAAGTGATTTATTTTTTAGGATTTTATTGAGGGTTCATTATCGAATATATTGTCTTAGTGTGTTTTTAAAAGTTCATAAGCTGTAAGATTGCTTATTGTATGTCCATTATTGTTCTGGAAGCAATGTGTTGAACAATCGCAAAAATTGGAGAATCTGTTTTACATTTTCATCAGCAGCCCGATTGGCTCTATTGTTTTCACAACTATTACAACTATTTCTTTCTGTTATTTTTTGTTTACAATATCGGGTTTCATGCGATTTGAGTGGCGGGATGTTGTCATCGCTGAACTTATACTTATGCTGAACAAAAGCTTGGCAGTTGACAGCAAATTGCTTTTACAACATCATTCTTGACAACATCAGGTACCCTCTGAATTAGTGGTTCTCTATCTGAGAAATATATTAGACGGCGAGTTTTTTTGCCAAACATAATAACAGATGGATCCAAAACAGTTCTACTTTCTTCTATTGTTATTTGGTTTCAAAAGCAGTTTACCGGTTGACGGTTGATTTGACAGTGTATGTGAGTGATAACTTGCTATGTATCGTGGCAATATCGGAGTGAGCATCTTCTTCATAAACGTGAATGTTTTGCCGTGCTAATCCTTCGACCATTCAATTTTCTTTCTGTGGCTTGTAAAATATTTGAGCCTTGTGCTCGTCAATGAAAGCTAAGCTCTTAATTTTTGCGAATGTTAGGGCCTGATAGTGTGTGAAGATATTCAAATTCTTCACTCCGTATAAGTCATTTCTGAGTTTCTTCAGGGCCCTTAATATAGCAACCAACTCTTTTTATTTTTACTTGAAATTCAGTTCTCTATCTTTTAAAATTATTATTTTTTATTTTTTTTTGTTTTGTTTATTGTATTGGATCAAAAATAGCATACATTTTTATTACGACACAGTTGGCTTAGGTACTGTTTCGCCAAGCCTGTTTGAGTCCTTAGGCTTTATCGTGGACAAACGTCAAAAGCGCCTTTTTTGAATAAGGCTGCATCGTCACTTGGGTAGTCGGCGTCTCCTGTGTGGTGGTCGCCCTCCCCTAAACCCAAATTGATGATCAGGAAGGATGGCCATGTGATCCATAAGTTTTGAAAGTCGGGCGACAATCATTTTTTCCCAGACCTTCGACAAGGAAGGCAGGAGACTGATTGGCCGTTTTGACATAGGGTCATATTCCGACTTTCCCGACTTATGGATCCTATGGATCCTCGCTAACTTCCACTGGGCAGGGAAGTGTTGCGTCCTTAATATGGCGTTGAAAATTAACGTTATAAAAAGGAGCGCGCGCATTGGCAGGGCCTTCAGGGCGGTGTGGCCCGGAGCTTTAGTTCTAGGAAGGACTTTGACGGCATTGATAACCTCTTCCACGCGGATGGGACTAATAAGTGGTTCCATTTGAATCGGAGACTCCGACGCTCGGGTAGTCTCATCGAGCTCTTCTGGAGAGGCCGAGTTGAATGTTGAAAACCGTTCCTTTAGGTGGCTGGTGAAGGTGTCAGCTTGTTTTTTAGTTGTATTTTCTGACAGCAGAATTATTCCGATGGCGTGTTTTTGTACTAGGGCCTCCAGCTCTAGTACTTTTCCCGTAATGCCCTTGGCGTTCCAGATTAGCACCTTCACTTTAATAGCCACGAGGTTAGAATGGTAAGGATTTGCTGTTGCATACCCAAAACCTGCTGTTGCATTTCTGTCATCCTCTCGATAGCTCGGCTCATGTTCTTGATGGCAGAGGTAAGTCCTTCCCCGTTTCCAGATATCTGATGTTGCTGTTGTTGCGCAGTCGGCCTCTCCTGTTGCTGTTCTTTCAGCAGTCTATGTAGCCTAGCTTGCGCTGGTCCTTCTCGCTGTCTAGCGCTTGGGACGTTGTTCTCTTTGCTGAATGCAGCTAGTCCTCTTCTGGTGGCGCCGGCGTATGAAAGCCCTTCTACTTGTTCAGTGGGTGCTGTACGGGGGAAGAAAACAGGTAGAGGCCCATGAACTTTATTGCTGCGGCTTCGGTTAGCTTGAGGCGGTGGGAAATTTTTCATTTTGGCAGGCTTTGGGGCTCCGGTGTGCCCGTACTCCTGGCATCTATGGCATTGCACCACATCCTGGCTTCTTCTAGCAGTCTCAACCTTGACCACCTGCTTGCACAGCTTCCTGATAGTAAGAGCCTTCTTGTTATTGGCCGCCGGCTGCAAGTTGATGAAGTGGATGTTCATGGGCTCCTTGGTAGCTTTGCTGCTCGGATTGTGTACGTGGAGAAATGTGTGGCCCTGGGTCCGCAGGTCGTCGATGAGTTCTCGGTTGAGTGTGGAGTGGTGGAGGCCTTTGATAACTATGCGGTAGGGCTTCTCCTCCTGCAGCTGGTATGAGTAGAACTCAATTTTGTGTACATCCAGTATCTGTATGATGGCCCTGTATGTGGGCACTTCATTGGCTAAGAGCCGCATAGTCCTACCTAGGTTGGATTTGATGGTCAAGTTATCCGCTACTTCGGATAGTAGGTGCCACACGTCGTTGATGTCGTCGATGCGATTTAGGACGATGGGGGGTGGCTTCTTTCCTCCAGTGGGGGCACTGTTGATGGCCCTTATTTCGGGCACGGAGGAGCTGGTGCTGGCATGGGCTACAGCGTTGGGCTGGGTATCGCCCCCAACCTGAGGAATCGCTGAGGCATGCAAGTTCTCTTCTTGCTCGGCCTCAGATTCGTCAGTATCCATGTCTTCGACGTTATTGGGTGGGGCCAAGAGTGCATATCTATTGGAAGCATAAGTGCCATCTGGACTGGTGTCAGTTTTGTTCAGTTATCGCCGCTCGGCAGGTGGGGTCCTGGGGAATTTATTGGCAGCTGTTGCTAAGCGGCTGTTAAGCATTGAGGTGCTCGGCGGCCACTGGCTGAGTGCATGTCAGCACGGCAGCGCTGACGAATTGCTCAATTTTTTTGACTACCTTTTTTTTCGTTTTGGTTTTATTTCACTTATAACAAATTGCATTATAAGCAAGTAGTTTTGTTTTCCAATATTTGATGCGTTGCAATCTTTGTGCGGGATTGCATAAGCCGCGTTTGGCCGTTTGGCCGTGTACTCGAATTTTTATTGTCAATTTTATTCCGCGAGCACGTCAATTCACTTCGAACACAAAAAAGTGTCTTAAAATTCTTTTTATCTTAGCTATGAGTTTCTCATCTTCAGAGATAAAACCACTCCTAAACCACAGGACGAGGCATCTGTTGTTAAATCAAACTGCTTTTTGTTGTCTGGGTAGAGTAAGATTACATTAGAAAAAGGTAAGAACCTTTTTTTGTCTCAAAAGATTCGCATTGATTTTTGACAAGGTCTACTGGTATTTTTTTTTTTGACTGCTCAGCGTTTTCTGCGAAGTCTTTATTAAAGCATCCATAGTAACCTGCCGATCCAAGAACGGACCGGACATTGAAAAGTTTGGTCAGTTGTTCATAATAACGAATGGCTTCTACCATGTCAGGCCATGTAGTAATGCCACCGCATGATACCACGAAACCTAGGTATTCGACACTATCTTTAATTAGATTTTACTCGTGTAACCCTCATGTTGGCTTTGTACAACTCATTTTCAGTTCGAATGGTGCCAACAATAATTGTGTTGTAGGGTAGTGCTTGATTCGTGTCTGCGAAAACACCAGTTCAGCTTCTCAACATTTCATGAAATATTATCGTAATTGGTCGAGGAACATCATTATTTTTAATTTTTAAGAAATTACCACTTAAAATTTAAGTAACTGGATCCGCTCTGAGTCTGAATCGCTTATTAGTGCTTTGAAGTCTTGTTGAACGTTTGTTTGTTTTAGTCTAGTCCGATTATTTCATCAAATGAGGTAAGATTGTGTAATAAAAATAAACGTATTTGTGTTGAAAAGATGCATAACGCATTTCTGGTTAACTATATTTAAGCCATGAACTGATTTTTTTTTGTTTGTTTATTGTTTTAAATCAAAAATAGCATACATTTTTATTACAACACAGTTGGCTTAGGTGATATTACGCCAAGCCTGTTTGAGTCCTCAGGCTTTGTCGTGGACAAACGACAAAGGGGGCTTTTTTGAGTAAGGCAGCATCGTCACGTAGGTAGTCGGTGGACTCTGGGGCGTCTCCTATGTCGTGGTTGGAGGAGTTCCTTGAACGATCTTTTCTTGAGCCTCCTGACTACACACCTCCCAGCGAGGTCTCTTGCTACCCGGCTGCAGTGTCGCTGCAAGCGTTCGTTGTACCGGTTGGCGAATGCTCCGACTTTGCTGTCTATGGTCTCCATTTTGAGGTCTCTGTGCAAGGTAGAATTTCTGACGTACCAGTCAACACCCGTAATTTGGGGCAAGGCCAATTTTGGAGTGTCTGAATCCGTCTTCGATGTGTCCGAGACGCAATTCCCCAAACCTGAATACCGTATCTCAAAATTGGTGCCACCACGTCGTTGTAAACTGCCCGTTTGCAGCGAAGTGGCAATGGGCTGTTAGGGTTTAGTAGCCAGTTGGCCTTGGCCATCTTAAAGCGGCACTGCTTAAGAAGGCCGTCGATGTGCGCCCCAAAAACTAATCCTCTTATCCAGTACAATTCCAAGATACTTGGCGCTACTGCCAGGGTGAAGGGGGCTACCATCTATCCAGACTGCTGGAGCCTTGCCACGCCTCAGTGTGTAGTTGACCGCCTGGCACTTCGAGGCATTGAGCTTGATGTTCCATCTGCGTGTCCAGCTCTCAAGCAAGTGGATGTATTCCTGGGCACCGTCAGTGGCTTCATACTCGGAGTGGGCGGAGTAAACTATTGCCACGTCATCGGCCATCAAGTATTTGCCTGGGGTGGCAAACTCGTGTAGTTCATCCGGAGTGGGAATGTCTGCCGTGTACAAGTTGTAGAGAAAGGGGCCCAGTACGCTGCCTTGGGGGACACCCGCCTTCATTTTGCGGGCAGGAGAGATTGCTGCTCTAACTTTGACTTCGAACTTTCGCTCCATTAGATATGAGCCCAGAAGTAGAAAGAAGGGGGCGGGAAGACACATCTTGATTTTCTGGAGCAATCCACCAATCCAGACTCGGTCGAAGGCCTGCTTAACGTCTACAAAGACTCCATAGCAGTAGTCTTTGTCGTCGTAAGCCTTAAGAATATGGTTAATCACTCTGTGAACCTGTTCAACAGCGCCATGCCCTCCCCTGAATCCAAATTGGTGATCAGGATGGACGGCCATGTGATCCATAAGCCTTGAAAGTCGGGCGACAATCAGTCTTTCCCAGACCATCGACAAGGAAGGCAGGAGACTGATCGGCCGATATGACTCAGGGTCATATTCCGGCTTCTCCGACTTATGGATCATATGGATCCTCGCTAACTTCCACTGGGCAGGGAAGTGTTGCGTCCTTAATATGGCGTTGAAGATCAACGTTATAAAAAGGAGCGCGCGCATTGGTAGGGCCTTCAGAGTGGTGTGAAATATTCCATCATGGCACGGTGCTTTAGCCCTGGGAAGGACTTTGACGACGTTGATCACCTCCTCCACGCGGATGGAGCCGATGACTGGTGACATCTGTAGCGGTGTCTCCAACGCTCGGGTTGTTTCATCGAGCTCTTCTGGGGAGGCCAAATCGAAAGGTGTAAACCGTTCCTCCAGGTGGCTGGCGAAGGTATCAGCTTGCTCTTCGTCTGTAACGCAGTATTTACCATTGTGGCGAAGAAGGGGAACGGTTCTCCAGGGTTGGCGCTTCAGGTTTTTAGTTGCTCGCCAGAGCGAGTATCCTGAGTCATGGGTATAGCAACTGGTGGGGCGGTGCTGCTGCGCGAATCTGTGCGTTAAGCTGCTCGATGGCGTCCTCTACATCCCATCCAGTGTAGATTTCGGTGTTGAGGTGAATACTTTCACTCATCTGTCTCTGGAAGACACCAAGATCAGTGCGTGCGTTGATCAGCCTCGGTATTGCGCTGACCACCCTGGCCCTGCTCTCCCGGGTAACTATCAGGGCCAGGTGGTCGCTGGGGAGATCCCAATCATCAGCGACTGAGAGGCACTGGTCAGGGATCCCTTGGTAGATGGCGAAGTCTATACAAGACGGAGTGCCTCTGCTGCCGTACGGGTATCTTGTGGGAGAACCTGTGGCCAGTACTTTCGCTTGACGATGCGCTAGGCTGCTTGCTAGTTGAAGGCCGCGCGCATTGCTATTGTTTGCGCCCCACAGCCAGTGATGTGCATTCCAGTTGCCTCTCACCAGATATCTGCTTTCAGCCGAGTTGAGTATGAAGTTGAAGTCAGCAGTCGACGTCTGCTCATTTGGTCTGCAATAGACTGCTCCAAAGTCCATGTTACCAGCATCAGTGGAGACTTTCACAGTCGAGTATTGGTAAACACGGTTAGTAATACTCAATTGCGGGAAATGAAACAAGCTACTCCGGACGAGGACAGCGCAGCTACCGCTAGCTGAGCGATTTTGAGTCCAGTGTACAGGGTATGCCTCGAAGCCAAAGATTTTAGGGAAAGTTGGACCGTTGGTTCTAGTTTCTGAGAGCAGAATTATTCCGATTGCGTATTTTTGTACTAGGGCCTCCAGCTCTAGTACTTTACCTGAAATGCCATTGACATTTTTGATTAGCACCTTCAGTGGTGTGTTCATTTGGATAGTAACGCTGTTAGAAGGGTAAGGATTTGCTGTTGCATACCCAAAACCTGCTGTTGCATTTCTGTCATCCTATCGATAGCCCGGCTCATGTACTTGATGGCAGAGAAAAGTCCTTCCCCGTTTCCAGATATCTGATGTTGCTGTTGTTGCGCAGTCGGCCTCTCCTGTTGCTGTTCCCTCTGCAAGCTATGTAGCCTAGCTTGCGCTGGTCCTTCTCGCTGTCCATCGCTGGGGACGTTGATCTCTTTGCTGAAGGCAGCTAGTCCTCTTCTGGTGGCGGCGGCGTATGAAAGCCCTTCTACTTGTTCAGTGGGTGCTGTACGGGGGAAGAAAACAGGTAGAGGCCCATGAACTTTACTGCTGCGGCTTCGGTTAGCTTGAGGCGGTGGGAAATTTTTCATTTTGGCAGGCTTTGGGGCTCCGGTGTGCCCGTACTCCTGGCATCTATGGCATTGCACCACATCCTGGCTTCTTCTAGCAGTCTCAACCTTGACCACCTGCTTGCACAGCTTCCTGATAGTAAGAGCCTTCTTGTTGTTGGCCGCCGGCTGCAAGTTGATGAAGTGGATGTTCATGGGCTCCTTGGGCTCCGGTGCGGCCCTGGGTCCGCAGGTCGTCGATGAGTTCTCGGTTGAGTGTGGAGTGGTGGAGGCCTTTGATAACTATGCGGTAGGGCTTCTCCTCCTGCAGCTGGTATGAGTAGAACTCAATTTTGTGATCATCCAGTATTTGTATGATGGCCCTGTATGTGGGCACTTCATTGGCTAAGAGTCGCATAGTCCTACCTAGGTTGGATTTGATGGTCAAGTTATCCGCTACTTCGGATAGTAGGTGCCACACGTCGTTGATGTCGTCGATGCGATTTAGGACGATGGGGGGTGGCTTCTTTCCTCCAGTGGGGGCACTGTTGATGGCCCTTATTTCGGGCACGGAGGAGCTGGTGCTGGTATGGGCTACAGCGTTGGGCTGGGTATCGCCCCCAACCTGAGGAATCGCTGAGGCATGCAAGTTCTCTTCTTGCTCGGCCTCAGATTTTATCCATGTCTTCGACGTTATTGGGTGGGGCTAAGAGTGCATATCTATTGGAAGCATAAGTGCCATCTGGACTGGTGTCAGTTTTGTTCAGTTATCGCCGCTCGGCAGGTGGGGTCCTGCTGTCTGAGACTTTGCGCTTATCGTTTGTTTTTTTTTCCTGTGCTTGAATCATTTGAGCCGCGGCTGCGGCGCCCGAATTGGGTTTGATGACCTCTATTATTCGCACTAGGACGTCAACGTCTCGATTTGCTGTAGCACCAGCATGTGGGCTGCTGCCGAGGTCTTCGGATTTCATGAGAGGGTAGGAAGGGGAAACTGAAGTACTACTTCCAGACATCAGCGCGGAGAATTTATTGGCAGCTGTTGCTAAGCGGCTGTTAAGCATTGAGGTGCTCGGCGGCCACTGGCTGAGTGCATGTCAGCACGGAAGCGCTGACGAATTGCTCAATTTTTTTGACTACCTTTTTTTTCGTTTTGGTTTTATTTCACTTAAAACAAATTGTTTTATAAGCAAGTAGTTTTGTTTTCCAATATTTGATGCGTTGCAATCTTTGTGCGGGATTGCATAAGCCGCGTTTGGCCGTTTGGCCGTGTACTCGAATTTTTATTGTCAATTTTATTCCGCGAGCACGTCAATTCACTTCGAACACAAAAAAGTGTCTTAAAATGCTTTTTATCTTAGCTATGAGTTTCTCATCTTCAGAGATAAAACCACTCCTAAACCACAGGACGAGGCATCTGTTGTTAAATCAAACTGCCTTTTGTTGTCTGGGTAGAGTAAGATTACATTAGAAAAAGGTAAGAACCTTTTTTTGTCTCAAAAGATTCGCATTGATTTTTGACAAGGTCTACTGGTATTTTTTTTTTGACTGCTCAGCGTTTTCTGCGAAGTTTTTATTAAAGCATCCATAGTAACCTGCCGATCCAAGAACGGACCGGACATTGAAAAGTTTGGTCAGTTGTTCATAATAACGAATGGCTTCTACCATGTCAGGCCATGTAGTAATGCCACCGCATGACACCACGAAACCTAGGTATTCGACACTATCTTTAATTAGATTTTACTCGTGTAACCCTCATGTTGGCTTTGTACAACTCATTTTCAGTTCGAATGGTGCCAACAATATTTGTGTTGTAGGGTAGTGCTTGATTCGTGTCTGCGAAAACACCGGTTCAGTTTCTCAACATATCATGAAATTTTATAGTAATTGGTCGAGGACCATCATTATTTTTAATTTTTGAGAAATTCACACTTAAAATTTAAGTAACTGGATCCGCTCTGAGTCTGAATCGCTTATTAGTGCTTTGAAGTCTAGTTGAACCTCTGTTTGTTTTAGTCTAGTCCGATTATTTCATCAAATGAGGCAAGATTGTGTAATAAAAATAAACGTTGTATTTGTGTTGAAAAGATGCATAACGCATTTCTGGTTAACTATATTTAAGCCATGAACTGATTTTTTTTTGTTTGTTTATTGTTTTAAATCAAAAATAGCATACATTTTTATTACATCACAGTTGGCTTAGGTGATATTACGCCAAGCCTGTTTGAGTCCTCAGGCTTTGTCGTGGACAAACGACAAAGGGGGCTTTTTTGAGTAAGGCTGCATCGTCACGTAGGTAGTCGGTGGACTCTGGGGCGTCTCCTATGTCGTGGTTGGAGGAGTTCCTTGAACGATCTTTTCTTGAGCCTCCTGACCACACACCTCCCAGCGAGGTCTCTTGCTACCCGGCTGCAGTGTCGCTACAAGCGTTCGTTGTACCGGTTGGCGAATGCTCCGACTTTGCTGTCTATGGTCTCCATTTTGAGGTCTCTGTGCAAGGTAGAATTTCTGACGTACCAGTCAACACCCGTAATTTGGGGCAAGGCCAATTTTGGAGTGTCTGAATCCGTCTTCGATGTGTCCGAGACGCAATTCCCCAAACCTGAATACCGTATCTCAAAATTGGTGCCACCACGTCGTTGTAAACTGCCCGTTTGCAGCGAAGTGGCAATGGGCTGTTAGGGTTTAGTAGCCAGTTGGCCTTGGCCATCTTAAAGCGGCACTGCTTAAGAAGGCCGTCGATGTGCGCCCCAAAAACTAATCCTCTTATCCAGTACAATTCCAAGATACTTGGCGCTACTGCCAGGGTGAAGGGGGCTACCATCTATCCAGACTGCTGGAGCCTTGCCACGCCTCAGTGTGTAGTTGACCGCCTGGCACTTCGAGGCATTGAGCTTGATGTTCCATCTGCGTGTCCAGCTCTCAAGCAAGTGGATGTATTCCTGGGCACCGTCAGTGGCTTCATACTCGGAGTGGGCGGAGTAAACTATTGCCACGTCATCGGCCATCAAGTATTTGCCTGGGGTGGCTAACTCGTGTAGTTCATCCGGAGTGGGAATGTCTGCCGTGTACAAGTTGTAGAGAAAGGGGCCCAGTACGCTGCCTTGGGGGACACCCGCCTTGATTTTGCGGGCAGGAGAGATTGCTGCTCTAACTTTGACTTCGAACTTTCGCTCCATTAGATATGAGCCCAGAAGTAGAAAGAAGGGGGCGGGAAGACTCATCTTGATTTTCTGGAGCAATCCACCAATCCAGACTCGGTCGAAGGCCTGCTTAACGTCTACAAAGACTCCTTAGCAGTAGTCTTTGTCGTCGTAAGCCTTAAGAATATGGTTAATCACTCTGTGAACCTGTTCAACAGCGACATGCCCTCCCCTGAATCCAAATTGGTGATCAGGATGGACGGCCATGTGATCCATAAGCCTTGAAAGTCGGGCGACAATCAGTCTTTCCCAGACCATCAACAAGGAAGGCAGGAGACTGATCGGCCGATATGACTCAGGGTCATATTCCGACTTGGGCTGGGTATCGTTGGGCTGGGTATCGCCCCCAACCTGAGGAATCGCTAAGGCATGCAAGTTCTCTTCTTGCTCGGCCTCAGATTCGTCAGTATCCATGTCTTCGACGTTATTGGGTGGGGCTAAGAGTGCATATCTATTGGAAGCATAAGTGCCATCTGGACTGGTGTCAGTTTTGTTCAGTTATCGCCGCTCGGCAGGTGGGGTCCTGCTGTCTGAGACTTTGCGCTTATCGTTTGTTTTTTTTTTCTGTGCTTGAATCATTTGAGCCGCGGCTGCGGCGCCCGAATTGGGTTTGATGACCTCTATTATTCGCACTAGGACGTCAACGTCTCTATTTGCAGTAGCACCAGCATGTGGGCTGCTGCCGAGGTCTTCGGATTCCATGAGAGGGTAGGAAGGGGAAACTGAAGTACTACTTCCAGACATCAGACATCAGATATCGGAGAATTTATTGGCAGCTGTTGCTAAGCGGCTGTTAAGCATTGAGGTGCTCGGCGGCCACTGGCTGAGTGCATGTCAGCACGGCAGCGCTGACGAATTGCTCAATTTTTTTGACTACCTTTTTTTTCGTTTTGGTTTTATTTCACTTAAAACAAATGGCTTTATAAGCAAGTAGTTTTGTTTTCCAATATTTGATGCGTTGCAATCTTTGTGCGGGATTGCATAAGCCGCGTTTGGCCGTTTGGCCGTGTACTCGAATTTTTATTGTCAATTTTATTCCGCGAGCACGTCAATTCACTTCGACAAGGTCTACCGGTATTTTTTTTTTTGACTGCTCAGCGTTTTCTGCGAAGTCTTTATTAAAGCATCCATAGTAACCTGCCAATCCAAGAACGGACCGGACATTGAAAAGTTTGGTCAGTTGTTCATAATAACGAATGGCTTCTACCATGTCAGGCCATGTAGTAATGCCACCGCATGACACCACGAAACCTAGGTATTCGACACTATCTTTAATTAGATTTTACTCGTGTAACCCTCATGTTGGCTTTGTACAACTCATTTTCAGTTCGAATGGTGCCAACAATATTTGTGTTGTAGGGTAGTGCTTGATTCGTGTCTGCGAAAACACCGGTTCAGTTTCTCAACATATCATGAAATTTTATAGTAATTGGTCGAGGAACATCATTATTTTTAATTTTTGAGAAATTCACACTTAAAATTTAAGTAACTGGATCCGCTCTGAGTCTGAATCGCTTATTAGTGCTTTGAAGTCTAGTTGAACGTTTATTTGTTTTAGTCTAGTCTGATTATTTCATCAAATGAGGTAAGATTGTGTAATAAAAATAAACGTTGTATTTGTGTTGAAAAGATGCATAACGCATTTCTGGTTAACTATATTTAAGCCATGGACTGATTTTTTTTTTGTTTGTTTATTGTTTTAAATCAAAAATAGCATACATTTTTATTACAACACAGTTGGCTTAGGTGATATTACGCCAAGCCTGTTTGAGTCCTCAGGCTTTGTCGTGGACAAACGACAAAGGGGGCTTTTTTGAGTAAGGCTGCATCGTCACGTAGGTAGTCGGTGGACTCTGGGGCGTCTCCTATGTCGTGGTTGGAGGAGGTCCTTGAACGATCTTTTCTTGAGCCTCCTGACCACACACCTCCCAGCGAGGTCTCTTGCTACCCGGCTGCAGTGTCGCTGCAAGCGTTCGTTGTACCGGTTGGCGAATGCTCCGACTTTGCTGTCTATGGTCTCCATTTTGAGGTCTCTGTGCAAGGTAGAATTTCTGACGTACCAGTCAACACCCGTAATTCGGGGCAATGCCAATTTTGGAGTGTCTGAATCCGTCTTCGATGTGTCCGAGACGCAATGCCCCAAACCTGAATACCGTATCTCAAAATTGGTGCCACCACGTCGTTGTAAACTGCCCGTTTGCAGCGAAGTGGCAATGGGCTGTTAGGGTTTAGTAGCCAGTTGGCCTTGGCCATCTTAAAGCGGCACTGCTTAAGAAGGCCGTCGATGTGCGCCCCAAAAACTAATCCTCTTATCCAGTACAATTCCAAGATACTTGGCGCTACTGCCAGGGTGAAGGGGGCTACCATCTATCCAGACTGCTGGAGCCTTGCCACGCCTCAGTGTGTAGTTGACCGCCTGGCACTTCGAGGCATTGAGCTTGATGTTCCATCTGCGTGTCCAGCTCTCAAGCAAGTGGATGTATTCCTGGGCACCGTCAGTGGCTTCATACTCGGAGTGGGCGTAGTAAACTATTGCCACGTCATCGGCCATCAAGTATTTGCCTGGGGTGGCAAACTCGTGCAGTTCATCCGGAGTGGGAATGTCTGCCGTGTACAAGTTGTAGAGAAAGGGGCCCAGTACGCTGCCTTGGGGGACACCCGCCTTCATTTTGCGGGCAGGAGAGATTGCTGCTCTAACTTTGACTTCGAACTTTCGCTCCATTAGATATGAGCCCAGAAGTAGAAAGAAGGGGGCGGGAAGACTCATCTTGATTTTCTGGAGCAATCCACCAATCCAGACTCGGTCGAAGGCCTGCTTAACGTCTACAAAGACTCCTTAGCAGTAGTCTTTGTCGTCGTAAGCCTTAAGAATATGGTTAATCACTCTGTGAACCTGTTCAACAGCGACATGCCCTCCCCTGAATCCAAATTGGTGATCAGGATGGACGGCCATGTGATCCATAAGCCTTGAAAGTCGGGCGACAATCAGTCTTTCCCAGACCATCAACAAGGAAGGCAGGAGACTGATCGGCCGATATGACTCAGGGTCATATTCCGACTTGGGCTGGGTATCGTTGGGCTGGGTATCGCCCCCAACCTGAGGAATCGCTAAGGCATGCAAGTTCTCTTCTTGCTCGGCCTCAGATTCGTAAGTATCCATGTCTTCGACGTTATTGGGTGGGGCCAAGAGTGCATATCTATTGGAAGCATAAGTGCCATCTGGACTGGTGTCAGTTTTGTTCAGTTATCGCCGCTCGGCAGGTGGGGTCCTGCTGTCTGAGACTTTGCGTTTATCGTTTGTTTTTTTTCCTGTGCTTGAATCATTTGAGCCGCGGCTGCGGCGCCCGAATTGGGTTTGATGACCTCTATTATTCGCACTAGGACGTCAACGTCTCTATTTGCAGTAGCACCAGCATGTGGGCTGCTGCCGAGATCCTCGGATTCCATGAGAGGGTAGGAAGGGGAAACTGAAGTACTACTTCCAGACATCAGACATCAGATATCGGAGAATTTATTGGCAGCTGTTGCTAAGCGGCTGTTAAGCATTGAGGCCACTGGCTGAGTGCATGTCAGCACGGCAGCGCTGACGAATTGCTCAATTTTTTTGACTACCTTTTTTTTCGTTTTGGTTTTATTTCACTTAAAACAAATGGCTTTATAAGCAAGTAGTTTTGTTTTCCAATATTTGATGCGTTGCAATCTTTGTGCGGGATTGCATAAGCCGCGTTTGGCCGTTTGGCCGTGTACTCGAATTTTTATTGTCAATTTTATTCCGCGAGCACGTCAATTCACTTCGAACACAAAAAAGTGTCTTAAAATGCTTTTTATCTTAGCTATGAGTTTCTCATCTTCAGAGATAAAACCACTCCTAAACCACAGGACGAGGCATCTGTTGTTAAATCAAACTGCTTTCTGTTGTCTGGGTAGAGTAAGATTACATTAGAGAAAGGTAAGAACCTTTTTTTGTCTCAAAAGATTCGCATTGATTTTTGACAAGGTCTACTGGTATTTTTTTTTTTGACTGCTCAGCGTTTTCTGCGAAGTCTTTATTAAAGCATCCATAGTAACCTGCTAATCCAAGAACGGACCGGACATTGAAAAGTTTGGTCAGTTGTTCATAATAACGAATGGCTTCTACCATGTCAGGCCATGTAGTAATGCCACCGCATGACACCACGAAACCTAGGTATTCGACACTATCTTTAATTAGATTTTACTAGTGTAACCCTCATGTTGGCTGTCATGTTGTACAACTCATTTTCAGTTCGAATGGTGCCAACAATATTTGTGTTGTAGGGTAGTGCTTGATTCGTGTCTGCGAAAACACCGGTTCAGTTTCTCAACATATCATGAAATATTATCGTAATTGGTCGAGGAACATCATTATTTTTAATTTTTGAGAAATTCACACTTAAAATTTAAGTAACTGGATCCGCTCTGAGTCTGAATCACTTATTAGTGCTTTGAAGTCTAGTTGAACGTTTGTTTGTTTTAGTCTAGTCTGATTATTTCATCAAATGAGGTAAGATTGTGTAATAAAAATAAACGTTGTATTTGTGTTGAAAAGATGCATAACGCATTTCTGGTTAACTATATTTAAGCCATGAACTGATTTTTTTTTTGTTTGTTTAATAGCATACATTTTTATTACAACACAGTTGGCTTAGGTGATATTACGCCAAGCCTGTTTGAGTCCTCAGGCTTTGTCGTGGACAAACGACAAAGGGGGCTTTTTTGAGTAAGGCTGCATCGTCACGTAGGTAGTCGGTGGACTCTGGGGCGTCTCCTATGTCGTGGTTGGAGGAGGTCCTTGAACGATCTTTTCTTGAGCCTCCTGACCACACACCTCCCAGCGAGGTCTCTTGCTACCCGGCTGCAGTGTCGCTGCAAGCGTTCGTTGTACCGGTTGGCGAATGCTCCGACTTTGCTGTCTATGGTCTCCATTTTGAGGTCTCTGTGCAAGGTAGAATTTCTGACGTACCAGTCAACACCCGTAATTCGGGGCAAGGCCAATTTTGGAGTGTCTGAATCCGTCTTCGATGTGTCCGAGACGCAATGCCCCAAACCTGAATACCGTATCTCTAAATTGGTGCCACCACGTCGTTGTAAACTGCCCGTTTGCAGTGAAGTGGCAATGGGCTGTTAGGGTTTAGTAGCCAGTTGGCCTTGGCCATCTTAAAGCGGCACTGCTTAAGAAGGCCGTCGAAGTGCGCCCCAAAAACTAAGCCTCTTATCCAGTACAATTCCAAGATACTTGGCGCTACTGCCAGGGTGAAGGGGGCTACCATCTATCCAGACTGCTGGAGCCTTGCCACGCCTCAGTGTGTAGTTGACCGCCTGGCACTTCGAGGCATTGAGCTTGATGTTCCATCTGCGTGTCCAGCTCTCAAGCAAGTGGATGTTTTCCTGGGCACCGTCAGTGGCTTCATACTCGGAGTGGGCGGAGTAAACTATTGCCACGTCATCGGCCATCAAGTATTTGCCTGGGGTGGCTAACTCGTGTAGTTCATCCGGAGTGGGAATGTCTGCCGTGTACAAGTTGTAGAGAAAGGGGCCCAGTACGCTGCCTTGGGGGACACCCGCCTTGATTTTGCGGGCAGGAGAGATTGCTGCTCTAACTTTGACTTCGAACTTTCGCTCCATTAGATATGAGCCCAGAAGTAGAAAGAAGGGGGCGGGAAGACTCATCTTGATTTTCTGGAGCAATCCACCAATCCAGACTCGGTCGAAGGCCTGCTTAACGTCTACAAAGACTCCATAGCAGTAGTCTTTGTCGTCGTAAGCCTTAAGAATATGGTTAATCACTCTGTGAACCTGTTCAACAGCGCCATGCCCTCCCCCGAAACCAAATTGGTGATCAGGATGGACGGCCATGTGATCCATAAGCCTTGAAAGTCGGGCGACAATCAGTCTTTCCCAGACCATCGACAAGGAAGGCAGGAGACTGATCGGCCGATATGACTCAGGGTCATATTCCGGCTTAGGCTGGGTATCGTTGGGCTGGGTATCGCCCCCAACCTGAGGAATCGCTGAGGCATGCAAGTTCTCTTCTTGCTCGGCCTCAGATTCGTCAGTATCCATGTCTTCGACGTTATTGGGTGGGGCCAAGAGTGCCTATCTATTGGAAGCATAAGTGCCATCTGGACTGATGTCAGTTTTGTTCAGTTATCGCCGCTCGGCAGGTGGGGTCCTCCTGTCTGAGACTTTGCGCTTATCGTTTGTTTTTTTTTTCTGTGCTTGAATCATTTGAGCCGCGGCTGCGGCGCCCGAATTGGGTTTGATGACCTCTATTATTCGCACTAGGACGTCAACGTCTCTATTTGCAGTAGCACCAGCATGTGGGCTGCTGCCGAGATCCTCGGATTCCATGAGAGGGTAGGAAGGGGAAACTGAAGTACTACTTCCAGACATCAGACATCAGATATCGGATAATTTATTGGCAGCTGTTGCTAAGCGGCTGTTAAGCATTGAGGCCACTGGCTGAGTGCATGTCAGCACGGCAGCGCTGACGAATTGCTCAATTTTTTTGACTACCTTTTTTTTCGTTTTGGTTTTATTTCACTTAAAACAAATGGCTTTATAAGCAAGTAGTTTTGTTTTCCAATATTTGATGCGTTGCAATCTTTGTGCGGGATTGCATAAGCCGCGTTTGGCCGTTTGGCCGTGTACTCGAATTTTTATTGTCAATTTTATTCCGCGAGCACGTCAATTCACTTCGAACACAAAAAAGTGTCTTAAAATGCTTTTTATCTTAGCTATGAGTTTCTCATCTTCAGAGATAAAACCACTCCTAAACCACAGGACGAGGCATCTGTTGTTAAATCAAACTGCTTTCTGTTGTCTGGGTAGAGTAAGATTACATTAGAAAAAGGTAAGAACCTTTTTTTGTCTCAAAAGATTCGCATTGATTTTTGACAAGGTCTACTGGTATTTTTTTTTTGACTGCTCAGCGTTTTCTGCGAAGTCTTTATTAAAGCATCCATAGTAACCTGCTAATCCAAGAACGGACCGGACATTGAAAAGTTTGGTCAGTTGTTCATAATAACGAATGGCTTCTACCATGTCAGGCCATGTAGTAATGCCACCGCATGACACCACGAAACCTAGGTATTCGACACTATCTTTAATTAGATTTTACTAGTGTAACCCTCATGTTGGCTGTCATGTTGTACAACTCATTTTCAGTTCGAATGGTGCCAACAATATTTGTGTTGTAGGGTAGTGCTTGATTCGTGTCTGCGAAAACACCGGTTCAGTTTCTCAACATATCATGAAATATTATCGTAATTGGTCGAGGAACATCATTATTTTTAATTTTTGAGAAATTCACACTTAAAATTTAAGTAACTGGATCCGCTCTGAGTCTGAATCACTTATTAGTGCTTTGAAGTCTAGTTGAACGTTTGTTTGTTTTAGTCTAGTCTGATTATTTCATCAAATGAGGTAAGATTGTGTAATAAAAATAAACGTTGTATTTGTGTTGAAAAGATGCATAACGCATTTCTGGTTAACTATATTTAAGCCATGAACTGATTTTTTTTTTGTTTGTTTTAATAGCATACATTTTTATTACAACACAGTTGGCTTAGGTGATATTACGCCAAGCCTGTTTGAGTCCTCAGGCTTTGTCGTGGACAAACGACAAAGGGGGCTTTTTTGAGTAAGGCTGCATCGTCACGTAGGTAGTCGGTGGACTCTGGGGCGTCTCCTATGTCGTGGTTGGAGGAGGTCCTTGAACGATCTTTTCTTGAGCCTCCTGACCACACACCTCCCAGCGAGGTCTCTTGCTACCCGGCTGCAGTGTCGCTGCAAGCGTTCGTTGTACCGGTTGGCGAATGCTCCGACTTTGCTGTCTATGGTCTCCATTTTGAGGTCTCTGTGCAAGGTAGAATTTCTGACGTACCAGTCAACACCCGTAATTCGGGGCAAGGCCAATTTTGGAGTGTCTGAATCCGTCTTCGATGTGTCCGAGACGCAATGCCCCAAACCTGAATACCGTATCTCTAAATTGGTGCCACCACGTCGTTGTAAACTGCCCGTTTGCAGTGAAGTGGCAATGGGCTGTTAGGGTTTAGTAGCCAGTTGGCCTTGGCCATCTTAAAGCGGCACTGCTTAAGAAGGCCGTCGAAGTGCGCCCCAAAAACTAAGCCTCTTATCCAGTACAATTCCAAGATACTTGGCGCTACTGCCAGGGTGAAGGGGGCTACCATCTATCCAGACTGCTGGAGCCTTGCCACGCCTCAGTGTGTAGTTGACCGCCTGGCACTTCGAGGCATTGAGCTTGATGTTCCATCTGCGTGTCCAGCTCTCAAGCAAGTGGATGTTTTCCTGGGCACCGTCAGTGGCTTCAAGCAAGTGGATGTTTTCCTGGGCACCGTCAGTGGCTTCATACTCGGAGTGGGCGGAGTAAACTATTGCCACGTCATCGGCCATCAAGTATTTGCCTGGGGTGGCTAACTCGTGTAGTTCATCCGGAGTGGGAATGTCTGCCGTGTACAAGTTGTAGAGAAAGGGGCCCAGTACGCTGCCTTGGGGGACACCCGCCTTGATTTTGCGGGCAGGAGAGATTGCTGCTCTAACTTTGACTTCGAACTTTCGCTCCATTAGATATGAGCCCAGAAGTAGAAAGAAGGGGGCGGGAAGACTCATCTTGATTTTCTGGAGCAATCCACCAATCCAGACTCGGTCGAAGGCCTGCTTAACGTCTACAAAGACTCCATAGCAGTAGTCTTTGTCGTCGTAAGCCTTAAGAATATGGTTAATCACTCTGTGAACCTGTTCAACAGCGCCATGCCCTCCCCCGAAACCAAATTGGTGATCAGGATGGACGGCCATGTGATCCATAAGCCTTGAAAGTCGGGCGACAATCAGTCTTTCCCAGACCATCGACAAGGAAGGCAGGAGACTGATCGGCCGATATGACTCAGGGTCATATTCCGGCTTAGGCTGGGTATCGTTGGGCTGGGTATCGCCCCCAACCTGAGGAATCGCTGAGGCATGCAAGTTCTCTTCTTGCTCGGCCTCAGATTCGTCAGTATCCATGTCTTCGACGTTATTGGGTGGGGCCAAGAGTGCCTATCTATTGGAAGCATAAGTGCCATCTGGACTGATGTCAGTTTTGTTCAGTTATCGCCGCTCGGCAGGTGGGGTCCTGCTGTCTGAGACTTTGCGTTTATCGTTTGTTTTTTTTCCTGTGCTTGAATCATTTGAGCCGCGGCTGCGGCGCCCGAATTGGGTTTGATGACCTCTATTATTCGCACTAGGACGTCAACGTCTCTATTTGCAGTAGCACCAGCATGTGGGCTGCTGCCGAGATCCTCGGATTCCATGAGAGGGTAGGAAGGGGAAACTGAAGTACTACTTCCAGACATCAGACATCAGATATCGGAGAATTTATTGGCAGCTGTTGCTAAGCGGCTGTTAAGCATTGAGGCCACTGGCTGAGTGCATGTCAGCACGGCAGCGCTGACGAATTGCTCAATTTTTTTGACTACCTTTTTTTTCGTTTTGGTTTTATTTCACTTAAAACAAATTGCTTTATAAGCAAGTAGTTTTGTTTTCCAATATTTGATGCGTTGCAATCTTTGTGCGGGATTGCATAAGCCGCGTTTGGCCGTTTGGCCGTGTACTCGAATTTTTATTGTCAATTTTATTCCGCGAGCACGTCAATTCACTTCGAACACAAAAAAGTGTCTTAAAATTCTTTTTATCTTAGCTATGAGTTTCTCATCTTCAGAGATAAAACCACTCCTAAACCACAGGACGAGGCATCTGTTGTTAAATCAAACTGCTTTTTGTTGTCTGGGTAGAGTAAGATTACATTAGAAAAAGGTAAGAACCTTTATTTGTCTCAAAAGATTCGCATTGATTTTTGACAAGGTCTACTGGTATTTTTTTTTTGACTGCTCAGCGTTTTCTGCGAAGTCTTTATTAAAGCATCCATAGTAACCTGCTAATCCAAGAACGGACCGGACATTGAAAAGTTTGGTCAGTTGTTCATAATAACGAATGGCTTCTACCATGTCAGGCCATGTAGTAATGCCACCGCATGACACCACGAAACCTAGGTATTCGACACTATCTTTAATTAGATTTTACTCGTGTAACCCTCATGTTGGCTTTGTACAACTCATTTTCAGTTCGAATGGTGCCAACAATATTTGTGTTGTAGGGTAGTGCTTGATTCGTGTCTGCGAAAACACCGGTTCAGTTTCTCAACATATCATGAAATTTTATCGTAATTGGTCGAGGAACATCATTATTTTTAATTTTTGAGAAATTCACACTTAAAATTTAAGTAATTGGATCCGCTCTGAGTCTGAATCACTTATTAGTGCTTTGAAGGCTAGTGGAACGTTTGTTTGTTTTAGTCTAGTCCGATTATTTCATCAAATGAGGTAAGATTGTGTAATAAAAATAAACGTTGTATTTGTGTTGAAAAGATGCATAACGCATTTCTGGTTAACTATATTTAAGCCATGAACTGATTTTTTTTTTTGTTTGTTTATTGTTTTAAATCAAAAATAGCATACATTTTTATTACAACACAGTTGGCTTAGGTGATATTACGCCAAGCCTGTTTGAGTCCTCAGGCTTTGTCGTGGACAAACGACAAAGGGGGCTTTTTGAGTAAGGCTGCATCGTCACGTAGGTAGTCGGTGGACTCTGGGGCGTCTCCTATGTCGTGGTTGGAGGAGTTCCTTGAACGATCTTTTCTTGAGCCTCCTGACTACACACCTCCCAGCGAGGTCTCTTGCTACCCGGCTGCAGTGTCGCTGCAAGCGTTCGTTGTACCGGTTGGCGAATGCTCCGACTTTGCTGTCTATGGTCTCCATTTTAAGGTCTCTGTGCAAGGTAGAATTTCTGACGTACCAGTCAACACCCGTAATTCGGGGCAAGGCCAATCTTGGAGTGTCTGAATCCGTCTTCGATGTGTCCGAGACGCAATTCCCCAAACCTGAATACCGTATCTCAAAATTGGTGCCACCACGTCGTTGTAAACTGCCCGTTTGCAGCGAAGTGGCAATGGGCTGTTAGGGTTTAGTAGCCAGTTGGCCTTGGCCATCTTAAAGCGGCACTGCTTAAGAAGGCCGTCGATGTGCGCCCCAAAAACTAATCCTCTTATCCAGTACAATTCCAAGATACTTGGCGCTACTGCCAGGGTGAAGGGGGCTACCATCTATCCAGACTGCTGGAGCCTTGCCACGCCTCAGTGTGTAGTTGACCGCCTGGCACTTCGAGGCATTGAGCTTGATGTTCCATCTGCGTGTCCAGCTCTCAAGCAAGTGGATGTATTCCTGGGCACCGTCAGTGGCTTCATACTCGGAGTGGGCGTAGTAAACTATTGCCACGTCATCGGCCATCAAGTATTTGCCTGGGGTGGCAAACTCGTGTAGTTCATCCGGAGTGGGAATGTCTGCCGTGTACAAGTTGTAGCGAAAGGGGCCCAGTACGCTGCCTTGGGGGAAACCCGCCTTCATTTTGCGGGCAGGAGAGATTGCTGCTCTAACTTTGACTTCGAACTTTCGCTCCATTAGATATGAGCCCAGAAGTAGAAAGAAGGGGGCGGGAAGACTCATCTTGATTTTCTGGAGCAATCCACCAATCCAGACTCGGTCGAAGGCCTGCTTAACGTCTACAAAGACTCCATAGCAGTAGTCTTTGTCGTCGTAAGCCTTAAGAATATGGTTAATCACTCTGTGAACCTGTTCAACAGCGCCATGCCCTCCCCCGAAACCAAATTGGTGATCAGGATGGACGGCCATGTGATCCATAAGCCTTGAAAGTCGGGCGACAATCAGTCTTTCCCAGACTATCGACAAGGAAGGCAGGAGACTGATCGGCCGATATGACTCAGGGTCATATTCCGGCTTTCCCGACTTATGGATCATATGGATCCTCGCTAACTTCCACTGGGCAGGGAAGTGTTGCGTCCTTAATATGGCGTTGAAGATCAACGTTATAAAAAGGAGCGCGCGCATTGGTAGGGCCTTCAGAGTGGTGTGGCATATTCCATCATGGCACGGTGCTTTAGCCCTGGGAAGGACTTTGACGACGTTGATCACCTCCTCCACGCGGATGGAGCCGATGACTGGTGACATCTGTAGCGGTGTCTCCAACGCTCGGGTTGTTTCATCGAGCTCTTCTGGGGAGGCCAGATCGAAAGGTGTAAACCGTTCCTCCAGGTGGCTGGCGAAGGTATCAGCTTGCTCTTCGTCTGTAACGCAGTATTTACCATTATGGCGAAGAAGGGGAACGGTTCCTCAGGGTTGGCGCTTCAGGTTTTTAGTTGCTCGCCAGAGCGAGTATCCTGAGTCATGGGTATAGTTCATGGTCTCCATGACCTTCTAGAGACGGATGCGTCTTTGTGTCTGCGAAGGGCCTCCTTGAGTTGCCGCTCCGCTCTTCGCCACTCCGCCTTGTCCCACGGATGCTGTGTCGTCTGGAACCTGCGTCTGCTCCGCCTTTTGATCCTAAGCAGGTTGGCTATGTCTGCGGGCAGCCCGTTGCCAGCATTGTCCAGCCGCCTGGCAACTGGTGGGGCGGTGCTGCTGCGCGAATCTGTGCGTTAAGCTGCTCGATGGCGTCCTCTACATCCCATCAGGTGCAGATTTCGGTGTTGAGGTGTATACTTTCACTCATCTGTCTCTGGAAGACACCGAGATCAGTGCGTGCGTTGATCAGTCTCGGTATTGCGCTGACCACCCTGGCCCTGCTCTCCAGGGTAACTATCAGGGCCAGGTGATCGCTGGGGAGATCCCAATCGTCAGCGATTGAGGGGCACTGGTCAGGGATCCCCTGGTAGATGGCGAAGTCTTTATTAAAGCATCCATAGTAACCTGCTAATCCAAGAACGGACCGGACATTGAAAAGTTTGGTCAGTTGTTCATAATAACGAATGGCTTCTACCATGTCAGGCCATGTAGTAATGCCACCGCATGACACCACGAAACCTAGGTATTCGACTAGATTTTACTCGTGTAACCCTCATGTTGGCTTTGTACAACTCATTTTCAGTTCGAATGGTGCCAACAATATTTGTGTTGTAGGGTAGTGCTTGATTCGTGTCTGCGAAAACACCGGTTCAGTTTCTCAACATATCATGAAATTTTATCGTAATTGGTCGAGGAACATCATTATTTTTAATTTTTGAGAAATTCACACTTAAAATTTAAGTAACTGGATCCGCTCTGAGTCTGAATCGCTTATTAGTGCTTTGAAGGCTAGTTGAACGTTTGTTTGTTTTAGTCTAGTCCGATTATTTCATCAAATGAGGTAAGATTGTGTAATAAAAATAAACGTTGTATTTGTGTTGAAAAGATGCATAACGCATTTCTGGTTAACTATATTTAAGCCATGAACTGATTTTTTTTTTGTTTGTTTATTGTTTTAAATCAAAAATAGCATACATTTTTATTACAACACAGTTGGCTTAGGTGATATTACGCCAAGCCTGTTTGAGTCCTCAGGCTTTGTCGTGGACAAACGACAAAGGGGGCTTTTTTGAGTAAGGCTGCATCGTCACGTAGGTAGTCGGTGGACTCTGGGGCGTCTCCTATGTCGTGGTTGGAGGAGTTCCTTGAACGATCTTTTCTTGAGCCTCCTGACTACACACCTCCCAGCGAGGTCTCTTGCTACCCGGCTGCAGTGTCGCTGCAAGCGTTCGTTGTACCGGTTGGCGAATGCTCCGACTTTGCTGTCTATGGTCTCCATTTTAAGGTCTCTGTGCAAGGTAGAATTTCTGACGTACCAGTCAACACCCGTAATTCGGGGCAAGGCCAATTTTGGAGTGTCTGAATCCGTCTTCGATGTGTCCGAGACGCAATGCCCCAAACCTGAATACCGTATCTCAAAATTGGTGCCACCACGTCGTTGTAAACTGCCCGTTTGCTGCGAAGTGGCAATGGGCTGTTAGGGTTTAGTAGCCAGTTGGCCTTGGCCATCTTAAAGCGGCATTGCTTAAGAAGGCCGTCGATGTGCGCCCCAAAAACTAAGCCTCTTATCCAGTACAATTCCAAGATACTTGGCGCTACTGCCAGGGTGAAGGGGGCTACCATCTATCCAGATTGCTGGAGCCTTGCCACGCCTCAGTGTGTAGTTGACCGCCTGGCACTTCGAGGCATTGAGCTTGATGTTCCATCTGCGTGTCCAGCTCTCAAGCAAGTGGATGTATTCCTGGGCACCGTCAGTGGCTTCATACTCGGAGTGGGCGGAGTAAACTATTGCCACGTCATCGGCCATCAAGTATTTGCCTGGGGTGGCAAACTCGTGTAGTTCATCCGGAGTGGTAATGTCTGCCGTGTACAAGTTGTAGAGAAAGGGGCCCAGTACGCTGCCTTGGGGGACACCCGCCTTCATTTTGCGGGCAGGAGGGATTGCTGCTCTAACTTTGACTTCGAACTTTCGCTCCATTAGATATGAGCCCAGAAGTAGAAAGAAGGGGGCGGGAAGACTCATCTTGATTTTCTGGAGCAATCCACCAATCCAGACTCGGTCGAAGGCCTGCTTAACGTCTACAAAGACTCCATAGCAGTAGTCTTTGTTGTCGTAAGCCTTAAGAATATGGTTAATCACTCTGTGAACCTGTTCAACAGCGCCATGCCCTCCCCTGAATCCAAATTGGTGATCAGGATGGACGGCCATGTGATCCATAAACCTTGAAAGTCGGGCGACAATCAGTCTTTCCCAGACCATCGACAAGGAAGGCAGGAGACTGATCGGCCGATATGACTCAGGGTCATATTCCGGCTTCTCCGACTTATGGATCATATGGATCCTCGCTAACTTCCACTGGGCAGGGAAGTGTTGCGTCCTTAATATGGCGTTGAAGATCAACGTTATAAAAAGGAGCGCGCGCATTGGTAGGGCCTTCAGAGTGGTGTGGCATATTCCATCATGGCACGGTGCTTTAGCCCTGGGAAGGACTTTGACGACGTTGATCACCTCCTCCACGCGGATGGAGCCGATGACTGGTGACATCTGTAGCGGTGTCTCCAACGCTCGGGTTGTTTCATCGAGCTCTTCTGGGGAGGCCAGATCGAAAGGTGTAAACCGTTCCTCCAGGTGGCTGGCGAAGGTATCAGCTTGCTCTTCGTCTGTAACGCAGTATTTACCATTATGGCGAAGAAGGGGAACGGTTCCTCAGGGTTGGCGCTTCAGGTTTTTAGTTGCTCGCCAGAGCGAGTATCCTGAGTCATGGGTATAGTTCATGGTCTCCATGACCTTCTAGAGACGGATGCGTCTTTGTGTCTGCGAAGGGCCTCCTTGCTGCTGTGTCGTCTGGAACCTGTGTCTGCTCCGCCTTTTGATCCTAAGCAGGTTGGCTATGTCTGCGGGCAGCCCGTTGCCAGCATTGTCCAGCCGCCTGGCAACTGGTGGGGCGGTGCTGCTGCGCGAATCTGTGCGTTAAGCTGCTCGATGGCGTCCTCTACATCCCATCAGGTGCAGATTTCGGTGTTGAGGTGTATACTTTCACTCATCTGTCTCTGGAAGACACCGAGATCAGTGCGTGCGTTGATCAGTCTCGGTATTGCGCTGACCACCCTGGCCCTGCTCTCCAGGGTAACTATCAGGGCCAGGGGGTCGCTGGGGAGATCCCAATCGTCAGCGATTGAGAGGCACTGGTCAGGGATCCCCTGGTAGATGGCGAAGTCTATACAAGACGAAGTGCCTCCGCTGCCGTACGGGTATCTTGTGGGAGAACCTGTGGCCAGTACTTTCGCTTGGCGGTGCGCTAGGCTGCTAGCTAGTTGAAGGCCGCGCGCATTGCTGTTATTTGCGCCCCACAGCCAGTGATGTGCATTCCAGTCGCCTCTCACCAGATATCTGCTTTCAGGCGAGTTGAGTATGACGTTGAAGTCAGCGGTCGACGTCTGCTCATTTGGTCTGCAATAGACTGCTCCAAAGTCCACGTTACCAGCATCAGTGGAGACTTTCACAGTCGAGTATTGGTAAACACGGTTAGTAATACTCAATTGCGGGAAATGAAACAAGCTACTCCGGACGAGGACACCGCAGCTACCGCTAGCTGAGCGATTTTGAGTCCAGTGTACAGGGTATGCCTCGAAGCCAAAGATTTTAGGGAAAGTTGGACCGTTGGTTCTAGTTTCTCACAGCAGATTATTCCGATTGCGTATTTTTGTACTAAGGCCTCCAGCTCTAGTACTTTACCTGAAATGCCATTGACATTTCAGATTAGCACCTTCAGTGGTGTGTTCATTTGGATAGTAAAGCGGTTAGAAGGGTAATAATAATTAGACGCGTCGAGGCATTAATACCCTAATTTAAAGTAATAGTGTATAATGTTCAAAGAAAATAATTATTATTGATTGTACCAATAGTTGCACAGTTAATACCTAATTATATTTTAATAAGACATTGGATCAAAAATTGTAAAAGAGAAGGTTTGTGGTATTTAGCTACAGCACTGATCAATAGTCAAGATACCCTATTTAGAGAAAGGATGCATTGCTGGTCGAAAAATGAAAATTATAAAAATCTGCCTGGCTGCTTGCAAGTTGAAAGCGAGTGGAGAAGAAGAAGACATGACTTTGCGAATTATAAGCATATCAGTGCTTAAAAAAAACAACAAAGAGTTAGAAGAGTGTAGAAGCTTAGATCATAGACTGTAGCCTCGAACCACAAAGGGATAGCAAGGACAGCATTTTTGGTGTGCTATTTTTACTGTCGGTTCTTTTTGAAAATGTTCTGAAGTTGTCATTGAATTTTGGGCATCGGCAGAAGTAGCTGCAGACAGCTGGGTGTTGTGTTTGCAATTTTTACATTTTCTGAAAAAGAACTTTTGATCCGAAAGCCTTCTCTCTATCTGTTTATTACTCTATGAAACAGTACATAGACAAATTGAAAGAGCACTGAGAGTAGGCCAAAGCAGTTTCTTGTAGTGGGAGCGAGATAAAAAACAGCGATGCTGTTCTATCGCACAAATCAGATGGGTGAGAGTAAGCCAAAGCAGTTTCCTGTGGTGTGATCGAATAAAAAGGCTGCGATGCCATTCTAACACACAAGTCATATGTATTTCTTACTGGCTTGCTGGCCGAGAGAGATAACAAATGATGTCCTGGTTGAAAGCGGATGTTGAACAATTTCACAATGTTTCTTCTTTATATTTTTGTAGGTACATATTTAATAAAAGACCAACTCCTGGGATTGATTCTTCAGTACAGACTGACTCTACATTTATTCTTCAATCCTATGCTAAGCTAATGCTTACAATATGTTTTAGAATTGTTTCTCAACATGAGTCTGATAAAGTGCTGATTTAGGTGTTTTTAATTGCTAGCAAAAACAAGTGTCGCAACCACATCCTCTTAAACTGCTACGTTTGGAATTGGATAAAATGTACCTAAAAAACTGTGACAATGTACTGATGCCCTCTTGAGTGAGCAGTGAGTGGTAAGGGGAGGGGAGTGTCGTTCTATCCGCTTCTTGGTGGTTTAGTTGGTGGTATCGACTCTGCGATCCCTTTGCTGGGAGATTTGGTAACTCCTCCCCCCCTAGAGTGAAGTGATGGCCACATCGAAGGTATGGCCTGAACGGAGACTGCTTCTGCATCCCTTGTGGAGTAAATGATTTGGTTCCTTCGGATATCGTAGGCTGTTGCTGTTATGACGCTAATTAGTAGTTTCATCGAGTATATTGCTACCAGATGTGACTCGGACTGTTCTTTTTTTTGCCATATTAGCTTTTGATGTTTGATGTTTTGCTGTTGGAAATTTTGTAGATTAATTTCCTCTATAGTGGTATTGATCGTGATTCCTTCGATTTGGGGGATGCTAATTTCTTTTCATTGTAATAATCGTGCCGTCATATAGATCGTTGTTGATTTTGACGGTGCAATACGCATATTTGCTGATAATTGATCCTTGTATGGATCTTTTTTCTGTGCAATCTGATTCTATGTTAGTTGCTGGTGCGTTGAATACAACTATATCACACCTTTTTCCGGTTCAATCATTTGTTGGTGTCTACCTAAATTTGCTGTACTGCAACTACTTGTGTTTTGTTTTAAAATGTTGATTATACATATTTTGTTTGTTACAATTTCCTCCATTTCTGAGGCTTCGCAAATATTTAGTTTGTGTATCTTGTGACACGGTGTGTTAATTTGTCTTATGCTATTCTTATTATATATTACATATTTAGGTGCTATAATAAACTGTGTTTCGTTCATGGGCAATGGTATGATGCGGTCCATTTGAAATTCTTCATTGCTTAATATATGAAGGTATCTTTATGAGGAATATTATAGTTTGGTCTTGTTGAGTTGTTTCTAAGGTTAGTAATTTGTATAAGTGTTCTATTAATTGTAATTTGGTGCTTTGCATTTCTATGGTTTTGTTATTTTTTCAACTTCTTCATTAGTTAGTATGAATTTAGGGAGGATTTTTAATAGTAAGATACTCTCGGCGATATTGTTTAAATGATTATAGAGTATGTCTATATTGAAACTTATTGTGTACATATATTGTATTAGTAAAATTTGCTTATTATTGTTTCTTGTTCTTTGTTAATGTGTGTTGATATAAGTGTTTGTGAATCTTAGAAGAATATTGTTTAAATGATTATAGAGTATGTCTATATTAAAACTTATTGTGTACATATATTGTATTAGTAAAATTTGCTTATTATTGTTTCTTGTTCTTTGTAAATGTGTGTTGATATAAGTGTTTGTGAATCTTATTAAATTATTCATGTATTTTTATATTATTTGTATAATTATTATTTTCTCCTTTAGTTTCTTAATGTCTCTGTCTATTCTAAAGTTGTCTTCTGCATCCATGTTCCCCGTTATGGTTTTAATTACTGTGCATAATCCGTTAATTATACCTCTTCGAGACTTTTAATTGAAGATTATTCTGCTCCTTGGTCGCAAATAATTTTTCTTGGTATACCAAATGATTGTATAAAATTTTGGATTGTTTTTACCTCATTTGTGCTATCCCGTATCGGGATTGTGGTACCTGTTGCAAATCGTGAAAATTTATCAAATATTGCGATTTCCATTGATTTCCATTGATTGTGTATAGATCTGTGTGTATAATATGGTTTTTTAGGCGTTTCAGTTTCTTGAAATTGTATTTTAGGTAGTTGTCGATCGTACTTTAATGTTTTGCAGTTGTTAATTGTTTTCGTGAGTTTTGCTTTGATGTTTGAAAACAAATATTGTCTGTTCAATTGGGCGTTGACATCGTCAATGCCTCTATGATAAGAAGAAATGTGTTGTTTACGGATTTCTTCTTCTTGAGTGTCTGCTGTTATAATATATATATTTTTTAGCATTTCTGTCGTATTTTGTTCGTTAAATTCCGGTTCGGTAATATTTCGTCTAATTATGTTTCTAAAGGGCATAGTGGTGAGAATTTTGGAGTTTTCGTCTATTGAAATTATAAAATGGATATTGTGGTTGTTTATCAGTTTTTCAGATATATATGTAAATGTGATCATCTAGTTCTTCTATGTTGTAGTGTATGGTGTCTCCTGTGTTAGCAATTATGGATTCGTGATCGTTAATATGAGCGTTGGAGTTTCCAACGAACCAACTTTGAATTGGGTTCTTTAAAACTCATGAGCCAAGTTAATGATTGAATTTATTACCATAAAGGTAGGGTCTATAGTATTTAGTCGCCCAAATTATTGCTAGGTTCTTGTTTTCGACAGTTCAGTTATTTTGTTCTGTCTCGGACAAGGTTCTGCTAGCGAACGACAGGACTGCTCCCATCGCTACATTGCTAGCGTCAGTAGTTAGAATAAATTGTTTTGAAAAATCCGGGTATTGGAGTATTGGGTCATTGCATAATAATGTTTTGCAAAGCTCGAAAGTATCTATGTATTATTTGTTTATAGTTTTTTCGCCTTTTAGTTGAGCAGTTTTTGTAATTTTAGCGAAGTCCCTAATAAATTTTCTGTAATACCCCAATTGTCCTAAAAAGGATTTTATTTCTTTTCTTGTTTTGGGGAGCGCAAATTTTTTGATTGTGTCATTCTTTTTAGGGTTTGGTTTTGTACCGTCACTAGTCACAATGTGTCCTAAGTACTCTATTTATTTTTTTAAAAACTGAGATTTGATCGGTTGTAGTTTCAGCTTTGCTTCTGTCAGTTTGTTAAATAGTTGTTATTGGTGTTCAATGTGTTTCTGCAGTGATGTTGAGAATATAATGATGTTGTCTAGGTACACTAGACAAAATTTCCCTATTACGGCTTGTAAGATACCATCCATAATTCTTTGAAATGTCACGGGTGCATTTATTAACCCGAAAGGCATTCTAGTGAACTGGTGAATGATGTCGTCTAGATACACTAGACAAAATTTCCCTTTTACGGCTTGTAAGATACCGTCCATAATTCTTTGAAATGTCACGGGTGCATTTATTAACCCGAAAGGCATTCTAGTGAACTCGTAGTGTCCACCTTCGGCCGAGAATGCAATTTTTGCTGTATCTTGCAGTGACATCTCTATCTGATGGTAGCCACTTGATAAGTCGAGAATCGAAAAATATTGTGCCCTTTCTATTCTGTCAAGTACGTCGTTAATATTGGGCATGGGGTATTTAACTTTGATAGTTTTTTCGTTTAATTTCCTAACGTCCACAACCAATCTCCATTTTTTCTCTTGGGAGGCGTCCTGTTTTTTCGGTACCAACCAGACTGGAGCACTCCAGGGTGAAAGACTGTTTCTTATAATGTCTTAATCTAATAATTTATTTATTTGTCTTTTGACCTCGGCTTTTTCGAAATGTCCGTGTCTAAACGGTTTTGTGTAGATTGGTATATTGTCTGTTGTCAGGATGTCGTGTTTTATAAGGTTGGTAAATGTCAGTTTTTCTTGGTCGTTGTAAAATAGGGATGGGTACGTATTGCATAGTTTTATAATCTTAGTACGTTCTTCGGGGTTAAGGTGGTTTACTCTTATGTTGAGGTGGCTAGTTCTGTCCGTTTCCTGTTTTTTTAGGTATTAAGGTCTATTGTATTTATTTCTATTCTTCCATGCAACAAGGGAAATTTTGTCTAGTGTACCTAGACGACATCATTATATTCTCAACATCACTCCAGGAACACATTGAACACCAATAACAACTATTTAACAAACTGACAGAAGCAAAGCTAAAACTACAACCGATCAAATCTCAGTTTTTAAAAAAATAAATAGAGTACTTAGGACACATTGTGACTAGTGACGGTACAAAACCAAACCCTAAAAAGATTGACACAATCAAAATATTCGCACTCCCTTAAACAAGAAAAGAAAGAAAATCCTTTTTAGGACAATTGGGGTATTACAGAAAATTCACCCCATTCTGACACAAAAATGGCACAAGAGGTACCCTTGGACAGGGAAAATGTGAAACAAGTTTCATCATCAATCCCTGAATTTGACGGTTCATAAAAGTTACTTAATCGTTTTATATCAGCCTTGCGCATAGTTGAACGAACAAAAGGTGACCAAGAAGACCCAACCGTCGAAGTTATCAAATCAAAGATAACTGGTCCCATTTTGTACAAAGTGCAAGATGAAAGAAAAATTTCTGCTTTAATCTAGAAATTGATGGGTAACGTCAAAGGTGAATCACCTGACGTACTTAGGCGAAACTTTTTAATATCAAACAAAATGGAAAAACAGGTTCACAATATACTGTTCAAATTGACAGCTTGCGCAAGCAAAGCAGCATATATTGATGATAGCCTAGATCCTGACAACGCAGAAAAATTCTCAACGAAAGAATCAATTTCTGATATGACCAAAAATTGCGAACATGATAAGCTTCGTATTATCTTGGAAGCAGGAAACTTCGTCAATTTCAATGATGTCATAGGTAAATATATCCATTGCAGCACTGAAATGACTGGAAGTGCCAGTATAGTAATGTACTACAGAGGCAGAGATAGAGGTCATAATTACCAAAATACCCAAAAAGGTAGACCAAATGGTCGCGGTTATTATAACCAAAATTACCAAAACCTTGACAACAACAATAGAGGACATTACAGACGTAATGCCCGTGGTCATAACCAAGAAAGGAATAATTCCAACCAAGGTAACAACCAAAACAATAACAATGGCAACTATCATGTCAATAATAATGTTCGAGTTACTCAGACTTACTCGGAAATCAAGCAGATCCCTTAAGATATTCACCAATAAACACCAAAGTAAACACTGTCAATCTAAACCTCAGTATCTTTATTAAAATAAATAATGAAATAAAAGGTGAAGCATTTACTCTATTGCTAGATACTAGTGTAGACATATCCTTATTAAAATAACAAGTTGATACATTTGAAAACATTAATTCAAATATATCAGCTCAAATATATGGAATCGGTGAAGGTTCACTCTTTTCTAAAGGTTTAGCATTCGTAGAATTATCTACCGGAAAAGATGTCAGTCCGCACGACTTTCACATAGTCGGACAAGATTTCCCTATACCTAGCGATGGCATTATTGATATAAACTTCTTTAAAAAGTATAATTGCCGATTAGATTTCACACAAACATGTGATTCTCTAATACTTCGGCCTAATAATTTAAATTACCCAATAAATTTACCAATAACTCACAATTGTGATAATAATACTAAAATACTTCCAGCTCGTTCTGAAGTAGTCCGTCAGATTAAAATTTCTTCACCAGAAAACAATATTTTCATCCCAAATCAAGATATTGAGGAAAAGGAATCTTCATCGGAAATACAATTTTCAATAATCAAGAAACTTTTGTCCGAATACTAAACACCACTAGTTCAGTAAAAATAATAAACCTTAATGAAATTAAAATAGAAAAGCTAAGTGACTATGAAACAATCCATAAAATTAGCAAAGATCGCCAAGAAACGGTGATGGAAAACTGAAAAAGAACTTTCCCCCATTGCTTAAAACACAATAAAAAGATCTTTGCACCAAGTACCAATACTTTTTATAAACTGGAACTAAGATTAAAAGATACTGGGCCAGTGTACATTAAAAATTACAGAATTCCTCATACTCATAAAGTAGAAGTCAATAAGCAAGTCGAAAAACTCATCTCGGATAAAATTGTAGAACCATCTGTATCGGAATATAACAGCCCTATACTTCTTGACCCAAAAAAAAGATTACCAGTTTCCGCTACCAGGAGATGACGATTAGTTATAGACTATCGTCAAATAAATTAAAAATTACTCTCCGATAAATTTCCACTTCCAAGAATAGATGATATTCTTGACTAACTGGGCAGAGTAAAATATTTCTTTCTTAGATTTAATGTCCGGTTTTCACCAAATAGATTTAGAAGAAAATTCTAGAAACATAACGCCTTTTTTACGAGCAATGGCTCCTATCGTTTTACACGATTACCATATTATCTAAAAATAGCGCCTAATTCTTTTCAATGAATGATGACCATCGCTTTTTCTAGATTAGATCCTTCTTTTCGGTTGTTCCGAAAACCACATGATCAAAAATTTAACAAACGTTTTTGACTTGTGTAGGAAACACAACCTTAAATTACATCCAGGAAAATGTTCTTTTTCATGCACGAAGTGACTTTTCTAGGTCATAAGTGTACTGATCAAGGTATTTTACCGGATGACAAAAAATATAATGTCATTGAAAATTACTCGGTCCCTACAGACCTCGACAGCACTAGAAGATTCGTTGTATTTTGCAATTATTAAATACGTTTTATACAAAACTTTGCAGATTATTCACGTTCATGTAAAATGACTGTAAAATTTTGAGTGGTGCGAAGAATGCCAAAAAGCTTTCGATTATTTAAAAAAAGCTCTTATACAGCCTACTTTACTAAAATACCCAGTAAACTAGCCTGCGGAGCAGTTTTAACTCAAACAATTGCCCGTAGCATATGCTTCTCGTTCATTTACAAAAAGAGGAAAGCAATAAAAGTACAACCGAACAAGAGTTGGCAGCAATCCACTGGGCAATAACGCATTTTCGACCATATATATATATTCAACATTTCAAAGTTTAAACAGACCATAGACCATTGACAGATCTGTTTTCAATGGTAAATCCAAGTTCAAAATTAACGAGAATGAGACTAGACTTCGTTGCTGATGCATAATCCCGCATCACAATAAAAGAATTGAAAAATATCTAAGCTAATAACTACAAGCTAACTACAGCTATTGCAAGAATTAATGTTGTTGATCTCTATACCAATGGAGTCTTTGATCTAAATTAATTTTTCCAAAGGCTTGAAAAAGAAGCCGGTATATATAGTATCAAACAACTTAATGGCACCGTGCGAAGAAATCTTTGAATACGTTTCAATAGATGCCTTTAAAGAAATGGGCAATAAAACATTGAAAGATCTAAGAGTAGCGATACTCCAGCCGGTGACCACATTAAAAAAAAATAAAGAAATCGAAGAAATACTGTCTACATACCATAATAATTTAATTCATGGAGTGCATACGGGAGCAACAAATATCATTGCTACAAAAAAAATTATTATTGGAAAAATGATATCACAAATTATGTGAAAAAATGCCCGAAATGCCAAACATCAAAAGTGTCAACTCACACTCGAACTCCTCTAACACTGACAGAGACACCTCTAATGGCCTTTGATAGAGTAATAGTAGACACGATCGGTCCACTACCAAATCAGGTAATGAATACGCAGTTACACTGATATGTGACTTAACAAAATACCTTGTAGCCATACCTGTGCCAAACAAAAGTGCAAAAACTGTAGCTAAAACGGACAGGGGAACAGAATATAACAATTCAATTATATATGTAAATACCTTGGTATCAAAAACATAACTTCATCAGCACACCACCGCCAGACTTTAGGGACAGTAGAGCCATAGAACATTCAACGAATTCATTCGTTCCTATATATCAGTTGGCTACAATTCTTCGTATTTTGTTTTAATATAACCCCATCCACAACGCATGACTACTGTCCATACGAACTAATGTTTGGTAAAAGCCCAAACTTAAATAAGGCATTTCATAGTGAAAATGAACACATTGAGCCCTTATATAATGCAGTTGATTACGCTATAGAGTCAAAATATAGATTAGAAGTAGCATAGAATAATGCTTGAACAAAACAAGCAGAAACTTATATATGACAGCAAAGTAAACGATATAGAATTAAATATAGGTGATAGAGTATTACTAAGAAATGAAACAGGTCATAAATTACACCCAGTATACATAGGACCATTTGAGGTCATAGAAATAGAACCCAACAATAATATAGTTATAAAGAATGAGAAGAATGAAAACAAAACCAAGTAAGAGTCGGGAGCTCCCGACTAGAGGATACCCTGAACCCTCTTATTCTTATATACACCAAATGCAGCTCGCGCTACGCGGTCGTTTGCATTAGTAGAAATAAAGGTAAATTATAAAAAAAAGTTCCCTTGGCAGAGTTTGAACTCGCAACTGACCGCATGGCAGGGTTCGAGCTCGTAACTGACCGCGCTACTTTCCGCCGCCTCTACTCAATAGCCACACCAATAATTGAGCCTTGACGATGTATGTATGTACATGTACACAGAAATTCTTGCAATTTGCGCTAGCTGCTGCTAACAACACATGCGCAGCTGTCTAATACACATAACTTTTCCTTGTTCCTTAACCGATCTTAATGAAATTTTCTAGAGTAGCGCTATGAAATATTTGTGTATTCTCAAAAATTCATTGCATTAAAATTATAGATTAAATTGGTGAACAATACAAGTTGGGTTGTTAACTTGATTTATACCTTTGCGGCGGTAGGGTTCGAACTCGTAACTGATCATCACGCTATTTTCCGCCGCCTCTACTCAATAGCCACGCCAACAATTAAGTCTTAATGAAAAAAAAAACGAATTCAAATAGCAGCACAGAAAACAATACAATCGCAACTGCAATGCTGTTGATAGAATTCAAAGCAGACTCGCATGAATGTGTTTGCGTACATGCATACGGAAATTCTTGGAATTTTCGCTTGCTGCTGCTAACACGTGCGCACATAACTTTTGTGTTTCTTAACCGATCCTAATGAAATTTTCGACAGTACATCTTATTGTAAAATAGAATATAGAATATTTGTGTATTCTCAAAAAGTCAATTGCATATGAATTGTGTTTTAAATTGATGGGCAATACAAGTTGGTTTTTTAACTTGATTTGTAGCTTTGTGGTGGTAGAGGGGAGGTGGTGATAGCCTTAAAATGAAAGACACTTGATATATATATACTATTTTAGAAGCTATATGTCAAGTTTAGCGACTCTAGCTCTTATTAATTACCAAAGTTGCGCAAAAAACAGGATTTCGATATCGATTTTTATCGATTACTTGGAAACGGGGCTATTTATCGATTATTGGAAACAAACTCGATCTGCGCGTAGACTAGGAGGACCTTCAGCTAAAATCATGTCTCTAGCTCTTATAGGTTCTGATATCCTTGCGTCCATACAAACGGACAGACGGACAGACAGAGAGACATGGCTAAATCGACTCGGCTGTTGATGCTGATCAAGAATATATATACTTTATGTGGTCGGGGATGCTTCCTTCTACCTGTTACATACATTTGCGCAAAAACATACCCTTTTTACCCATTTTCAATGGGTTCAGGGTATAATTACATAAGGAAAGGGTAATATTGTTCAAAACGTAATACTAATAAGGAAAATCTTCCATGAGAGAATTGGCTACGATCAACAAAAACAAAAAAAATATTAATTTTTTTTTTATTTAAGATTCATTTATTAATATTATATATTCGTTAGTCAACTATGCAATTATTATAATTTCAATTTTATAATTATATTATATTATATCTTAACAAAATTTTTATAAATAACCATAACTTTAAAATAACTACATATATTACGTAATTTCTTGGTGGGGGGGGGGGGGGCGGTTGTAGTGTATATAAGCCTTAAATTAACACCCTGTATTCAAATATATAGTATGCGGCACTTTGTTGCATACAATAACAATTATACACTAAACAACCCAGAGCCACTTGAATGTATTGGCTCTGGCTCATATTACGCAGCGCGGTTCACCAGCCCTCTAGCTGACAGTTTATGCTTACGCTGCATATCCCACGCTCCATCTGGAGCGCATTTCATGAGCAATATATATATGCTTACACTCTCTCTCTCTCTCTCTCTCTTAGCAGCTGTTAACCGATAACAGCATAAGTTTATATACATATGTTATCCATAGGCTAAAAACATTCCTGAACAAAATAAATTCAAACCCGAAATCATAAAAAAGAAGGGCGCACGTCAAACGAATGCCAATAACGAAATTCACTTTTGCGCCCATTATCTGCCCATTCACACACATTTGTTTGTGTGTGTCTATGTGTAGAGGTCGAAAATCAGAAATACCAAAATCTTGTCAAATTTGCATCGGATAGACAGGCAGACAACCAACAGGCACACTAACGCATAACTGCTTCTATTCATATACGAAATATTCAATTATTCGTGAATAGCAAGTCCAAAAACTTTTAAATGCACACATGCCAACGCTTAGGTAGCCTTTCCAACAATAACGAGCTGAAATGTATGAATTTCGCATCGATTCATATTACTCGTCCCTTCAAAAGGCAATTTTCGCTTGTGCGGACACACACATACACAAACATTTAAACAGAACATAGACAAATTGAAAGAGCACTGAGAGTAAGCCAAAGCAGTTTCTTGTAGTGGGAGCGAGATAAAAAACAGCGATGCCGTTCTTTCTTTCTTATTTCTTCTCGCATGAGCATGCGGGAGTTATCTTCCGTGGCCAAGAGAGATAACAAATGATATCCTGGTTGAAAGAGGATGTTGAACAATTTCACAATGTTTCTTCTTTATATTTTTGTAGGTATTTAATAAAAGACCAACTGCTGTACAGACTGACATTTATTTACATTTATTCTTCAATCCTATGCTAAGCTAATGCATACAATATGTTTTAGAATTGTTTCTCAACATGAGTCTGAGAAAGTGCTGATTTAGGTGTTTTTAATTGCTAGCGAAAACAAGTGTCGCAACCACATCCTCTTAAACTGCTTCGTTTGGAATTGGATAAAATGTACCTAAAAAACTGTGACAATGTAACAGTTGATTGTATTGTTTTCTGTGCTGCTATTTGAATTCGTTTTTTTTTCATTAAGACTTAATTGTTGGCGTGGCTATTGAGTAGAGAGTTCGAACCCTACCGCCGCAAAGGTATAAATCAAGTTAACAACCCAACTTGTATTGTCCACCAATTTAATCTATAATTTTAATGCAATTGAATTTTTGAGAATACACAAATATTTCATAGCGCTACTCTAGAAAATTTCTAAATTTTGGTCTACATCTCACCTAATGGCGTCCAACAAGCCGAATCCACTCATCCCTGACTATCCTGCGTCACCTATATACAACCCGTCGGATAATGTGCTACCGCCATACATCACGCTGTGCGGGGGTACTACGCTACTCACCACGTCGTGCATCACCACAACTGCCTGCTCCCTAGGAACGACTACGGTAACGTCGTCCCTCGCACATGGCATCAGCTCCTGGCGCGAGTCCTGCTACAAGCCCGGATCTCCACGCGTTTTTAAATAATTACCCGCCCAAGACTGCACGTACTTGGCAAGGTCAATGGTTTAAGGCCACAAAAAGAGAAGGTGGCAATCTCTCCCCCCGTATTGCCCGTAAGAAGGCGAGCACCACCGAAGCCAAGAAAGCCAGCCAAAACCGGTTTGCGGCCCTCTGTGACGAAGAGGAAAGCGACATGGACACGGAAGTAGAGCTAGCCACCAACAAGGAAGCTTGCGCCGACGGGGACGTAGATGATAGGCCATCCACCTCGCACGCAGCTCGCGCAAGGGCCAGCAGGCAACAAACGGCAAATAAAAAGCTTGCCGCACACCCGCAACCCACCCAGACGGCGCCTCCCAATGAGCGGCCTGCCTCTAAGGTGCCGAGAATAACTGTGCCAAACATCCTCAGTTTCACCAAGTTCTGCAAGGAACTAGACAGCATCCTAGGCGCGGACACTTTCACCGTCAGATCGCTTAATTCTGGCGACTGCATCGTCCAATGCCGCAACTCAGACGAATACCGAACGCTGGCAAGGCACCTTCGCGAGAACGGCTGCCTGTTTCACCACCACCAGCTTGCAGAAGACCGGCCGTACCGCATAGTTCTACGAAAAATTCACCACGAGGTCGCATCCGAAGATATTTCAGCGCAATTGGCAGAAAAGGGGCACCACGTTGTCCGCATATACACCCCGAGTAGCAGAGTCAATAACGATCCTCTAAATATGAGATTTGTTGACCTGAGGAAAGCGGAGAACAATAACCTTGTAAAATCAATAACAGTACTATGCAGGCACAAAGTTTCGTGGGAAAAGCCTCGCAAGACGTCGGGCCCTGTACAATGCAACAGATGCCAAGAGTACGGGCACACAAAATCTTACTGCTCGAGACACTATGTGTGCAAGGAGTGTGGGGACAACCATCCAAGCAACGAGTGCACACTTGGCAAGGACGAGAATCGGTGTTGTCACCACTGTGGAGAAGCACACGCAGCAAACTTCAAAGGCTGCAAGAAGTACCTGCAATATGCTTTCCAGCAGAAAAACCAGCACAAGGCAAATGGCAGAGATGCAAGCCGCTCCAGAGATCCCCGCCCCAAAACAGCCGCTTCTGCCTGCAGCTTCGTGCCCGGCCAACAATCCTTTGCCAGCGTCCTCCGCGGTACCCAGCTCGCAGAGCGCAGTGCCCGCTCATCGTCTCGCAGAAGGAACACTGGCAGTACTCCCAGCCAATCACAACCTGTTGCCGACAACTGCCCCAACTCAGCCCTTGAGCTCATGATGAAGCAAATGTTCGCCAGATTCGATCAACTGATGTCTCTCATACAGACTCTTTTACAAGCGCTAATGCACACTAGCGCCAAAAATAACAGTGCCTAAAATGAGCTCCCTCAGGATAGCACTATGGAACGCCAACGGAGTCTTTTCGAAAGCGAATGAGATCACAGCCTTCATCGAACTCCACCACATCGATGTGTTTCGGCTCACGGAGACTCACTTCTGCTCTCGAATCACCCTCAGAGTGCCAGGCTACACTCTCCACACCGCCAACCACCCAGACAACAGCCAACATGGAGGAGCAGCAATATTGATCAGGTCGTCCTTGTCGCACCACCCACTTGAGTCATCCTGCCACTGGCATATGCAAGCTGCTGCTATCCGACTCGGATCCAGCAGAGGCGACTTCAATCTCGCCTCTGTATACTGCCCTCCGGCCTTGAGAGTGACTGAGGCATACTTTCAAGCCCTGTTCGACCAGCTTGGCCCCAAATTCCTGGCAGGAGGAGACTGGAATGCCAAACATCGCTGGTGGGGAAACTACCGCATGTGCCCCCGAGGGAGAACGCTCTTATCTGCCATTGAGAATGAAGGCATCGAAGTCATAGCCACTGGAGAGGCAACGTGCTACCCATATAGGGCTACTGCAACACCAAGTGCACTTGACTTCGGGCTCTACAAGGGATTCAGACAGGAACAGCTGCGAATACGAAGCCTCCTTGACCTGACGTCGGATCACCTCCCATTACTGATTGAGCTCGAGGAGACTCCCAAGTGGGAAGTTGGAATCCGCAAAATGCTCCCGCCGCGCTCTAACTTGGAAGTATACCGGGCCTGCCTCGAGGACACATTAGAGCTCAACGTCACCATAAATACGGCAAGTGAACTGGAGAGCAACGTTGACCACCTTACAGCGAAAATTACGGAAGCTGCTAGACGTGCAGCCCCGCAAACCCTGCCTCACACTCGTACCTTCAGAAGGTCCCTACTAAGCCCTGAAGCCAGGAGTCTCCTTGCCGACAAAAGACGTCTAAGGAGGCTGTACATCCGCAACGGAGACCTCTCTACCAAGGCAGAAATGGTAAGCGCGTCCAACCGGCTCAGACGACTGCTGGCAAGGACTCGAACGGAAAATCTAGACAGCTTCCTCGAAGCAACTGGGCATGACGGCAACAGCACCTTCTCAGTGTGGAAGCTCACCAGAAGCATTAAAAGGCAAACAGTTTTTACCTCCCCGATCACGGACCACTCTGGCCTCTGGCTCCGATCGGACGAGGAAAAGGCCAATGCGTTTGCTGACTACTTGGAGACAACCTTCAAGCCATTCGACTTCGCAGATGTTGCACAGCGCCGTAAAGTAGCCGAGTCACTGGACGCTCCACTGCAGATGGCTCTCCCGATAAGAAGCATCTCCCCCGCGGAAATCGGGACACAGCTGAAAATGCTTGAGCTAAAGAAGACCCCAGGATGCGACGAAATCGACAACAGAGCAGCTAAGGCTCTCCCACGCAAAGGAGTCATGGCGCTCGCCACAATTTTCAACTCCATGCTCCGCCTTGGCCACTTTCCGAAGCAATGGAAACATGCGAAAATTGTGATGATCGCCAAACCCGGTAAGCCGCTAACTCAACTTGAGTCCTACCGCCCTATAAGCCTTCTGCCGACGCTCTCAAAAGTCTTTGAGCGACTTCTGCTAAGCCGTCTCTTAGAACTCGACGAGGTCACGCGCCTGGTCCCGGATCATCAGTTTGGCTTCAGAAAGTCTCACGGCTGCCCCGAGCAGGTCCACCGGGCAGTAAAACATGTACTAGAAGCTTTTGAGCAGAAGCAATACTGCGTCGGCGTTTTCCTCGATGTCAAACAAGCGTTTGACAAGGTCTGGCACGATGGTCTTCTGTTCAAGATCAAACTGATACTCCCAGCGCCATACTTCAGCATCCTTAGCTCCTTTCTGGCAGGACGCACCTTTAATGTGGCCGTTAAAGACCAAAGGTCGGCAATTAAGGGCATCAGAGCAGGTGTCCCACAAGGCAGCGTCCTCGGTCCGATGCTGTACACGCTGTATACGGCGGACCTGCCCACACAAGGACAAAGCAATGAAGACCTCAGCCCTGCGAGACTGCTGGTGGCAACATATGCGGACGACACTGCCTTCCTGGCCTCCCACAAAATCTGCAAGCTGCTACAAGTGCAGTGCAGGGCTGGCTGCTGCAGATCGAAACCTGGACAGCTATGTGGAACATCGCTATAAACTGTGCCAAGTCCGCCTACGTCACTTTTACGCTGCGCCCAGACAGCTGCCAGGGGCTACGGTTCGATGGAGGAACCATTGAGCAGACCAACTCTTTCTGCTACTTGGGTGTCCACCTGGATCGAAGGCTCATATGGGGGCCTCACATCGCAGCAACGAGAGCAAAATGCCTGAGAAGACTTCAAAAGCTCGATTGGCTACTAAAGCCTCAAAGCAAGCTGCACATATCCACGAAGACACTGCTTATCAAAACGATGGTAACGCCTATCTGGACATATGCGATCCAAGTTTGGGGCACGGCATCAGCACACCAGCTCCGTCGCATAAGAGTGGTCCAAGCCAAGCAGCACGCAAGGTTGCTGGCCTGCCATGGTACGTAACAACAGACGCCATCGAACGCGATCTCCGCCTAACAAAGGTCGGAGATCAGCTCAACTTCTTCAGCAGCCGATACTCCGACAAATTGGTGCAGCATCCGAACGCGGCCGCGAGGGCCCTGGCTGAGCCCATCAGTGAGAGGCGCCTCCGAAGGCTACACCCCGACGACCTACCAACGAGGCGCATCACTTAAACATCCCTTTCCCATTATTGTTATATATTTTTAAGTCTGTAATTATCATTTTAGTTATTAAATAATAACTATACACTATACCCTTAACTCCGCTTGGTAGAGATCAGAAGGCACTGATCGATTCCAGCGCAAAATAAACCAAAATAAAAAAAATAAAATAAATAAAATTTCATTAAGATCGGTTAAGGAACAAGGAAAAGTTATGTATATGCTATGCGGCACTTTGTTGCATACAATAACAATTATACACTAAACAGCCCAGAGCCACTTGAATGTATTGGCTCTAGCTCATATTACGCAGCGCGGTTCACCAGCCCTCTAGCTGACCGTTTATGCTTACGCTGCATATCCCACGCTCCGTCTGGAGCGCATTTCATGAGCAATATATATATGCTTACACTCTCTCTCTCTCTCTTTGCAGCTGTTAACCGATAACAGCATAAGTTTATATACATATGTTATCCATAGGCTAAAAACATTCCTGAACAAAATAAATTCAAACCCGAAATCATTAAAAAGAAGGGCGCGCGTCAAACGAATGCCAATAACGAAATTCACTTTTGCGCCCATTATCTGCCCATTCACACACATTTGTTTGTGTGTGTCTATGTGTAGAGGTCGAAAATCAGAAATACCAAAATCTTGTCAAATTTGCATCGGATAGACAGGCAGACAACCAACAGGCACACTAACGCATAACTGCTTCTATTCATATACGAAATATTCAATTATTCGTGAATAGCAAGTCCAAAAACTTTTAAATGCACACATGCCAACGCTTAGGTAGCCTTTCCAACAATAACGAGCTGAAATGTATGAATTTCGCATCGATTCATATTACTCGTCCCTTCAAAAGGCAATTTTCGCTTGTGCGGACACATACATACACAAACATTTAAACAGAACATAGACAAATTGAAAGAGCACTGAGAGTAAGCCAAAGCAGTTTCTTGTAGTGGGAGCGAGATAAAAAACAGCGATGCCGTTCTTTCTTTCTTATTTCTTCTCGCATGAGCATGCGGGAGTTATCTTCCGTGGCCAAGAGAGATAACAAATGATATCCTGGTTGAAAGAGGATGTTGAACAATTTCACAATGTTTCTTCTTTATATTTTTGTAGGTATTTAATAAAAGACCAACTGCTGTACAGACTGACATTTATTTACATTTATTCTTCAATCCTATGCTAAGCTAATGCATACAATATGTTTTAGAATTGTTTCTCAACAATTGTTTCTCAATTGCTAGCGAAAACAAGTGTCGCAACCACATCCTCTTAAACTGCTTCGTTTGGAATTGGATAAAATGTACCTAAAAAACTGTGACAATGTACTGATGCCCTCTTGAGTGAGCAGCGAGTGCTAAGGGGAGGGGAGTGTCGTTCTATCCGCTTCTTGGTGGTTTAGTTGGTGGTATCGACTCTGCGATCCCTTTGCTGGAAGATTTGGTAACTCCTCCCCCCTAGAGTGAAGTGATGGCCACATCGAAGGTATGGCCTGAACGGAGACTGCTTCTGCGTCCCTTGTGGAGTAAATGATTTGGTTCCTTCGGATATCGTAGGTTATTACTGTTATGACGCTAATTAGTAGTTTCATCGAGTATATTGCTACCAGATGTGACTCGGACTGTTCTTTTTTTTGCCATATTAGCTTTTGATGTTGGATGTTTTGCAGTTGGAGATTTTGTAGATTGATCTCCTCTATCGTGGTATTGATCGTGATTCCTTCGATTTGGGGAATGCTGATCTCTTTTCTATCCTCCATTGTAATAATCGATTCATCATAGCGATCGTTGCTGATTTTTACGGCGCAATTCGCATATTTGATGATAATTAATCCTTGTATGGATCTTTTTTCTGTGCAATCTGATTCTATGTTGGTTCCTGGTGCGTTGAATATAGCTATATCACATCTTTTTCCGGTTCAATCATTTGTTGGTGTCTACCTAAATTTGTTGTACTGCAACTACTTGTGTTTTGTTTTAAAATGTTGCTTACACATATTTTGTTTGTAACAATTTCCTCCATTTCTAAGACTTGGCAAGTATTTAGTTTGTGTATCTAGTGACACGGTGTCTTATGGTATTAAGGGTATCCACTAGTCGGGGCTCCCGACTAGAACCTCTTACTTCTTCTAATATATAAATGTGATTATCTAGTTCTCCTAAGATGGAATATATAGTGTCTCCTGTGTTAGCATTTATTGATTCGTGAGCTTCTTTTTGAGTTTTACTTAACGCGTCTTCCACTACATTCTGTATTCCTTTTTTATAGACAGCTACAAAATCATATTCTATTAGCTGCAGTTTCCAACGAACCAAATTTGAATTGGGTTCTTTAAAACCGTTGAGCCAAGTTAATGGTCGATGGTCTGTTAGAATTTTGGAATTATTACCATAAAGGTAGGGTCTATAGTATTAAGTTATTGCTAGCATCTCTTTTACGACAGTTGAGTTATTTTGTTCTGTCTCGGACAAGGTTCTGCTAGCGAACGACAGGACTGCTCCTATCGCTACATTGCTAGCGTCAATAGTTCGAATAAATTGCTTTAAAAAATCCGGGTATTGGAGAATTGGTTCATTGCATAATAATGTTTTGCAAAGCTCGAAAGTATCTATGTATTCTTTGTTTATAGTTACTTATTTTTCGCCTTTTAGTTGAGCAGTAAGAGGTTTTGTAATTTTAGCGAATTCCTAGTGCATTTTTTGTAATAACCTAATGGTCCAAAAAGGGATTTTATTTCTTTTCTTTTCTTGGAGAGTGGGAATTTTTTGATTGTGTCAATCTTTTTAGGGTTTGGTTTTATACCGTCACTAGTCACAATGTGTTCTAAGTACTCTATTTATTTTTTTAAAAATTCAGATTTGTCTGGTTGTGTTTCTAACTTCACTTCTGTAAGTTTGTTAAATACTTGTTTTAGTTGTTCAATGTGCTCTTGGAGTGATGTTGAGAATATAATAATACCGTCTAGGTACACTAGACAAAATTTCTTATCACGATATTGTCCATAATTCTTTGGAATATTAAGGGTGCATTTGTTAACCCGAAAGGCATTCTAGTGAACTATTAGTGTCCACCTTTGGCCGAGAATGCAGTTTTTGCTGTATCTTGCAATGCCATCTCTATCTGATGGTAGCCACTTGATAAGTCGAGAATCGAAAAATATTGTGCCCTTCTTATTCTGTCATGTACGTCGTTAATATTGGGCATGGGGTTTTTATCTTTAATAGTTTTTTCGTTTAATTTCCTAAAGTCTACAACCAATCTCCATTAATTCTCTTGGGAGGCGTCTTGTTTTTTGGTACCAACCAGACTAGAGCCCTCCAGGGTGAATGGGTGTTTCTTATAATGTCTTGATCTAATGATTTATTTTTTTTTTTTGTCTTTTGACCTCTGCTCTTTCGAAATGTCCGTATCTAAACGGTTTTGTGTAGATTGGGTAATTGTCTGTTGTCGGGATGTTGTGTTTTGTAAGGTTCATAAATGTCAGTTTTTCCTGGTCGTTGTAAAATAGAGATGGGTATTTATTTCATAGTTTTATAATCTTAGTACGTTCTTCGGGGCTATGGTATTTTACTCGAATGTTGAGATGGCTTGTTCTGTCCGTTTCCCTTTTTTTTCTTAATTTATACTAATGTATAAATGTATAATGTATAATGTAATGTATACTTTTTCTGTTATTTGAACTTCGGTTTCCAAAAAGGTGCCGTTGTTTGCCGGGAGTGTTACTATGGCCTCAGAATTTTCCTCTATTGTATCGATTTGTGTGATTTTATTGTTTTGGATAAAAATTGGTAAGTTAGCTTGAGGTGTATGTAGATGTAGTTATTCTAAGTCTAGTTTAGCTTATAATTGTTGTCGATGCCTATTTTTTTCATAAAGTGTATGTTTGTTTAGAACTGTTTTGATATGAACTGGTATTTTTAACTTTATTCTATTTATTTCTTGGGTAAACAAGGAAAAAACTTTATGCTCCTGTATCTACTAAACACTTTAGCGGTCTGCCAAATTGGGAATCAATTTTAATGAATGGAAATATCGATCCGTGTTTGTTCACGTCTATGTACCCTGTCTGTGGCTTCAGGCTTTTGTTTGAAAGTTTGTCTGTTCGTTAAAATTTTGTTTGTCGTTTGTAGTCGTGTTTGCGTTTCCGTCTCTATATTGTATAGTTGATTGTTGGTGTATCTCTGTATCTGGGTACTACTCATTTCGGATTTTGGCAAATTTGCCGGTCTATTGGAATTGTTGTTTGAATTATTGTTCTAGTTGTTATTTGGTCGTTGCTGATTCTTGTGATGTTGATTATAATTGTCCTGTCTTCTACCTTGACCATTATTAGAGTTTAAGTTACATGGCTTGTTTTTATTACTTCTATATTTTATTGGTTTGTCTTTTTGGTTTGTTTGGTTTATTTTTCCTGATGGTCTTGCCCTTTCCGATGTGTTACGTCTACGTCTGCATTCTTGATAATAAATATCTCTTTCCTGAATTACTGCGTCATAAGCATCTTTAAGAGATGTAGGTGTCATTGTCCTTAGAAATGCTCCTAAGGGCCTTGCCCGTGGCACGTATGTATGTTATAAAATCAATGTTCTCAAACAAATTTGAAATGATTTTAAAACTGATCGGACGGTGAACAAATATATACAAACGTTTTCATACAAACGTTTTCCGCCAATTTACCACTGTTGCGAGTGGAATTTTCCAAATCGCTGAAATACGTATTTATTAAGTTCTTATGTAGAGCTTTGAAAATAAGTTTGAAGCAAATCGGACACAACTTAAAACTTCGCCCGAAAAATCTTTAAATCGCATTCCCCCCGAAGAAGTTTGAATTCTGCGAAAAGTGTGAAACACGTCTCAAATGATTTTTCTTATAGATCTCTGGAAATGAATTTGAGTGCGAAACGTCACCCACCAAATCTTTGACCTCCATTTCCACCAAGGAGGAACGGATTTTCCTAAAAGTGTGAAACACCCCTCAAATGAATTTGAACAAAGATCTTTGAAAATAAGTTTGAGGTTGATCGGATGGTAAACAAAAAAGTTACATACAAACGTTTTTCGCGATTTTTCCACACTTGCGGGTGGAATTTCCCTAAACCCCGTCTTAACGTGCACCTACATCACATAAGGTAGCTAAAGTGAAAATTTCAGCTTCCTAGCTCTTACGGTTTGGGCTGTGCGTTGATCACCAATCAGTCAGTCAATCAGTCAGTCAGGACAAACAGTTATATATATAGAGATATATACATATATATATGCTATCATGATTGATTCCGTGCCCGAGAGAGATAACGAATGATGTCCTGGTTGAAGGATAATGTTGAACAAATTTCACAGTATATTCTTCTTTATATTTTATATATTCAGTAAATGACCAACTGTTGGGTTTGATTCTTGAGTATAGACTAATTTTACAGTTTTTCTTGAATCTTATGCAAAGCTAATGCTTACAATATGTTTTAGAATTCTTTCTCAACATGAGTCTGAGAAATTGCTGTTTTAGCTGTTTTCAATTGCTAGCCAAAGAAGTGTCACAACCACATCTAAACAGCGACAATGTACTGATACCCTCTTGAGTGGGCAGCGAAAGATAAGGGGAAGGGGCTCTAGGTTTATTGTTACAAATTGGGGTGTCTCGTGTTACATATTTGGTGCGCTTAGTTGCTAGGGTTTATGTATAAGGGGTTTGCATTAGGTGCTGTGGCCATATGTTATGTGTATGTGTGCTTATAGTATATGTTATGGGTGTGGTACATATGTCACTTCCCCATCCCTAAGAAATTAGCCTGTCCTCAGGCAAACATTTTTGGGTATAAAGTTGGATTATTGCTAGTTACAGTATTATTAGTTTCGTTTAGGTTGCTATTACTTATAATATTTTCATGTGGTTGTATATTAATTGGTTAATTTACTTGTGGTTCTCCTTTTTGTTTTTTGTATTTGACAATTATTCTTTGGGGTAATGCTTTGAGCTTATAGAGAATATACAATAATATAACGATTATGATTATGCAAAGTATTGTTAACGTTACAATTTGAGAGTATAGTGCATTTTTGTTTGGTCTTTTACGATTTCTTTGGCTTGAATGTATGACAGTGGTTCTAATTTGGTTACATTATTTCTAACATAAATTGTTTGTGTATAATCTAATAGTGTGCTTGTGATTATCATTTCGTCTAATTGGATTAAACAGTTTGACGCTTTTATAAGGTTGTTACCTTCTACTATTATTTCTCTATTGTTGCAATCTTGTTTTAAAAGTTTTTTGGGTAGGTTCCAAGTAATGACCATGTTAGGCTCAATGTAATTGATTTCAAAATTATTTCTTGTTTTTGTGTAACTACATTCGGTTGTGGCTTGATTCAAAATTCCTGTTATGCATTTGTTTGTAATTAATTCTTTGGTGTTTGCTGTGTAGGCTTGTTTGTTTTGTATGAAGTACTTGTTGTGGATAATTTCTGTTAGTATGTTGTTATCATTATCTGGATAAGGCAATATTTCAAAAATTGGTTTTCTGATTATTTCTCGTGGAAAATGTGAAATGTTTAAAATTTCGTCGGTGTCTGTCTTTATTCAAGTTGAGGTTTTGATATTTAATATTTTTTCTGAATTGACCTGCTGTAAAGTGTCATGTTTTAATAATTTCGGGTTGAAAATTCCCAGTCTAGTTAGTTGCATACCTATGTCTATTTTGTATTCGGTGAATTCTTGGAAGTTGAATATGAGGAGTGCTAGCCTTTGGTTTTCCTCGTCTGTTTGATTTAAATAATTTATAGTTTCTATGCCTGTATTGACTGCTTCTATTATTTGATTTAGTTCGTTTGCTTGTACGCTGTTTTCTGCTATATTATTCATTTTAGATTCAATTTCTTCTTTATCTTGTTGGTCTAATGTGCTGAACAGATATTTATAAATTGTACTCATAAAGTTAGCAAGACCGCGTTTGCTGCGCTTTGCTATTCTCATGCCGTTCATTTCTCTTTCTAATTTTCCTTTAAAGTATTTTATTTGTGAATATGTTTCGAATTCTTCGGTTTGTTTGATTAATTTGTTATAAGTGTGTTCTGTTTTAGTTATATTAACGGACAGATAATGGTATTCGTAGTTTACGGGTAGATGTATTACTCCTGTCTTAAAGATTAGGTAACCATTTTTGGCTTGGGTCGGGTTGATTTCTATGCTTTGGAGTTGGGCTTCTCGAATGAAAGTGCTTATTAGGAATAGCATTAAATATGCAGTCAGTTTAAGTTGGGCTTTCTTGGCCATTTGATCTGGAATTATCGTATTTGCTCATATTAATTTTCTTTTTCTTTTTAAATTTAGATTTGTAGTGTGTGATTTTTCTACCTCTGTTAGTTTCTTCGAAATGTTTATCGTCTACTTGTCTGAGGTTTCCCGTTTTCTTAAATGGGGTTGTAGTTTTGAATATTACTAGAGGTGATTCCTTAAATCTGGTGTCTATTTCAAAATCTTTGCGCTTTTCGTTTAAATTTGTTATTTTATTAAGTTTGTGTTCCTGAGTATTATATGCGGAGGTTCCGGCATATATAAAGATGTCAGCTGGTGTTCTACCAGTTGTGTTGTGTTTAGTCTTATGGTTGTACGTATAAAGTAACGTTTCAAATTTTGTTAATTTGTTTTCTGGATCGGACTCACTGTTTCTTATTCTTAGCTTTTCGTTAACTGTTTTGTGAAATCTCTCAATGTCAGAAATTCCGTTTTTACTAGTGGTTATACTTATTTGGACATTTTGGAGTGCTGCACACATGAATGCTGAATCGTTGTCGGCTTTGATTTCTATTGGTTTACCCATTAGGTTGAAAATTTCGAGGATTGCTCGTTTTGTTTCAAGCCAATCTCTACTGTTTATCTCTATTAATGCTGCGTATTTGGAGTAAATGTCTTTGCAAGTTAGAAACTGTCTGTTGTCAATGATATAAAAATCCATGACGTATTTCTCTTGGGGGTTGAACGTTTCAGGAGTCGTTTGAAAGGAGAGTTTAGTATTTCTGTGTTCCGTTTTGGCTACGTTGCATATTTCGCATTCGTTTATGATATTTTGTATCAACTTTTGGTGATTAGGGTAAGAATATTTTTCCTAGAAAAAGGCTGTAACTTTCTCTATACCTGGATGCAATAAGTCTATATGATTTTTAAGGATGATTTGCTTGAAGTGTGCATAGGTTTGGATATCTATAACTTGTTTGGTGGATTTCATTACCTTTGTTAAGTTACTGGGATTAATCATTTCAATGTAAGCTTTTTGAAAAATTATGAAGTCTGCTTCATTATGGAAGTAAAATACACTTTTCTTAGGGCATAAATATTCTTTGATCACGTCTTTAGCGTATTCGTGGGTCATTTCCTGATAAGAGATTTTAATTTTCTGTTTATGGAAGTAGCGTATTGTTTCTACTTGGTTGCTATTAGTTTTTATGAATTATAATTGCCTGTTATAATAGTTAACGGGTCTTTTTGTGATAGGAATATGATTTTCGTTATCTTCCTGTGCACTGTGGATTGTTACAGCTAAGCTATCTGGAGTTTCGCCTAATAGATTTTCCTCTATTTTGATTCACGATAAAGCGTCTGCTACATAATTTTCCTTTCCAGGGACATATTTGATGTGGTAATCAAACTCATTTGGCTTGATTTTCCATCTTTGTAGCTTCATGTTGGGTTCTTTCATGCTGCTTAGCCAAACTAGGGGTTTGTGATCGCTAAGGATCGCGAATTTTCTTCCGAATAGATAGGACCTGAAGTATTTGGTGGCCCAGACAATAGCTAAAAGTTCTTTCTCTATTGCCGAATAATTAATTTCATGTTCGTTTAATGTTCTGCTTGCATAGCAGATTGGTTTGTGATCTTGTGATAATACTTTTCCTATGGCAATGATTTGATTCCCTTTGATGTTTTAGGTATTGGGAATTTTTGGATTGCTTCGATTTTAGCTGGGTTAGGTTTTATACCTTCTTTTGTTATTATGTAGCCCAGGAATTCAGTTTGTTTTTTCATGAATTCACATTTATCTAATTGCAATTTTAGATTGGCCTCCCTTAATTTTGTGAATACCCTCCTCAGTGACAATATGTGTTCCTCCAATGAAGTGGAGTATACAATAATGTCATCCATGTAGACAAGACAATAGATTAAATCTTCAAGGAGATTGTTCATGCAGCGTTGAAACGTTGCAGGTGCATTCTGCAGGCCAAACGGCTTTCGAGTGTACTCGTAATGTCCATTTTAAGTTGAAAAAGCTGTCTTAGGAATAGAACCTTCATCCATTTGAGTTTGGTGAAAGCCCTTCGCGAGGTCAATGGTAGTAAAATTCTTACATTTACCAAGTTTGTCTAGTACTTGTCATCAACTGTGACTTCATTAAGGCTTCGATAGTCAATGACTATTCAAAATTTTTGTTTGCCAGATGCACCCCTCTTTTTGTGTATGATCCAAATAGGCGAACAGTAAGGGGATTTCGATTTGCGAATTATCCCTTGTTTGATCATATCTTTGATCTGGTTTTCGACTTCTTGGTCGAATGTTTGGGCTTGTTTGTATGGTTTTTTGTAAACCGGGTCTTCATGTTTAGTTTGGATAACATGTTTAACAGTACTTGTAAAAGTAAAATTTTCACCTTCTCGGTACTGGATGTCACTAAATTCATGTAAAACTTTTGTTAATTTGCCATTCTCTTCATCGTTCAGATGATCTAGGCGGAATTTGTTGAATTCTGAGAGTTCGTTGTTGATGGCGAACACAAATTGTTCGTCATCAGACGGGGAACGATAAATTCGGTTTTTGCTTCGTTCGCTGGCAATTCGATTTCTGAATTGTTTTCAATGGTGAATGTGTATTCATTTATTCGTATGGTTTTATTTTTGTAATCTATTAGGGCTTGGGTACTCTCTAAGAAGTCTCTACTTAATAACAAGTCATAATTTTCTGAAAAATTTTGTAAATAAAATTTTTGATGAGTGGGGCAGAATTTGCTGGGTTTCAGCGAAATGCTTTGATTTAATACTATTGTACCATTGATTGTTTGATAGTTAAGGGGGTTTTGTGCCCTGCCTTGGTTTAACTTCTGGCTAAACTCTTGGTTTATCTGTGGACTATAGTCAACTTGGGATTTTGGTTTTTGTGCAGTATTACTATAATTTTGGTTTTTTGTGTACTCGCGTTGATCATAATTACCCCGATTTTTATTGGAAGTAGTCGGATGATTCTAGTTATTCGGATTTTTGCTTCTATCGGACCATGTTAAATCACAGACACCTTCTCTTTGAGCTACCTGTTTTAGCTTTGAAATTGTAATTATGTCATGTCGGGCTAATGTCATGAACAACCTATCGGGTAACTTCCTCATAATAACGTCTTCAACTGTATTATTTAACGCGTTTGTGTAAAGCATAGTGTTCATCTGATTCTGTGCTAATATTAGCTTATTAGATATGACATAGGATTGATACTCTAATTCTTCTACAAACTTACGAATACTTCCGGTGAAAGGCTCTATGGCTCCGAACAGGACGCTGTGTTGGCGAATGTCCCTCGTTGGATATGGTTGCATAATGAAATCAATGCGCCTTATGAATGCGCTTAATTCCTCTTCTTCGAAATGTTTATCGTCTACTTGTCTGAGGTTTCCCGTTTTCTTAAATGGGGTTGTAGTTTTGGATATTACTAGAGGTGATTCCTTAAATCTGGTGTCTATTTCAAAATCTTTGCGCTTTTCGTTTAAATTTGTTATTTTAATAAGTTTGTTTTCCTGAGTATTATATGCGGAGGTTCCGGCATATATAAAGATGTCAGCTGGTGTTCTACCAGTTGTGTTGTGTTTAGTCTTATGGTTGTACGTATAAAGTAACGTTTCAAATTTTGTTAATTTGTTTTACTGGATCGGACTCACTGTTTCTTATTCTTAGCTTTTCGTTAACTGTTTTGTGAAATCTCTCAATGTCAGAAATTCCGTTTTTACTAGTGGTTATACTTATTTGGACATTTTGGAGTGCTGCACACATGAATGCTGAATCGTTGTCGGCTTTGATTTCTATTGGTTTACCCATTAGGTTGAAAATTTGGAGGATTGCTCGTTTTGTTTCGAGCCAATCTCTACTGTTTATCTCTATTAATGCTGCGTATTTGGAGTAAATGTCTTTGCAAGATAGAAACTGTCTGTTGTCAATGATATAAAAATCCATGACGTATTTCTCTTGGGGGTTGAACGTTTCAGGAGTCGTTTGAAAGGAGAGTTTAGTATTTCTGTGTTCCGTTTTGGCTACGTTGCATATTTCGCATTCGTTTATGATATTTTGTATCAACTTTTGGTGATTAGGGTAAGAATATTTTTCCTAGAAAAAGGCTGTAACTTTCTCTATACCTGGATGCAATAAGTCTATATGATTTTTAAGGATGATTTGCTTGAAGTGTGCATAGGTTTGGATATCTATAACTTGTTTGGTGGATTTCATTACCTTTGTTAAGTTACTGGGATTAATCATTTCAATGTAAGCTTTTTGAAAAATTATGAAGTCTGCTTCATTATGGAAGTAAAATACACTTTTCTTAGGGCATAAATATTCTTTGATCACGTCTTTAGCGTATTCGTGGGTCATTTCCTGATAAGAGATTTTAATTTTCTGTTTATGGAAGTAGCGTATTGTTTCTACTTGGTTGCTATTAGTTTTTATGAATTCTAATTGCCTGTTATAATAGTTAACGGGTCTTTTTGTGATAGGAATATGATTTTCGTTATCTTCCTGTGCACTGTGGATTGTTACAGCTAAGCTATCTGGAGTTTCGCCTAATAGATTTTCCTCTATTTTGATTCACGATAAAGCGTCTGCTACATAATTTTCCTTTCCAGGGACATATTTGATGTGGTAATCAAACTCATTTGGCTTGATTTTCCATCTTTGTAGCTTCATGTTGGGTTCTTTCATGCTGCTTAGCCAAACTAGGGGTTTGTGATCGCTAAGGATCGCGAATTTTCTTCCGAATAGATAGGACCTGAAGTATTTGGTGGCCCAGACAATAGCTAAAAGTTCTTTCTCTATTGCCGAATAATTAATTTCATGTTCGTTTAATGTTCTGCTTGCATAGCAGATTGGTTTGTGATCTTGTGATAATACTTTTCCTATGGCAATGATTTGATTCCCTTTGATGTTTTAGGTATTGGGAATTTTTGGATTGCTTCGATTTTAGCTGGGTTAGGTTTTATACCTTCTTTTGTTATTATGTAGCCCAGGAATTCAGTTTGTTTTTTCATGAATTCACATTTATCTAATTGCAATTTTAGATTGGCCTCCCTTAATTTTGTGAATACCCTCCTCAGTGACAATATGTGTTCCTCCAATGAAGTGGAGTATACAATAATGTCATCCATGTAGACAAGACAATAGATTAAATCTTCAAGAAGATTGTTCATGCAGCGTTGAAACGTTGCAGGTGCATTCTTCAGGCCAAACGGCTTTCGAGTGTACTCGTAATGTCCATTTTAAGTTGAAAAAGCTGTCTTAGGAATAGAACCTTCATCCATTTGAGTTTGGTGAAAGCCCTTCGCAAGGTCAATGGTAGTAAAATTCTTACATTTGCCAAGTTTGTCTAGTACGTGTCATCAACTGTGACTTCATTAAGGCTTCGATAGTCAATGACTATTCAAAATTTTTGTTTGCCAGATGCACCCCTCTTTTTGTGTATGATCCAAATAGGCGAACAGTAAGGGGATTTCGATTTGCGAATTATCCCTTGTTTGATCATATCTTTGATCTGGTTTTCGACTTCTTGGTCGAATGTTTGGGCTTGTTTGTATGGTTTTTTGTAAACCGGGTCTTCATGTTTAGTTTGGATAACATGTTTAACAGTACTTGTAAAAGTAAAATTTTCACCTTTTCGGTACTGGATGTCACTAAATTCATGTAAAACTTTTGTTAATTTGCCTTTCTCTTCATCGTTCAGATGATCTAGGCGGAATTCGTTGAATTCTGAGAGTTCGTTGTTGATGGCGAACACAAATTGTTCGTCATCAGACGGGGGTGGAACGATATATTCGGTTTTTGCTTCGTTCGCTGGCAATTCGATTTCTGAATTGTTTTCAATGGTGAATGTGTATTCATTTATTCGTATGATTTTATTTTTGTAATCTATTAGGGCTTGGGTACTCTCTAAGAAGTCTCTACTTAATAACAAGCCATAATTTTCTGAAAAATTTTGTAAATAAAATTTTTGATGAGTGGGGCAGAATTTGCTGGGTTTCAGCGAAATGCTTTGATTTAATACTATTGTACCATTGATTGTTTGATAGTTAAGGGGGTTTTGTGCCCTGCCTTGGTTTAACTTCTGGCTAAACTCTCGGTTTATCTGTGGACTATAGTCAACTTAGGATTTTGGTTTTTGTGTAGTATTACCAAAGACAATATAAACACTAAGATGAGTAACGCCATGATTTTTTGAAAATTGAGAACGAAAACGAAATCTGTAGCATTGCGCTCTCACAGCCGAGAGAACGAAAAAGCTAAAAATAGAATGTGCTCTCAGCTTCGGCTCTATGAGGGCCGCGCAAGCAATTATGTTTGTATGCGTGTGAATATACATACTTAACAGCATATTTGAATGTGTTGTTATCCACTGCTCTGGCAAAGTCTTTGTCTGGCAAAGAAACAATTTCTTAGTTTTTTAGCGCAGATCACGACCTATCCCAAATTTGTGTTGATATATGAATGCATTTTGTGTACTGAGGTTGGCTCTGTACAAAATATGTATTTTTAAGTCGATGCAAATATTTATGTAATTTTTTATATTTGAAATTATTAATTAAATTATTATTATTTTTAAGTAATACAACATAAATTAAGGAAATAAAAGTGCAAATTTGTTGTTTTCAAAGATACATTTAATTAATTTATATTTTTTTTTTTTTATTATTTTTTGTTCGAATTATAAAGAACAAAGTCGCCGCTCGAATTAGCTACCGATGCAAAATCGGTACCCAGGGAACACCGCGAGGAGGCCATTATAATTATAATGAGATCATAACTAAATATGACCTTCGAGTCGACTTGAACGGCTAAAAGTGGCAAGCAGAATTCCCTTGAAAGAACGCGACACACCGGCACCCGAAATTTGCGCCAAAAGTATTTCTGCTTTGGAATTTTGCAATTTTGGCACTGAACACTAAATTTTAAGTGCACACTAATTTTCCGTTAAGTCACTGACACGAATGTTAACTTTTAAGTATTCAAAATGCGATCAAATAATAATTTTTCGCAAAATAGAAAAAGTCGGCAGCTCGATGCAATCGTAAGCTATCGATTACATTTTGTGCTCCATATTCTTAAAGCTTGGCGCCCTTTTTGGCATAGAGTTGCAAGTGCAATATCTAAATTGAATTAATAAAATATCTAACTAAATATTGAATCAAAAGTCATATTTATTTATACAAATAAATATGTAATTGTATTTTTTAGCCCTCTTTTGTTTCTTAATTAGAGAATATAAAAAATATTAATTAAATTTAAAGAAATTATGTAAATATTTGCATCGACTTAGAAATACATATTTTCTGCGGAGCCAACCTCAGTACACAAAATGCATTCATATATCAACACAAATTTGGGATAGGTCATGATCTGCGCTAGAAAACTAACAAAACTAATTTCTTGCCAGCTAAAGCCAGAGCAGTGAATAACAACACATACATACATACTTTATAGTTCTTATGCATGTATCATTCACGCATACAACGAAAGGTGCACGCACGCTATTGGCTGAGACAAGAACTTTTCTCGAGCATACACTGTCCAAAAAGAAGACTGAAATCAATCTATGTGTGCTATTTTCTTAACATAGTTATTGCGCAAGAAGCGCCTTGTGTAAAAATTATAAAAGTTCTTCAATTATCCTGTAAAATTATTTGTTAATATCTAGGGTAATATATCATTTAAATAAAGCATGCATTTCATGGATAAAGTACAATCACTTTGCGTCGATCGTAAGCTCTAAACTTTTTCGCTCAATGTACTTCGAAAACGAAGCGACGCAAAGCAGCATCGACCAGCTTTGCTGAAGGCAGGCTGGCGACTAACTTCGTAGCTCGTGTCAGCATCAGCAAGCCGCGACTTCGGCATTCGTTCGTCTGGTCTTTGGAGAACGAACAACCAGTCGGCAGGCATGCCGTACGAAGCCTCAAAGGCCAGATGAAAGGCCAGGCTAGAAATTTTGCGTCGCATTCAAATGTATGCGCGTTACTCATCTTAGTGTTTATATTGTCTTTGGTATTACTATAATTTTGGTTTTTTGTGCACTCGCGTTGATCATAATTACCCCGATTTTTATTGGAAGTAGTCGGATGATTCTAGTTATTCGGATTTTTGCTTCTATCGGACCATGTTAAATCATAGACACCTTCTCTTTGAGCTACCTGTTTTAGCTTTGAAATTGTAATTATGTCATGTCGGGCTAATGTCATGAACAACCTATCGGGTAACTTCCTCATAATAACGTCTTCAACTGTATTATTTAACGCGTTTGTGTAAAGCATAGTGTTCATCTGATTCTCTTCTAATATTAGCTTATTAGATATGACATAGGATTGATACTCTAATTCTTCTACAAACTTACGAATACTTCCGGTGAAAGGCGTATTGTAGATTCTTCTTAAAAATTCTTCACATGACGTTTGTGTCTTGAATTCTAAGATGAGCGCTGAGCTCAATTCGGTCCAAGTGTTGGCAGCGGATAGCTGCGTGACCCTCTGCGCGTCTCCTCCTATTTGTATCTCTATGGCTCCGAACAGGACGCTGTGTTGGCGAATGTCCCTCGTTGGATATGGTTGCATAATGAAATCAATGCGCCTTATGAATGCGCTTAATTCCTCTTCTTCGAAATGTTTATCGTCTACTTGTCTGAGGTTTCCCGTTTTCTTAAATGGGGTTGTAGTTTTGGATATTACTAGAGGTGATTCCTTAAATCTGGTGTCTATTTCAAAATCTTTGCGCTTTTCGTTTAAATTTGTTATTTTATTAAGTTTGTTTTCCTGAGTATTATATGCGGAGGTTCCGGCATATATAAAGATGTCAGCTGTTGTTCTACCAGTTGTGTTGTGTTTAGTCTTATGGTTGTACGTATAAAGTAACGTTTCACTGTTTCTTATTCTTAGCTTTTCGTTAACTGTTTTGTGAAATCTTTCAATGTCAGAAATTCCGTTTTTACTAGTGGTTATACTTATTTGGACATTTTGGAGTGCTGCACACATGAATGCTGAATCGTTGTCGGCTTTGATTTCTATTGGTTTACCCATTAGGTTGAAAATTTGGAGGATTGCTCGTTTTGTTTCGAGCCAATCTCTACTGTTTATCTCTATTAATGCTGCGTATTTGGAGTAAATGTCTATGCAAGATAGAAACTGTCTGTTGTGAATGATATAAAAATCCATGACGTATTTCTCTTGGGGGTTGAACGTTTCAGGAGTCGTTTGAAAGGAGAGTTTAGTATTTCTGTGTTCCGTTTTGGCTACGTTGCATATTTCGCATTAGTTTATGATATTTTGTATCAACTTTTGGTGATTAGGGTAAGAATATTTTTCCTAGAAAAAGGCTGTAACTTTCTCTATACCTGGATGCAATAAGTCTATATGATTTTTAAGGATGATTTGCTTGAAGTGTGCATAGGTTTGGATATCTATAACTTGTTTGGTGGATTTCATTACCTTTGTTAAGTTACTGGGATTAATCATTTCAATGTAAGCTTTTTGAAAAATTATGAAGTCTGCTTCATTATGGAAGTAAAATACACTTTTCTTAGGGCATAAATATTCTTTGATCACGTCTTTAGCGTATTCGTGGGTCATTTCCTGATAAGAGATTTTAATTTTCTGTTTATGGAAGTAGCGTATTGTTTCTACTTGGTTGCTATTAGTTTTTATGAATTCTAATTACCTGTTATAATAGTTAACGGGTCTTTTTGTGATAGGAATATGATTTTCGTTATCTTCCTGTGCACTGTGGATTGTTACAGCTAAGCTATCTGGAGTTTCGCCTAATAGATTTTCCTCTATTTTGATTCGCGATAAAGCGTCTGCTACATAATTTTCCTTTCCAGGGACATATTTGATGTGGTAATCAAACTCATTTGGCTTGATTTTCCATCTTTGTAGCTTCATGTTGGGTTCTTTCATGCTGCTTAGCCAAATTAGGGGTTTGTGATCGCTAAGGATCGCGAATTTTCTTCCGAATAGATAGGACCTGAAGTATTTGGTGGCCCAGACAATAGCTAAAAGTTCTTTCTCTATTGCCGAATAATTAATTTCATGTTCGTTTAATGTTCTGCTTGCATAGCAGATTGGTTTGTGATCTTGTGATAATACTTTTCCTATGGCAATGATTTGATTCCCTTTGATGTTTTAGGTATTGGGAATTTTTGGATTGCTTCGATTTTAGCTGGGTTAGGTTTTATACCTTCTTTTGTTATTATGTAGCCCAGGAATTCAGTTTGTTTTTTCATGAATTCACATTTATCTAATTGCAATTTTAGATTGGCCTCCCTTAATTTTGTGAATACCCTCCTCAGTGACAATATGTGTTCCTCCAATGAAGTGGAGTATACAATAATGTCATCCATGTAGACAAGACAATAGATTAAATCTTCATGCAGCGTTGAAACGTTGCAGGTGCATTCTGCAGGCCAAACGGCTTTCGAGTGTACTCGTAATGTCCATTTTAAGTTGAAAAAGCTGTCTTAGGAATAGAACCTTCATCCATTTGAGTTTGGTGAAAGCCCTTCGCGAGGTCAATGGTAGTAAAATTCTTACATTTACCAAGTTTGTCTAGTACTTGTCATCAACTGTGACTTCATTAAGGCTTCGATAGTCAATGACTATTCAAAATTTTTGTTTGCCAGATGCACCCCTCTTTTTGTGTATGATCCAAATAGGCGAACAGTAAGGGGATTTCGATTTGCGAATTATCCCTTGTTTGATCATATCTTTGATCTGGTTTTCGACTTCTTGGTCGAATGTTTGGGCTTGTTTGTATGGTTTTTTGTAAACCGGGTCTTCATGTTTAGTTTGGATAACATGTTTAACAGTACTTGTAAAAGTAAAATTTTCACCTTCTCGGTACTGGATGTCACTAAATTCATGTAAAACTTTTGTTAATTTGCCATTCTCTTCATCGTTCAGATGATCTAGGCGGAATTTGTTGAATTCTGAGAGTTCGTTGTTGATGGCGAACACAAATTGTTCGTCATCAGACGGGGGTGGAACGATAAATTCGGTTTTTGCTTCGTTCGCTGGCAATTCGATTTCTGAATTGTTTTCAATGGTGAATGTGTATTCATTTATTCGTATGGTTTTATTTTTGTAATCTATTAGGGCTTGGGTACTCTCTAAGAAGTCTCTACTTAATAACAAGTCATAATTTTCTGAAAAATTTTGTAAATAAAATTTTTGATGAGTGGGGCAGAATTTGCTGGGTTTCAGCGAAATGCTTTGATTTAATACTATTGTACCATTGATTGTTTGATAGTTAAGGGGGTTTTGTGCCCTGCCTTGGTTTAACTTCTGGCTAAACTCTTGGTTTATCTGTGGACTATAGTCACCTTGGGATTTTGGTGTTTGTGTAGTATTACTATAATTTTGGTTTTTTGTGTACTCGCGTTGATCATAATTACCCCGATTTTTATTGGAAGTAGTCGGATGATTCTAGTTATTCGGATTTTTGCTTCTATCGGACCATGTTAAATCACAGACACCTTCTCTTTGAGCTACCTGTTTTAGCTTTGAAATTGTAATTATGTCATGTCGGGCTAATGTCATGAACAACCTATCAGGTAACTTCCTCATAATAACGTCTTCAACTGTATTATTTAACGCGTTTGTGTAAAGCATAGTGTTCATCTGATTCTCTTCTAATATTAGCTTATTAGATATGACATAAGATTGATACTCTAATTCTTCTACAAACTAACGAATACTTCCGGTGAAAGGCGTATTGTAGATTCTTCTTAAAAATTCTTCACATGGCGTTTGTGTCTTGAATTCTGAGATGAGCGCTGAGCTCAATTCGGTCCAAGTGTTGGCAGCGGATAGCTGCGTGACCCTCTGCGCGTCTCCTACTATTTGTATCTCTATGGCTCCGAACAGGACGCTGTGTTGGCGAATGTCCCTCGTTGGATATAGTTGCATAATGAAATCAATGCGCCTTATGATTCCTCTGTGGCTCCATGGAAGTTTGGCACTTTCCTTATCGGGCCTAGTGCTTGTGAAAGGTGTTGTTCGCTTAATTGCAAAACTGGCTCTGCTGGTTGTGCCATGGTGTTTACTTTCACTTTTGTTGTTGTTGTTCTTGGTGTAGTCTTTTTATTTTGGTATGGTTTTATTTCGCGCGTGTTACCAATGAGTGCGATTTGCAGGGATCAAAGGATATGCAAAACCAAGGGCACACTCACTGTTATGTAGTGAATAAAATTCACTACCTAGTAACTCTGATTGTCCAAAGGATCAATACTTAACTGAGTACTAGCTTATTGCAATGAAATTGCAATGTCGGATTTTTGATTGACCTGGGATATGTGATCCGTAAACGGTCAATAGGCACTCGCGGCAAGTTTCGCGTGTGTCCTTTTGCGGATACGATTTAGAATGATTGTGCGTTCGCGTCGATCATCAGCGCCGACTACGATTTGCATTTAAGGCCTGGGACTACAATTGTCCTTAAATGGTCTTATATCACTCGCGTATCCTACCGGCTGCGCCAATTAAAAAAGTCAATACGCGTTACTTGAAAAAAATATCTTTATTAACAGTAGGCGCGACTTATTGGAAATTTACAGATGTGCACGATGCAACTTGACGGGTCGAAGTCGTCAATAGAACTCAATAAAAAGCTTTTATAACTTGGGCAAAGTGATAACTGTTGTGCAGCGTAAGTCTGTTAATTATTGCATTTATTAAAATCGGCGCCAGTTCCGTATTGTTGTTATTGCCTGTTTTGATTCTTTTGATTCTTTCGCGCTCTCGCAAATTTTTGCTGTTGCTTTTCGCTCCAAACAATTTGTTTGTGTACGAATAGTAATTTTTTGAGCGTTTACTTGCTCTATTTGTGTGCACCGTGTTTCGTTTTACTTTGCGCTCTCGCAACTTCTGCATATCTTTTAACGCTGGTAGTTCTATGTCGTGCTGTAAGAAACCTTACACGTTCAAGCAGGCTGATAATTCTGCATTGCCGCAATTTGTTAATTAATGGCTGTGTGAGAATATTATGCATGCTAAATGTGCAGGTCTCACTGGGCGTGATTGCGACAAGATCGCTGCAATTGCCAAGAAGGGCTGCGGCGGCTTGCGTTGGTCGTGCCCAGAATGCATCGACAAGCAAATTGATTTCTCCAGAATGTATAATTCTGTGAGAAATCAATTCTTAAAACTAAATAACGTGGCTAAGCAGCTCTCGAGTAGTTTTGATTCGAGTTGTGGAGCCTCAATTTTTGCAGTTGCCCTCTCCGTCTGTCCAGACACCTATGCCTCTGTTGTCCCTGCCGAGCAACTTGGATTCATCTCCAATGTTATCATTATCGCCTTCTCCGAGCGACTGCCCAAATATTACCCCAGTTTTATCCCCCGTAATAGTCCCATTAGACCCCGTACCTGAACCTATCCCAGTTAGCCAAACTGCCTCAGCCTTCAGATTGTTAAAAACAATCATGGTGCCTCTTTGGCCCAACCAAATCTTGTCCTCCGTGCAGCGCCATCAGCTCCTACGTTAACTGTTGTTGCCCCTCGTAGGCAAGTTTTTGTGTCCCGACTTTCGTCTGACACCACCTCTGAGTCATTGGCAGCCTATATTGCTAGCAAATCTTCTGCTAGCGTGTCAATTACCAAATTTAATTTCTCCACTCCTCATGAAATATCATCATTCAAAATAAATGTTTCACATGATATGTTCCCAATCATTTGTGATCCCAAATTTTGGCCTCCACATATGATTGTCCACGAGTTCAAGCCAAAAAAGCGTAACCAGCCTGTCACCCTTCCAGTCCCTTTAATACAGGGTACCATTCCTGCCCCAAAAAAAACTATCTTTATCTTCTGACCAAGTCTCTATTCATTTTCAGAATGTCAGAGGTCTCATTTCAAAACTTACAAATCCTTTCATGGCCAGCACTTCCTTCGATTCGGATATAATCGCATTTTCAGAAACATGGTTAAACTCAACCATATCTGATTTTGCGGTTTTTTCGAATAATTTTATTTTGCATAGAAATGATCGGCCGAGTCGGGGTGGTGGGGGTGCCGTTAAAGCCACTCTCCAGTCAGAACTTTTCTGTTTAAGTACGCGTACTGACGCTGAGATTGTCTCAGTCAAGGTGTCTTTTCCTACACGGAATATTTATATTACATGCTCTTATGTTCCTCCTTCTTCTGATATTCAAGTTTGTATGAAACATCTTTCTTGTATTAAAGAAGTTTCTTCACACGTGCGTGATAATGACCTATTTATTGTGTTGGGTGATTTTAATTAGCCGAACATCTCTTGGTCACTTTTCACTGCCGAAAATTATCTAATGCCCTCAGCACAGCATGACTTTATAGATTGCATGCTTGACCTTTCGTTGTTTCAAATCAATTCAATTTCTAATCATTTAAATAGAACACTTGATCTTGTATTTGTTAACGACTACCTTATAGCTCCCCTCCTTTATCTCTTCCTGAGGATGTATATCATCCTACTTTAGAGGTTGCAATGTTCAATTGTAATCCTCTCATTTCGTGCTTATCAGCCAATAAGCCCCGCCGTTGCTTTCGCAAAGGTAATTATGCATTGCTGAATCAGCTTATTTATGCAACCGATTGGACTTTCTTATATGACTCGGTTGACATAAATACTGCTATTAACTTTTTTTATAACACCCTAAACTCCCTCTTAGATATGTGTATTCCCAAGTCAATTCCTTCGACTACTTCTGCAAAGCCACCTTGGTTTACTCCCAGATTATCAAATCTAAAAAAAATAAAATCTAAATATTTTAAAAAGTTTAATAAGTCTGGTTCGTGTACAGACTTGGCTAAATATTCCATAGCCAAGTCGAACTTCTTTCTTCTGAATTCTCAATGCTATGAGAATTATCTAACTCGTTGCAAAAGGCAATTTGCCCTTAATCCGAGACAGATTTACAATTTTGTAAACTTGTAGCGTAAATCTGAGTTTAACGATCCTTTTATAACAAAACTTCTGTACATCTCTCTTGTTCGTCCTATCCTTGAATACTGCTCTTGCATCTGGTCTCCGCAGTATAACAATAGCCAGGATCGTATTGAATCTGTTCAGAAGCAATTTCTGCTTTTTGCCTTACGAGGTTTAAATTGGGACCCTAATCTTCGGTTGCCATCCTATTCCAGCAGGCTGCTTCTTCTTAATCTTCCATCGTTAACCAACCGTAGGACAATTCTCGGTGTTGTCGTTTTACATAAGTTGGTTGTTGGCGATATAGATTCTCCTTTTCTGCTAGGGCGTTTTCAATTCTCTGTTCCGGCTAGACCAACCAGAAATTACCGCCCCTTATTCCTATTGACGTACACAACAGACTACGCTATGCACAATCTTTTTCGCGTGCTATGTAAAAATTACAATACTTTGCACCACGTTTTCTCACCGAACTTTCTCTACCCCTAATAAAATCGTTGCTTTCAGGATACCTTCGTTAAGTCACTGACCATTCCCAGCTATGAGCAGGGGCATAGCTTGCCGGACAGGCTGTAAATTTTCCCCCCCGGGTCGGTGAGTTCCCATTACTTTCCCAATACTATCTATTTATCCTATCTACTTAACACTCTGTGTATCTTGCATACAGTTCTTTACTTTATTAACAATCTTCTTACTTTCTTTTCTCCTATTAATGGTATATTCTTAAATAATATAGCAAATTAAGATTATTTTTAATTTTACTTAAGAACACTTTTTCCTACTTACACCCTTCTTCTTAGATGTAGGCTCTAATAGCGTCATTGACAAAATTAGCTGTGAAATGGGGCACAGCTGGCCGGACTGGCAAATAAAACACCTCCATCGGTCGGTGATGCTATTAGAATTTTTTGTTCTCTAACTAGGCTTTTAGCATTTAATTTTCATAATTGTATATATAATGTATTGACTAATTAGGAAGACACTCGTTTTGTCGACCACTTATAAATATTAAATAAATAAATAAACAAATAAATAAATAAATAAATTATGACGCTAATTTTTATATTAGTATCATCGAGTATTTTGCTACCATATGTGGCTTGGACTCTTATTTTATTTGCCAGATTGGTTTTTGATGTTGGATGTTTTGAAATTGGAGTTTTTGTAGATTGATCTCCTCTATCGTGGTATTGATCGTGATTCCGTCGATTTGGGGAATGCTGATCTCTTTTCTATCCTTCATTGTAATAATCGAGTCATCATAGCGATCGTTGCTGATTTTGACGGTTTGATGATAATTGATCTTTGTATGGATCTTTTTTCTTCTCAATCTGATTCTATATTGGTTGCTGGTGCGTTGAATACAACTATATCACACCTTTTTCCGGTTCAATCATTTGTTGGTGTCTACATAAATTTGTTGTACTGCAACTACTTGTGTTTTGTTTTAAAATGTTGCTTATACTTATTTTGTTTCTTACAATTTCCTCCATTTCTAAGACTTGGCAAGTATTTAGTATGTGTGACACTGTGTCAGGGTATCCCCCATTCGGGGCTCCCGACTAGAACCTCTTACTTATTCTAATATATAAATGTGATCATCTAGTTCTTCTAGCAGCAAGAGGTTTTTTAATTTTAGCGAAGTCCCTAATGAATTCTGTAAAAACCTAAATTCGCTTCGAAGTTAGAACTACAACCAGCTAAATCTGAATTTTTAAAAAAAGAAATAGAGTACTTAGGACACATTGTGAGTAGTGACGGTATAAAACCAAACCTTAAACAGATTGACACATTCAAAAAATGCCCACTCTCCAAGAAAAGAAAAGAAATAAAATCCCTTTTTGGACCATTAGGTTATTACAGAAGATTCAGTAGGGACTTCGCAAAAATTACAAAACCTCTTACTGCTCAACTAAAAGGCGAAAAATAAGTAACTATAAACAAAGAATACATATATACTTTCGAGCTTTGCAAAACATTATTATGCAATGACCCAATACTCCAATACCCGGATTTTTTAAAACAATTTATTCGAACTACTGACGCTAGCAATGTAGCGATAGGAGCAGTCCTTTCACAGGGCACATTGGGAAAAGACAGACCAGTGTCGTTCGCTAGCAGAACCTTGTCCGATACAGAACAAAATTACTCAAATGTCGTAAAAGAGATTCTAGCAATAATTTGGGCGACTAAATACTATAGACCCTACCTTTATGGTAATAAATTCAAAATTATAACAGACCATCGACCATTAACTTGGCTCTTGGGTTTTAAAGAACCCAATTCAAAGTTGGTTCATTGGAAACACTCAGCTAATAGAATACGATTTTTTAGCTGTCTATAAAAAAGGATCACAGAATGCAGTGGCAGACGCGTTAAGTAAAACTCAAATAGAAGCTCATACTAACGATCACGAAACGATAATTGCTTACACAGGAAACACTATATATTCCAACTTAGAAGAACTAGATGATCACATTTATATATTAGAACAAGTAAGAGGTTCTAGTCGGGAGCCCCCGACTAGGGGATAAATATTTAACAAAGTATAGTGAATTGGTAGATTTGAATTTGGAAAAAAAAAGATTTGTATATATATTATCTCTATATATATATAACTGTTTGTCCTGACTGACTGACTGACTGACTGATTGGTGATCAACGCACAGCCCAAACCGTAAGAGCTAGGAAGCTGAAATTTTTACTGTAGCTACCTTATGTGAAGAAGGTGCACGTTAAGACGGGGTTTCGGGAAATTCTACCCGCAAGTGTGGAAAAATCGCGAAAAACGTTTGTATGTAACTTTTTTGTTTACCATTCGATCAGCCTCAAACTTATTACGTTAAGACGGGGTTTCGGGAAATTCTACCCGCAAGTGTGGAAAAATCGCGAAAAACGTTTGTATGTAACTTTTTTGTTTACCATTCGATCAGCCTCAAACTTATTTTTAAAGGTCTTTGTTCAAATTCATTTGAGGGGTGTTTCGCACTTTTTGGAAAATGCATGCCTCCTTGGTGGAAATGGGGGTCAAAAATTTGGTGGGTGACGTTTCGCCCTCAAATTCATTTCCAAGTATCTATATAAAAATTCATTTGAGACGTATTTTTCATTTTTCGTAGAATTCAAACTTCTTCGGGGGATCGTGATTCAAAGATTTTTTGGGCGAAGTTTTAAGTTGTGTCCGATTTGCTTCAAACTTATTTTCAAAGCACTGCATAAGAACTTAATAAATACGTATTTCAGCGATTTGGGAAATTCCACCCGCAACAGTGGTAAATTGGCGCAAAACGGTTGTATGAAAGTTTTTTTGTTTACGATCCGATTGGCCTCAAACTTATTTTCAAAGATCTTTCTTCAAATTCATCTGAGGGGTGTTTCACATTTTAGGAAAATCCGTTCCTCCTTGGTGGAAATGGAGGTCAAAGATTTGGTGGGTGACGTTTCGCGCTCAAATTCGTTTCCAGAGATCTATAAGAAAAATCATTTGAGACGTGTTTCACACTTTTCGCAGAACCCAAACTTTCTCGGGTGGAATGCGACTCAAAGATTTTTTAGGGGAAGTTTTACGTTGTGTCCGATTTGCTTCAAACTTATTTTCAAAGCTCTCCATAAAAACTTAATGTATACGTATTTCAGCGAATTGGGAAATTCCACTCGCAACAGTGGTAAATTGGCGGAAAACGTTTGTATGAAAGTTATTTGTTTACCGTCCGATCAGTTTCAAAATCATTTCATATTTGTTTGAGAACATTGATTTTATAACATACGTGCCACGGGCAAGGCCGGGTTATACCCGCTAGTATATACATACAAGTTTTATAGTCACATTAATTTTTTATTTTATTTTCCTTTTTTCATTTGTTTATTTAATATTCTCATTTTTTATATATTTATTTGTTTGTATTATTATTATTATTATTGTTAAAAAAATTTTTTTTGGCTTTTTGCAATGTTACTCATAACCACCCCTTGTTGTTAATATTGCTTTTTTGCAATAGTTCCTTCTTAATCTTCAAGAGCATGACTTGTTTATTTAGTGCCGAACGTTGCGAAGTGCTGCATGTTTCTGCGACGTGTTCAAACCATGCCGTACTAATTCGTTCGAACCTTGCATTGCAACGGATTTGTTGGACATGTTGCGCCTAAGTCCGCATCGAACCACTGCAGCTACGTTGCACGATACGACGTGGCCTGCCACATGTCGCATCACTTTTTACGTGACATGCAAAATTGCATTGCATTCATTCTTTTAATTTCTTTATTTTCTGTATCTTTTATATACACTTGTTTCTCTACTTGTAACACTACCATTTCACTTTTCGTTTTTTATACCCTGAACCCATTGAAAATGGGTAAAAGGGTATAATGTATTTGTGCAAATGTATGTAACAGGCAGAAGGATGTTTCTCTGACCTCATAAAGTATATATATTCTTGATCAGCAACAACAGCCGAGTCGATCTAGGCATGCCCGTTTGTCTGTCCGTCCGTCCGTCTGTCCGTATGTATGAACACAAGGATCTCAGAACCTATAAGAGCTAGATACTTGATATTTTGGCTTTAGGTCCTCCTAGTGCCCGCACAGTACGAGTTTGTTTCCGATAATCGATAACTTACTCCGTTTCCAAGCAATCGATGACAATCGATATCGAAATCCGGTTTTTTGAGCAAATTGGGCAAATAATAAGAGCTAGAGTCACCAAACTTTATATGTAGCTTCTAGAATAGTATATAAATATCATGTATTCTTTCATATAGCTATCGCCACCTCCCCGCTACCACCACAAAACTATAAGTTAATTATCCAACTTGTATTGTCCATAAATTTAAGCAACAATTCATATGCAATTGACTTTTTGAGAATACACAAATATTCTATATTCTATTCTACAATAAGATGTACTGTCGAAAATTGCATTAATATCGTTTAAGAAACACAAAAGTTATGTCCGCATGTCTTAGCAGCAGCTAGCGCAAATTCCAAGAATTTCTGTATACATGTACACACTCACATTCATGCGCGTCTGCTTTGAATTCTATCAACAGCATTGCAATTGCGATTGTATTATTGGTTTTTTTTTCTCATTAAAACTCAATTATTGCTGTGGCTCTTGAGTAGAGGCGGCGGCAAGTGGTGCAGTTAGTTGCGAGTTCGAACGCGGCCGAGGCAACAATTTTTATTTTTTTTAAATTGTTCTTTATTACTACTAACGCAAACGAGTGCGTACTGCATTTGGTGTTGGAAGAAGAATGTTCAGGGTATCCCCTAGTCGGGAGATCCCGACTAGAACCTCTTACTTGTTTATACCCCGAACTCATGGAAAATGGGTAAAAAGGGTATAACGTTTTTGTGCAAATGTATGCAACAGGCAGAAGGAAGCATCTCCCACCCCATAAAGTATATATATTCTTAATCAGCATCAAAAGCCGAGTCGATCAAGCCATGTCCGTCTGTAAGTCCGTCCGTGCGTCTGTCCGTGTGTCCGTATGTATGAACGCAAGGATCTCAGAACCTATCAGACCTAGAGACTTGAAAGTTTAGCTGTAGGTCCTCCTAGTGCCCGCGCAGATCGAGTTTATTTCCGATATTCGATAACTTGCCCCGTTTCCAAGTATTCCATAAAAGTCGATATTGAAATCCTGTTTTTTGAGCAATTTCGGCAAATAATATGAGATAAAGTCACCAAACTTGACATGTAGCGTCTAGAATAGTATATATATATATGTCGCAGAATCGTTTATTTTTGGTTGCTGGTCTGCCATATTGACTCACAAACTTTGAGAGTGAAGCGAATTCCAACCGGCGCATACAATTGTCTGAACGCAACTACTTCGCATTCTCTGATCACGCCTCGATCTACTTCTTTTTACACGCTAGCTGGACTACACTCGGCGACAGCGCGACAACGCCGTCGCCTCACTCGTTCGGTACCTAGGCGCCAGTCATATTCTACGTTGTAGTCAAATTCTAAGAAATCATTTCACCATATCCCAAACTCATTGCACAGCTTGGTCTTGCAAGCACAGTGGCCAAACTATGTTCATAATGTGACAGACGCGTACAGTGTCCAAAATACGTCCATTATGCGACACGGCCTTCCAAAATACACGTCCTCGTGTGTTGTCTTAACTCAACCGCATAAGTGACAACGCTTCAGGATTCAAAGGCTCTCTGGACATTTCAATACATTTTTATTCGATATTCTTATTCATTATGTAACACAATTCAAATCAGTTTTAATTTCATTCTTATCATAGCATAATTACATTTTCGTAACATAATTTTAATTTAATAAATCATAACATTCGTGTAATTCCTTAAACACATTTTTTTTTTAACCAAACAAATTTGTGTAGTTCCTTTTACACACAACTAACTTATCATTTGTGTAATTCCTTCTACACATACGAACTTATCATTTGTGTAATTCCTTCTACACATACGAACTTATCATTTGTGTAATTCCTTCTACACATGCGACCCCCGCCATAACATGTCTCTTCTGCTATGGTGCGGTCTTCAGTTATCATATTGGGCAACAGATGCAACTTCCATTGTGCTGTCTCTATCTTTACATAACTCATCGAGTATCTGATTATTTGGTATTGCTTTTAAACATTCATGAGAATACTTATACTTTCGATTACATGTTAAAGATTTAAGTAAATATCTGTCCCCATCCAGAGCTTCAATTATCTCAAATGGCCCTTTAAATTTAGGATCAAGTTTAGTTTGATGACGTTCTTCGTTTTTGAGCAAAACGTGATCACCCACTTTGAAATTTATTATTTTAGCTTTATTTTTATCAAACCTATTTTTGTCGTATTTTGCTTGAGTTTCCATATTTTGTTTAGCTTCCTTTCTCAAATTTTCTTTGTCTACTTCATCATTGTTATCTTCGTTTATCGGCAACAAGCCAAAAGGTCGAGCTTCCTTACCAATCAATAATTCTAAAGGGCTAAACTTAGTCACACGATTAATCGTGCAATTCATTGCTAGCTGCACTTCAGCCAACGCATCCTGCCATGATCTCTGACTGGTTTCGACAGCAGTCAGCATACCTTTCAGGGTACTCATGGCCCGTTCTACCTGACCGTTTGCTCTACTGGCACCCGTAGCAATTAAATGTAGATTAATTTTTTGAGATGAGCAAAATTCGCGGAAACTTTTACTTGCGAAACTACGTCCTTGATCTGCTATAATTCGAGTGGGTAAACCAAATAAAGATACGACTGATTTTACAGCCTTAATGCAGCTTTCAGAATCTATATTTAGTGTGTGATAAAAATAAACAAACTTGGTGAAAGCATCTATAAGAACGATGACGTCTTCCTTCAAATCATTTTTACCACTCATTTTGCCTGTTATGTCAATATGTATCGTATGCCATGGTATTTCTATTTTAGGAATAGGATGCAGCTCGACTTGCACTTTTCCCACAAGTGGCTTAGATACTTTACATGTGATGCAGTTTTCTACAAATCTACGCACATATTTGGACATGTTTTCGAACCAGTAATAACCATAAACCTTGTCGGGCGTCTTTTCCCAACCCAGATGCATTATAGCTTCATGGACGTGATTTATGACGGCCCATCGAAAAGCTCTTGGTATTACCGGCAAACATTTGGTCTTACTATTTCGCTGTATTTTCCTATGTAGTATACCTTTTCGCCATTCATAGGTTTTGTCCATATTTCCTGGTAACTCATTACTTTTTAACTTTAAAATTATTTCTTGTATCTCGGAATCTCGCTGTTGTTCCGAAACCAACCAGATGTCAGATACCTCCGTCAAATTGATTCGTAATTCAGGTATTTTAATCAGACTTTTATGTTGTTCATGCACTGGATTCCGAGAGAGAAAGTCAACATGCGCCATTCGCTCGCCTTTTCTATATTCTATTTCGAAATCAAATGCCTGTAAAAACGCCCACCATCTATGCACCCTCGGTGTTAAATCTAGTTTTGTGCGACTGGCCTTTAATGAATTACAGTCAGTATATACTATAAATTTACGTCCCTGCAAATAATGTCGGAAGTGTTTAATAGCATTTACTACTGCTAGCGTCTCCAGTTCGTATAAATGGTATTTAGATTCGGCGGGAGACGTACACTTACTGTAATACTCTACCACATGAGGTTTATTGTCAATTTTGTGTAACAGGATCGCTCCATACCCAATACAACTTGCGTCTGTATGTAGCTCTATTGGGTATTGCGGATCGAATATGATTAAAACTGGCGTCTGAGTCAATATAGTTATTATTTTTGTTCGTATCTGTTCATGCACTGGTAACCAAACAAATTCAGTGTTTTTCTTAGAGGTGAGAAGATACAGAGGTTTAAGTGTTTGGGAGAAATTTAACACAAATTGCCGAAAATAAGAAGCTAAACCAATAAATTGTGTTAGCTGTGAAACATTTTGAGGTGGTGGTAATCCATTTAAAGCTTGAATTTTTCGTGAATTTGGCCTGATTTCTCCATTGCTTAATTCAAATCCAAGATACTCTATTCTAGTTGTGAGAAAGGAGCACTTGGTGACATTAAATGAAAATCCAGCCTTACTTAATGTCTCCAATACTATCCGCAATCTAACTAGCGCATCTTCTTTGCTTTCTGCTATTATGAGAACATCATCAATATACACGATTGCATAAGTGTAAGCTAAAGTTCCTAAGGCCTTCATTATAGCCCGCTGGAACACAGATGGCGCGTTCTTCAAACCGAACGGCATTGTCAAGAACTCGTATTGACCTTCTGGCGTGACAAATGCAGTTCGTTCGATTGACTCCTCGTGAACTGGAATTTGATAAAAGCCGCTTGCCATATCAATGCACGAAAAATATTTAGCACCACGAAGTCTGGCAATTTGGTCTGAGATGAGGGGCAACGGGTATTTGTCAGCAACTGTATTGTCGTTTAGCATGCGATAGTCTACACACAGTCGATCGGTGCCATTTTTCTTCTTAACTAGCATCATGGGACTAGCGAAAGGTGAACAGCTTGGGCGAATAACTTGAGCTTTTAATAATTCGTCAACTTTACCCCGCACTTTGATTTTCTCTTCTTCACTAAGCCTATATGGCCGCCGTTGTACTGTCTTTTGCTGATCTATTAGTCTAATTTCCAAATACCCTGTGGTGACCCTAGTCTTTGGTATTCCATCAATAAACCAATCTGAATAATATTTTAAAATATTTATCAAGGCTGCCTTATCAGGATCATCAAGTTCACTATTCGATTCTATGACATCTTCATAATTGGCAATTATTAACGCTACTACTCTTTTGGTTTTGTAAAGTTGAAATTTGTCAGCGTCCATAGTTACGCCAAAGCCCTGACTAAAAATTTCACGACCAATTAGTACGTCATGTTTCAAATACTTGTCCATAATAACATGTAACAAAATCTCAAAATAACATTGATCAATATTTATGTTACATAATAGTTGTTGAGTGCTACATATTGAATCATTACTTGTACCGTTTAACTTTACAATGTTATTAATTCTTTTACCAGTAAACTTATCGGCGACGCTTTCCTTAACCAAGGAGCATTTAGCTCCAGAGTCGAAGCAAAGTGGAACGGACTCACCGGTTGAACTGCTTATTGTTCCTAATGGCGGAGCTACAGTACAGATGTCTACACGTTTCTCAATTACTCGGTCGTTTCCTCGTGATCGTCCTTTTGGACAAGCGGATGCGAAGTGTCCAAGCTCGTTGATTTGAAACATTTGACAGTTGACCGGTCTTTTGATCCTTGCGTTGAACTTCCGTAGTGGCTTTTTCCTTGAATTGGTGTCCTCTGCCGAGCACGACATTCAGCATATTTATGCCCAGACTTTCCATAATAGTTGCATTTCACTTGAAAGAGATACTTAGACTTTTTACGCTCCGAGCCTGTTGTAGATGAGTCGTCATCTAGGTTCCGCTTCTTAAAAGTGTGCGCTTGTAGTTGTTGTTGCATTTCATTTCGGGTTTTGATATTGTTTGTAAAAACCCAGCGCGACAATTTGTCATCAATTTGTGCCATGTGGGCCAGAGCTAGTGAAACCGCGATTTCCTCCAGATCATTAGATTTAAATTTTGACATTATTAAGGTGACAATTCGGCTGCCATATTCGGTGTAGCTTTCTCCAGACTTTGGTCGGCCGTTCAAAATTTTTATCAGTATAGCCGCAGACGTTTCTATGCCAACAAAGCGTTGCACGAAGAGTTCTTTGAATTGTGGCCATGTAATGCCAGCAAAGCATATTTGGGACAGCCATTGTGATGCGCTTCCCTCTAGCGCCTTACTCAAAGTTATCATCAGGATGCTTCCTTCGGGCATTTTATCAGCAAAAATGAGATCCACTGTCGTCCACCAAGCTGTGGCATCTGCTCCAGCTCCCTCAGGATTAAATTTTGAAAGAGTTACATGTTTTCCCTTTTCATCAGTTGCCGGAGCCCTTGGTGTCTGCATATTTTTAATGATCTCCAAAAGGTTGTTGTTTTGCACTTGTAAAGCTGCCAAGTATGCATCGGTGATATTTGTAGGCAAAGCAGATCCCACTTCTGATGTCGCAGAATCGTTTATTTTTGGTTGCTGGTCTGCCATATTGACTCACAAACTTTGAGAGTGAAGCGAATTCCAACCGGCGCATACAATTGTCTGAACGCAACTACTTCGCATTCTCTGATCACGCCTCGATCTACTTCTTTTTACACGCTAGCTGGACTACACTCGGCGACAGCGCGACAACGCCGTCGCCTCACTCGTTCGGTACCTAGGCGCCAGTCATATTCTACGTTGTAGTCAAATTCTAAGAAATCATTTCACCATATCCCAAACTCATTGCACAGCTTGGTCTGGCAAGCACAGTGGCCAAACTATGTTCATAATGTGACAGACGCGTACAGTGTCCAAAATACGACCATTATGCGACATATATATATAGTATCTTTCAATTTATACCTATCGCCACTTCCCCGCTACGACCACAAAGCCATAAATCAAGTTTATTATCCAACTTGTATTGCCCAATAATTTAAGCCATAATTCATATGCAATTGACTTTTTGAGAATTCACAAATATTCTATATTCTATTCTACAATAAGATGTACTGTCGAAAATTTCATTAAAATCGGTTAAGAAACAAAAAAGTTATGTGCGCAGGTCTTAGCAGCATCCAGCACAAATTCCAAGAATTTGTGTATATATGTACACACACACATGCATGCGCGTCTGCTTTGGATTCTATCAACGGCATTGCAAATGAGATTGTATTGTTTTTGGTGCTGCTATTTAAGTTGGTTTTTTTTTCAGATTAAAACAAAATTATTGGTGTGGCTCTTGAGTAGTTGCGGTTAGTTGCGAGTTCGAACCCTGCGAAGGGAACAATTTTTTTTTATTTTAATTTATCTTAATTACTATTAAAGCAAACGAGCGCGTAGCGCCCGTTTCATTTGGTGTTGGATGAAGAAGGTTCAGGTTATCCCCTAGTCGGGAGCTCCCGACTAGAACCTCTTATTTTTTATACCCTAAACCCATTGAAAATAGGTAAAAAGGGTATAATGTATTAGTGCAAATGTATGTAACAGGCAGAAGGAAGCATCTCCGACCCCATAAAGTATATACATTCTTGATCAGCATCAACAGCCGAGTCGCTATAGCCAAAGACAATATAAACAATAAGATGAGTAACGCCCATACATTTGCATGCGACGAAAAATTTCATGCCTGGCGTTTCATCTGCCGTTTGAGTTTTCGCACGACATGCCTGCCGACGGCTGTTCGTTCAGACGAACGAATGCTGAAGTCGTGGCTTGCTGATGCGCTGACACGAGCAACGAAGTTAGTCGCCAGCCTGCGGTCAGCAAAGCTGGTCTATGGTGCTTTGCGTCGCTTTGTTTTCGAAGTACATTGAGCGAAAAGTGTTAAACTTACGATCGACGCAAAGTACTTCTGCTTTAACCATGAAAGGCTTGCTTTATTTAAACGATACATTACCCTAGATAATCACTATAAATGTTGCAGGAAAATTTAACAATTAAATATTTTTTGCACGGCTCTCATAGAGCCGGATCTCAGAGTACATTCTATTTTTAGCTTTTCGATCTTTCGGCTGTGAGAGCGATCACCACCTCCCCGCTACCATCTTATAACTATAAATCAAATAAAAACACCAATTCATGCTGTCCACCAATATAAGCCACAGTTAAATGCAATCGACTTTTTGAGAATACCCAATGGGTAAATACGGTATAATGTATTTGTGCAAATGTATGAAACAGGCAAAAGGAAGCAATTTTAGCTGTAGGTCCTCCTAAAGCCCGCGCAGATCGAGTTTCCGATAATCGATAACTTTCCCCGTTTCCAAGTAACCGATAAAAATCGATATCGATATCCTGTTTTTTGAGCAATTTTGGTAAATAAGAAGCGCTAGAGTCACCAAACTTGACATGTAGCTTCTAGAATAGTATATACATACATACATATCAAGTAACTTTCGTTTTATAGCTATCGCCACCTCCCCGCTACCACCACAAAGCTATAAACCAAGTTAATTATCCAACTTGTATTGTCCATAAATTTAAGCAACAATTCATATGCAATTGACTTTTTGAGAATACACAAATATTCTATATTCTATTCTACAATAAGATGTACTGTCGAAAATTTCATTAATATCGGTTAAGAAACACAAAAGTTATGTGCGCACGTCTTAGCAGCAGCTAGCGCAAATTCCAAGAATTTATGTATACATGTACAGACTCACATTTATGCGCGCCTGCTTTAAATTCTATCAACAGCATTGCAATTGCGATTGTAGTATTGGTTTTTTTTTTCTCATTAAAACTCAATTATTGCTGTGGCTCTTGAGTAGAGGCGGCACGGCATACGTGCCAGGGGCAAGGCCGGGTTATACCCGCTAGTATATACATACAAGTTTTATAGTTATATTAATTTTTTATTTTATTTTCCTTTTTTCATTTGTTTATTTAATATTCTCTTTTTTTATATATTTATTTGTTTGTATTATTATTATTATTATTGTTAAAAAATTTTTTTTTTTGGCTTTTTGCAATGTTACTTATAACCACCCCTTGTTGTTAATATTGCTTTTTTGCAATAGTTCCTTCTTAATCTTCAAGAGCATGACTTGTTTATTTAGTGCCGAACGTTGCGAAGTGCTGCATGTTTCTGCGACGTGTTCAAACCATGCCGTACTAATTCGTTCGAACCTTGCATTGCAACGGATTTGTTGGACATGTTGCGCCTAAGTCCGCATCGAACCACTGCAGCTACGTTGCACGATACGACGTGGCCTGCCACATGTCGCATCACTTTTTACGTGACATGCAAAATTGCATTGCATTCATTCTTTTAATTTCTTTATTTTCTGTATCTTTTATATACACTTGTTTCTCTACTTGTAACACTACCATTTCACTTTTCGTTTTTTATACCCTGAACCCATTGAAAATGGGTAAAAAGGGTATAATGTATTTGTGCAAATGTATGTAACAGGCAGAAGGATGTTTCTCTGACCTCATAAAGTATATATATTCTTGATCAGCATCAACAGCCGAGTCGATCTAGGCATGCCGGTTTGTCTGTCCGTCCGTCCGTCTGTCCGTATGTATGAACGCAAGGATCTCAGAACCTATAAGAGCTAGAGACTTGATATTTTAGCTTTAGGTTCTCCTAGTGCCCGCACAGTACGAGGTTGTTTCCGATAATCGATAACTTACTCCGTTTCCAAGAAATCGATGACAATCGATATCGAAATCCGGGTTTTTGAGCAAATTGGGCAAATAATAAGAGCTAGAGTCACCAAACTTTATATGTAGCTTCTAGAATAGTATATAAATATCATGTATCTTTCATTTTATAGCTATCGCCACCTCCCCGCTACCACCACAAAGCTATAAATCAAGTTAATTATCCAACTTGTATTGTCCATAAATTTAAGCAACAATTCATATGCAATTGACTTTTTGAGAATACACAAATATTCTATATTCTATTCTACAATAAGATGTACTGTCGAAAATTTCATTAATATCGGTTAAGAAACACAAAAGTTATGTCCGCACGTCTTAGCAGCAGTTAGCGCAAATTCCAATAATTTCTGTATACATGTACACACACACATTCATGCGCGTCTCCTTTGGATTCTATCAACGGCATTGCAAATGAGATTGTATTGTTTTTGGTGCTGCTATTTAAGTTGGTCCTTTTTCAGTTTTAAACAAAATTATTGGTGTGGCTCTTGAGTAGAGGCGGCGGCAAGTGGTGCGGTTAGTTGCGAGTTCGAACCCTGCAAAGGGAACAATTTTTTTTTTATTTAATTTTTTTTATTACTACTAAAGCAACCGAGCGCGTAGCGCGATCTACATTTGGTGTTCGATGAAGAGGGTTCAGGTTAGCCCCTAGTCGGGAGCTCCCGACTAGAACCTCTTACTTTTTATACCCTGGACCCATTGAAAGTAGTTAAAAGGGTATAATATATTTGTGCATATGTGATAGGCAAAAGGCAGCATCTCAGAAGGAAGCATCTCCGACCCCTTAAAGTATATATATTCTTGATCAGCATCAACAGCCGAGTCGATCTAGGCATGCCCGTTTGTCTGTCCGTCCGTCCGTCTGTCCGTATGTATGAACGCAAGGATCTCAGAACCTATAAGAGCTAGAGACTTGATATTTTGGCTTTAGGTCCTCCTAGTGCCCGCACAGTACGAGTTTGTTTCCGATAATCGATAACTTACTCCGTTTCCAAGCAATCGATGACAATCGATATCGAAATCCGGTTTTTTGAGCAAATTGGGCAAATAATAAGAGCTAGAGTCACCAAACTTTATATGTAGCTTCTAAAATAGTATATATATATATCAAGTATCTTTCATTTTATAGCTATCACCACCTCCCCGCTACCATCTTATAGCTATAAATCACATAAAAACACCAATTCATGTTGTCCACCAATATAAGCCACAATTAAATGCAATTGACTTTTTGAGAATACCCAATAGGTAAAAAGGGTATAATGTATTTGTGCAAATGTATGTAACAGGCAGAAGGAAGCATCTCCGACCCCATAAAGTATATATATTATTCATCAGCATCAACAGCCGAGTTGATCTAGCCCTGTCTGTCTGTAAGCCCGTCCGTCCGTCCGTATGTATGAACGCAAGGAACTCAGAACCTATAAAAGCTAGAGACTTGAAATGTTAGCTGAGGTCTTCCTAATGCCCGCGCAGATCGAGTTTGTTTCCGATATTCGATAACTTGCCCCGATTCCAAGTAACCGATAAAAATCGATATCGATATCCTGTTTTTTGAGCAGTTTTGGTAAATAATAAGAGTTAGAGTCACCAAACTTGACATGTAGCTTCTAAAATAATATATATATATATATATATCAAGTATCTTTCATTTTATACCTATCGTCACTTCCTCGCTACGACCACAAAACTATAAATCAAGTTAATTATCCTAATTGCATTGTCCATAAATTTAAGCCACAATTCATATGCAATTGACTTTTTGAGAATTCACAATTATTCTATATTCTATTCTACAATAAGATGTACTGTCGAAAATATCATTAATATCGGTTAAGAAACACAAAAGTTATGTGCGCACGTCTAAGCAGCAGCTAGCGCAAATTCCAATAATTTCTGTATACATGTACACACACACATTCATGCGCGTCTGCTTTGGATTCTATCAACGGCATTGCAAATGAGATTGTATTGTTTTTGGTGCTGCTATTTTAGTTGGTCCTTTTTCAGATTAAAACAAAATTATTGGTGTGGCTCTTGAGTAGAGGCGGCGGCAAGCGGTGCGGTTAGTTGCGAGTTCGAACCCTGAGAACGGAACAATTTTTTTTTTATTTTAATTTATCTTTATTACTCTTAAAGCAAACGAGCGCGTAGCGCCCGTTTCATTTGGTGTTGGATGAAGAGGGTTCAGGTTATCCCCTAGTCGGGAGCTCCCGACTAGAACCTCTTATTTTTTATACCCTAAACCCATTGAAAATAGGTAAAAAGGGTATAATGTATTAGTGCAAATGTATGTAACAGGCAGAAGGAAGCATCTCCGACCCCATAAAGTATACACATTCTTGATCAGCATCAACAGCCGAGTCGCTCTAGCCAAAGACAATATAAACAATAAGATGAGTAACGCCCATACATTTGCATGCGACGAAAAATTTCATGCCTGGCGTTTCATCTGCCGTTTGAGTTTTCGCACGACATTCCTGCCGACGGCTGTTCGTTCAGACGAACGAATGCTGAAGTCGTGGCTTGCTGATGCGCTGACACGAGCAACGAAGTTAGTCGCCAGCCTGCGGTCAGCAAAGCTGGTCGATGGTGCTTTGCGTCGCTTTGTTTTCGAAGTACATTGAGCGAAAAGTGTTAAACTTACGATCGACGCAAAGTACTTCTGCTTTATCCATGAAAGGCTTGCTTTATTTAAACTATACATTACCCTAGATAATAACTATAAATGTTGCAGGAAATTTTAACAATTCAATATTTTTTGCACGGCTCTCATAGAGCCGAAGCTCAGAGTACATTCTATTTTTAGCTTTTCGATCTTTCGGCTGTGAGAGCGCAATGGTACTGATTTTGTTTTCGTTCTCAAATTTAAAAAAGCAAGCTGCATAGTAGCATTTTGGTAAATAATAAGAGCTAGAGTCCCCAAACTTGATATGTGACATGTTGTTTCTAGAATAGTATATATATATATCAATATCTTTCATTTTATACCTATCGCCAGCCCCCTGCTACCACCGAAAAGCTACTAACCCAACTTGTATTACCCATAAATTTGAGCCACAATTTATATGCAATTGACCTTTTGAGAATACACAAATATTCTGTGGCTCAATAAGATGTACTGTTATTTCATTAAGATCAGATAAGAAACAAAAGTTTTGTACGCACGTGTTAGCAGCAGCAAGCGCCAATTCCAAGAATTTCTGTATACATGTACACGCACACATTCATGCGCGTCTGCTTTGAATTCTATCAACAGCATTACAATTGCGATTGTATTGTTTTCTGTGCTGCTATTTTAATTGGTTATTTTCTCATTTAAACTCAATTATCGGTGTGGCTGTTTGTAGCGAGTTCGACCCTACCGAGGAAACTATTTTTTTTTTGGCTTGTGTGGCTGTTGAGTGGAGGCGGCATTAACTAATGCGGTATATTGCAAGTTCGAACCCTGCCAAAAAAACTGTTTTATTATTTTTTAATTTAATTTTATTACTACTAAAGAAAACGAGCGCGTAGCGTGAGATGGTGAGAGGGTATGCCTTAGTCGGGAGCTCCCGACTAGAACCTCTTACTTGTGATACCCTGAACCCACTCAAAATGGGTAAAAAGGGTATAATGTATTTGTGCAAATGTATGTAACAGGCAGAAGGAAGCATCTCCGACCCTATAAAGTATATATACTCTTAACCAGCATCAATAGCCGAGTCGATCAAGCCATGTCCGTCTGTAGGTCCGTCCGTACGTCTGTCCGTGTGTCCGTATGTATGAACGCAAGGATCTCAGAACCTATAAGACCTAGAGACTTGAAATGTTAGCTGTAGGTCCTCCTAGTGCCCGCGCAGATCGAGTGTGGTTCCGATATTCGATAACTTGCCCCGTTTCCAAGTAATCCATAAAAATCGATATCGAAATGCTATTTTTTGAGCAATTTCGGCAAATAATATGTGCTAGAGTCACTAAACTTGATATGAAGCTTCTAGAATAGTATATATATATAGTATCTTTCAATTTATACCTATCGCCACTTCCCCGCTACGACCACAAAGCTATAAATCAAGTTAATTATCCAACTTGCATTGCCCATAAATTTAAGCCACAATTCATATGCAATTGACCTTTTGAGAATGCACAAATATTCTATATTCTTTTCTACAATAAGATTTACTGTCGAAAATTTCATTAATATCGGTTAAGAAACACAAAAGTTATGTGCGCATGTCTTAGCAGCAGCTAGCGCAAATTCCAATAATTTCTGTATACATGTACACACACACATTCATGCGCGTCTGCTTTGGATTCTATCAACGGCATTGCAAATGAGATTGTATTGTTTTTGGTGCTGCTATTTAAGTTGGTTTTTTTTTCAGATTAAAACAAAATTATTGGTGCGGCTCTTGAGTAGAGGCGGCGGCAAGCGGTGCGGTTAGTTGCGAGTTCGAACCCTGAGAACTTAACAATTTTTTCTTATTTTAATTTATCTTTATTACTCTTAAAGCAAACGAGCGCGTAGCGCCCGTTTCATTTGGTGTTGGATGAAGAGGGTTCAGGTTATCCCCTAGTCGGGAGCTCCCGACTAGAACCTCTTATTTTTTATACCCTAAACCCATTGAAAATAGGTAAAAAGGGTATAATGTATTAGTGCAAATGTATGTAACAGGCAGAAGGAAGCATCTCCGACCCCATAAAGTATATACATTCTTGATCAGCATCAACAGCCGAGTCGCTCTAGCCAAAGACAATATAAACAATAAGATGAGTAACGCCCATACATTTGCATGCGACGAAAAATTTCATGCCTGGCGTTTCATCTGCCGTTTGAGTTTTCGCACGACATTCCTGCCGACGGCTGTTCGTTCAGACGAACGAATGCTGAAGTCGTGGCTTGCTGATGCGCTGACACGAGCAACGAAGTTAGTCGCCAGCCTGCGGTCAGCAAAGCTGGTCGATGGTGCTTTGCGTCGCTTTGTTTTCGAAGTACATTGAGCGAAAAGTGTTAAACTTACGATCGACGCAAAGTACTTCTGCTTTATCCATGAAAGGCTTGCTTTATTTAAACTATACATTACCCTAGATAATAACTATAAATGTTGCAGGAAATTTTAACAATTCAATAATTTTTGCACGGCTCTCATAGAGCCGAAGCTCAGAGTACAGTCTATTTTTAGCTTTTCGATCTTTCGGCTGTGAGAGCGCAATGGTACTGATTTTATTTTCGTTCTCAAATTTAAAAAAGCAAGCTGCATAGTAGCATTTTGGTAAATAATAAGAGCTAGAGTCACCAAACTTAATATGTGACATGTTGTTTCTAGAATAGTATATATATATATCAATATCTTTCATTTTATACCTATCGCCAGCCCCCTGCTACCACCGAAAAGCTACTAACCCAACTTGTATTACCCACAAATTTGAGCCAGAATTTATATGCAATTGACCTTTTGAGAATACACAAATATTCTGTGGCTCAATAAGATGTACTGTTATTTCATTAAGATCAGATAAGAAACAAAAGTTTTGTACGCACGTGTTAGCAGCAGCAAGCGCCAATTCCAAGAATTTCTGTATACATGTACACGCACACATTCATGCGCGTCTGCTTTGAATTCTATCAACAGCATTACAATTGCGATTGTATTGTTTTCTGTGCTGTTATTTTAATTGGTTATTTTCTCATTTAAACTCAATTATCGGTTTGGCTGTTTGTAGCGAGTTCGACCCTACCGAGGAAACTATTTTTTTTTTGGCTGGTGTGGCTGTTGAGTGGAGGCGGCATTAACTAATGCGGTATATTGCGAGTTCGAACCCTGCCAAAAAAACTGTTTTATTATTTTTTAATTTAATTTTATTACTACTAAAGAAAACGAGCGCGTAGCGTGAGATGGTGAGAGGGTATGCCTTAGTCGGGAGCTCCCGACTAGAACCTCTTACTTGTGATACCCTGAACCCACTCAAAATGGGTAAAAAGGGTATAATGTATTTGTGCAAATGTATGTAACAGGCAGAAGGAAGCATCTCCGACCCCATAAAGTATACACATTCTTGATCAGCATCAACAGCCGAGTCGCTCTAGCCAAAGACAATATAAACAATAAGATGAGTAACGCCCATACATTTGCATGCGACGAAAAATTTCATGCCTGGCGTTTCATCTGCCGTTTGAGTTTTCGCACGACATGCCTGCCGACGGCTGTTCGTTCAGACGAACGAATGCCGAAGTCGTGACTTGCTGATGCGCTGACACGAGCAACGAAGTTAGTCGCCAGCCTGCGGTCAGCAAAGCTGGTCGATGGTGCTTTGCGTCGCTTTGTTTTCGAAGTACATTGAGCGAAAAGTGTTAAACTTACGATCGACGCAAAGTACTTCTGCTTTATCCATGAAAGGCTTGCTTTATTTAAACGATACATTACCCTAGATAATAACTATAAATGTTGCAGGAAAATTTAACAATTAAATATTTTTTGCACGGCTCTCATAGAGCCGAAGCTCAGAGTACAGTCTATTTTTAGCTTTTCGATCTTTCGGCTGTGAGAGCGCAATGGTACTGATTTTGTTTTCGTTCTCAAATTTAAAAATGCAAGCTGCATAGTTGCATTTTGGTAAATAATAAGAGCTAGAGTCACCAAACTTGATATGTGACATGTTGTTTCTAGAATAGTATATATATATATCAATATCTTTCATTTTATACCTATTGCCAGCCCCCTGGTACCACCGAAAAGCTACTAACCCAACTTGTATTACCTACAAATTTGAGCCACAATTTATATGCAATTGACCTTTTGAGAATACACAAATATTCTATGGCTCAATAAGATGTACTGTTATTTCATTAAGATCAGGTAAGAAACAAAAGTTTTGTACGCACGTGTTAGCAGCAGCAAGCGCCAATTCCGAGAATTTCTGTATACATGTACACGCACACATTCATGCGCGTCTGCTTTGAATTCTATCAACAGCATTACAATTGCGATTGTATTGTTTTCTGTGCTGTTATTTTAATTGGTTATTTTCTCATTTAAACTCAATTATCGGTGTGGCTGTTTGTAGCGAGTTCGACCCTACCGAGGAAACTATTTTTTTTTTTGGCTGGTGTGGCTGTTGAGTGGAGGCGGCATTAACTAATGCGGTCAGTTGCGAGTTCGAACCCTGCCAAAAAAACTGTTTTATTATTTTTTAATTTAATTTTATTACTACTAAAGAAAACGAGCGCGTAGCGTGAGATGCATTTTGTGTTGAAGTAAGAGGGTGCAGGGTATGCCCTAGCCGAGAGCACCCGACTAGAACCTCGGACGGACGAACGGACAGACGGATGGACGTCGAGTCGATAACTAGTTTCCAATACCTAGTGATGGCATAACAGGCATAGACTTAAAAAAAATACAGTTGTCAATTAGATTTCACACAAACCTGTAATTCTTTAATTCTTCGTCAGAACAACTTAAATTATCCGATTAAATTGCCAATAATTCACACTTGTGACAATAATGGCACAATACTACCAGCACGTTCTGAAGTTGTCCGTCAAATAAAAATATCTTCCTTACAAAATCATGTTTTAATTCCAAACCAGGAAATTGACGGAGGAATTTTCATTGGAAACACAATTTCTAATAACCAAGATACATTTGTCCGACTTATTAAATACAAGTTAAAATAGTCAATATAAACTAAATAAAATATGAATCTTTTAATGACTTCAAAATAATGTCATGAAAAAGCTTGTTAAGAACTTTCCACCATTATTTAAATCAAAGCTAAAAGAGCTATGCACCAAGTGCACAGATGTATTCGGATTAGAAACCGAATCGATAACAACAAATAATTTTTATAAGCAAGAGTTAAGACTAAAAGATAAAGAACCAGTGTACATTAAAAATTACAGAATACCTCATACTCACAAGGACGATGTAACAAACCAAATCGAAAATCTTCTGTATCAGAATATAATAGTCCGATACTTCTTGTACCAAAGAAAGGTCTACCAAGGTCCGATAGTAAGAGATGGCGATTAGTTATAGATTATCGTCAAATCAACAAAAAGCTCTTATCCGACAAATTTCCGCTTCCAAGAATAGATATTCTTAACCAACTAGGCAGAGCAAGTTACTTCTTATGTTTTGATTTAATGTCCGGTTTTTACCAAACACAATTACAAGAAGAGTCTAGAAACATAGCGTCTTTTTCAACGAGGAATGACTCATATCGTTTCGCCAAATTCTTTCCAAAGAATGATGACAATCACTTTTCTTGGATTAGATCCTTCACAAGCATTCTTGTATATGGATGACTTAAAAGTCTTCGGTTGTTCCGAAAACCATATGATCAAAAATTTAACAAATGTTTTTGCCTTATGCCGGAACACAACCTTAAATTATATACAGAAATATGCTCTTTCTTCATGTGCGAAGTGACTTACGAGATGACAAAAAGTACAATGTCATTGAAAAATACCCAGTCCTTACGGACGCTGATAGCGCTAGACCATTCGTTGCATTTTGCAATTATTGCAGACGTTTCATTAAAAGTTTTGCAGTTGAATCAAACAAAAATACCACAGAACATGAGTTGGCAGCAATTCATTGGGCAATTTCCCATTTTCGACCATACATATATGGTCAACATTTCTCTATTAAAACAGATCACAGACCACTTACTTATTTATTCTCAATGGTAAATCACAGTTCAAAACTAACTAGAATGAGGCTAGATTTAGAAGAGTATGAATTTACTGTAGAATATGTCAAGGGAAAAGATAACTTTGTTGCAGATGCGTTATCTAGAATAACCATCAAAGATTTACAAAATAGAAAAACAAATGTCTTGAAAGTCACCACAAGACATCAAAATAGACAAAATAAATCAAAAAGCTAAAACAACTAAGCACACTAACACAGCTATAATAATAACTGAAACACCAACAAACGCTTTCGACAGGGTAATTGTTGACACTATAGGTCCATTACCAAGATCAGAGAATGGTAACGAGTATGCAGTTACACTAATATGTGATTTAACAAAATATCTAAAATATCTATTGCTTAAGCAATATTCTAATCTTTTATTCTGAAATATGGTCCAACGAAGACGTTCACAACAGACATGGATACAGAATATAAGAATTCAATAATAACAGACATATGTAAATATCTAAAAATAGATAAAATAACATCAACAGCACACCATCACCAAACAGTTGGTACTGTAAAAAGAAGCCACAGAACGTTTAATGAACATACGTTCCTACATATCAGTTGATAAAAATATACAAAAATACTGTCCTTACGAATAAGTATTTGGCAGAAATTCAAACTTGGGAAGACAATTTAAAAGTATAGATAATTTAGAACCACTCTATAATATAGATGATTATTCTAAAGAATCGAAATATAGATTAGAAAAAGCTTATAAAAGAGCTAGAATAATGATAGATAAACATAAGCAGAAAAATAAAGAACTATACGATATGAACACACTAGACCTAAATTGGAGTATAGGAGATAAAGTACTTTTAAAAAATGAAGTAGGTCATAAATTAGACAATAAATACTTAAGAACATTACAGTAGTAAGCATAAAAAAATGGAAAATGCTATAATACATCCGCTTGCTTGAGAGCTGGACACGCATGTGGAACATCAAGCTCAATGCCTCGAAGTGCCAGGCGGTCAACTTCACACTGAGATAAAGTACTTTTAAAAAATGAAGTAGCTCATAAATTAGAAAATAAATACCTAAGATCATATACGGTAGTAAGCATAATAAAACAAGTAAGAGGTTCTAGTCGGGAGCTCCCGACTAGGGGATAACCAGAACCCTCTTCTTCCAACAGGCGATAGGTATAAAATGAAAGATACTTGATATATATTTACTATTCTAGAAGCTACATGTCAAGTTTGGTGACTCTAGCTCATATTATTTACCGAAATTGCCCAAAAAACAGGATTTCTATATCGATTTTTATCGATTACTTGAAAACGGGACAAGTTATCGAATATCGGAAACAAACTCGATCTGTGCATAGACTAGGAGGACCTACAGCTAAAATTTGAAGTGTCTAGTTCTTATAGGTTCTGAGATCCTTGCGTTCATACATACGGACAGACGGACGGAAGGACAGACGGACGGACGGATGGACAGACAGACGGACATGGCTAAATCGACTCGGCTGTTTATGCTGATCAAGAATGTATATACTTTATGGTGTCGGAGATGCTTCCTTCTGCCTGTTACATACATTTGCACAAATACATTATACCCTTTTAACCCATTTTCAATGGGTTCAGGGTATAAAAAGATAATGCTATAATAAAAGTTACAGATTACAAATTTTTAATGCATAATACATTATTTTTAATGCATAATACAATTCTTTATGAATTCGAATGCAAAAAAAACAAAAACAACAAAACAAGTTATTATTAAAAAATTTTATACGTTTTTATATTTTAACATTTTAATATCTTTATATTTTTAAAGTTTTATACTCTTACAATTTAAAATGTTCATATAATTTAAACAATTTTTAAATTCGTATATTTTCCAAACTTTTTATTATATTTTACAAATCTTGTATAAAACTAGTAAGAAGTTCTAGTAGGGAGCTCACGACTTGAGGATACCCTGAACCCTCTTAATCTTTTATACACCAAATGCAGCTCGAGCTAAGCGGCCGTTTGCTTTAGTAGTAATAAAGAAAATTAAAAAAAAAAAATTCCTTTGGCAGGGTTTGAACTCGCAACTGGCCGCATTACTTGCCACCGCCTCTACGCAACACCAGCAAAAAAAAAAATAGCTTCCAGGGATCGAACTCGTAACTGACCGCGCTACTTTCCGCCGCCTCTACTCAATAGCCACACCAATAATTGAGCATTGACGAGAAAAATACCAAGTAAAATAGCAGCACAGAAAACAATAAAATCGCAATTGCAATGATGTTGATGGAATTCAAAGCAAACGCGCATGAATGTGTGTGTGTACATGTTTACAGAAATTCTTGCAATTTGCGCTTGCTGCTGCACATGTTTGCAGGCCAAAACACATTTTGTTTTGTGTTTCTTAACCGATGTTGATGCAATTTTCAGTGGTAGATCTTATTATACTATTAAATATTCGTATATTCTCAAAATGACAAATGCATTTAAATTGAGGCTTAATTGGGTGGGCAATACAAATCGGTTTACTAACATGATATATAGTTTTGTGGTAGTACTGGGGAAGTGGCGATAGCTTTAAAATTAAAGATACTTGATATATATATATACTATTCTAGAAGTTACATGTCAAGTTTTGTGACTCTAGCTCTTAACAAAATTTAACAAAATTGCGCAAAAACAGGATTTCGATTACGATTTTTATCGATTATTTGGAAACGGGGCAATAGATCGACTATCGGAAACAAACTCGATCTGCGCATGGACTAGAAGGACCTACAGCTAAAATTTTTCTAGCTCTTATGAGAGATCACTGAGATCATTGCGACGGACGGACGGACGGACAGACGGACGGACGAACAGACAGACGGACATGGCTAGATCGACTCGGCTGTTGATGCTGATCAAGAATATATATACTTTATGGTGTCGGAGATGCTTCCTTCTGCCTGTTACATACATTTGCATAAATACATAATACCCATTTTACCCATTTTCAATGGATTCAGGTTGAAAAAAAGAAGCAATAATGTCTACATTCATTGACGACCTCATGCAAGAAGGTCATACAGGCATTTCAAAAAAATTATTATAAATTAAAAGGCTTTACTTTTGGAAAACTATGACACGTCATATAATACAGATAAGTCTACTAAGCACATTAAAACTCCATTAACAACAATAACTTTTTTTCGACAAAATACTGTCGACACAATTGGTCCATTATCGGAGTCAGAAAATGGTAACGAATATGCAGTCACGATTATATGTGACTTATCAAGATATCTTGTTGCCATACCTATAGCGAATAAAAGCGCAAAAAGCGTAGTAAAAGCTATATTTGAATCCTTTATTCTAAAGTACGGTCCAATGAAGACGTTCATTACGGATATAGGTACTGAGTACAAGCATTCCATGATTAACGACTTATGTAAATATCTAAAAATAGACAACATTACATCTATAGCACAATATCACCAGACGTTAGGAACTGTGGAACGAAGTCACAGAACCTTAAATGAATAAATACGTTCCTACATATAAGTTGATAAAACTGATTGAGGCGTATGGCTTCATTATTTCAATTATTGTTACCATACAACCCCATCCATGGCACATGTTTATTGTCCATAAAAGCTAGTTTTTAGCAAAATCCCAAACCTACCAAACTAGTATAATAGCATAGATCAAATAGAACCACTTTATAATGTAGAAGATTACGCAAAGGAATCTAAATATAGACTAGAAATAGCCTATAAAAAAGCTAGAATGATGATAGATAAACATAAGCAGAAAAATAAAGAACTATACGATATGAACACACTAGACCTAAATTGAAGTATAGGAGATAAAGTACTTTTAAAAAATGAAGTAGGTCATAAATTAGACAATAAATACTTAAGAACATTACAGTAGTAAGTATAAAAAAATGGAAAATGCTATAATACATCCGCTTGCTTGAGAGCTGGACACGCAGGTGGAACATCAAGCTCAATGCCTCGAAGTGCCAGGCGGTCAACTTCACACTGAGGCGTGGCAAGGCTCCAGCACCCTGGCAGAAGCGCCAAGTATCTTGGAATTGTACTGGATCAGAGGCTTTGTTTTCGGGCGCACATCGACGGCCTTCTTAAGCAGTGCCGCTTTAAGATGGCCAAGGCCAACTGGCTACTAAACCCCAGCAGCCCATTGCCACTTCGCTGAAAACGGGCAGTTTACAACGACGTGGTGGCACCAACTTAGAGATACGGTATACAAGTTTGGGGCATTGTATCTCGGACAAATCGAAGACGGATTCAGACACTCCAAAACTTGGCTTTGCGCCAAATTACCGGTGCTGACTGGTACGTCAGAAATTCTACCTTGCACAGAGGCCTCATAATGGAGACCATAGATAGCCAAGTCGGAGCATTCACCAACTGGTACAACGAACGCTTGCAGCGACACTGCAACCGGATAGCAAGAGACCTCGCTGGGGGGTGTGTAGTCAGGAGGCTCTAGAGAAGATCGTTCAAGGACCTCCTCCAACCACGACATAGGAGACGCCCCAGAGTCCCCCGACTACCTACGTGACGATGCAGCCTTATTCAAAAAAGCCGTCTTTGACGTTTGTCCACGATATAGCCTGAGGACTCAACCAGGCTTGGCGAAATATCACATAAGCCAACTGTGTTGTAATAAAAATGTATCCTTTTTTTGATTCAATACAATAAACCAAAAAATAAAATAAAAATAAATAAAATGCTGATCATAAATTAAAACGAGAAGGAATGGCTATCTTCGGCACGCCGAAGATTTAATACCCTTGCATACGCAACCTTTTCATAATGCCCAAAATGCTTTGCCCGTATCTAAGAAGCACAGGGAAAATAGTTAATGACAGTTAATTAACCGAGTATGGTTAAGATGTCTTGAAAAACAAAAAAGTTTTCCACACAACAACTTAATTTCGACCTTAATAGGATTTTGCATATAAGTTAATACCTAAGATATCAAAAATAATAACACCTTTGATATCCAGCTTACCAACATTTGGTTCCCGCACGTGGCCATTCAACGTGCTGGGAAAAGCTGAAGCAAGGTGTCGCGTATGCACTTTTAGGTGCATAGCAGGTCAACGCGCTCATGGGACAGTTAACCGTGGGATCGCTAAATTGGCATATTTACCGCACATGCCAATATTTGTGGAATCGGCGGAACCAATAAAGTTCGTTGGTTCCCAAGAAATACAAACCCCTGCGAAATGCAGAATGGGGCATTTCCTTATTCGCAACAACACTAAGCTGGAGACGCCGACGCCGACAGCGACGCTTCTTCGTTGGACTGAGGTTTCATTAGGGATTAATTAAGATATACAAATTAGTTTATAACTGGAACTCAATGTAAGCACATAGTGCTGATAAATAATAAAAATTATATTTTTTTATAAATATTACCATTGAATTGGTTAATTGGCGCCCGAGCAGGGACCCGCGAAACTTATAAAAACAAAAAGGATCATAAGAAGTTCGTTCAGCTAAAGCCAATAAAGGCTACAGTTTTTAAAGTTTTTTCGCGAGTCAAACGTTTATAGTGATTGGCCCCTTAGTAGGCTACCAACACAAGTGTAGTGCAAAAAGGAGGGACGTGCTTAGTCCCAGCCACAATCTGTAACAATTATATAAACTCACATAGTAAAAAACACAAATAATCACGTAGTGATTACTAATAACAAAAAATTTCACATAGTGAAAAAAACCTATCAAATAAAAATAGTGATTTCAAAAAAAGAAATTCAAGTAGTGAATAAAATCTCCCGATCAATAGAGATCATTATTAGAAAAAAAAATAATATAATAGTGAATAAACTCAGTTCACCAATAAACAAAAAAATCTACAAACAAATTTTAAAGGATTCTTACTATCCGAGAAAAGCTAAAAAATAAAAAAAAATAAAAAAATCAGCCATAAACAACCATAATACAAAGCCCAGAAGAAGGAAGAAGAAACAAGAACTACAAAAAACATCTACTACAAGAAGATCAACTCCAACTATAACTACTCCGAAAATACCCACATGGATTCCAGGATAGTTTTAATTTTACTGTAAGTCATTATTATCATTTATATTGTTAAACTTCAAGAGCCTCAACAATTAAGAATCACTATTATTAAGAAACAGAAACAGAAACAACAGAAAAACTTAAAGAAATACAAATTATATGAACGCAAAAGAGCTTATAATAGAATACTTGTCAACGATGTCACTAAATAATTTGCCCAATACAACTAACCCCTCTGGTCCTTCTCCACTTACTCTTTTTTCCACATCCCAAAAAATAGAACTAACAAACTTGATTGAACAGGTAGTTAGGAACGCGGTTAATCCGGTCATAGAAGATGATGACGAGCCACAAATAGATTTCAGCAAAAACCTCTCGGATTCTGAAAAAGTACCAGACCAGAAGTACCAGATAATATAAACTCCTACTATCAAAAAATCTACGAGATTCTCTCGTTAATCCTGGACAAGATCGACTGTCTAGATTATAAGGATAAAGCATTGCTTGCAATGACTAATTCTTATAGAGATAAGGCATTAGACACGTTCATAAGAGGATTAAACGGCAACTTGCCAAGTCTGTTAAGTGTTAATAGACCTACAAGCTTGCCAGAAGCCTTGAACATTTGTCTCAAGTTGGACAACCTAAATTTTAGGGCGAATCAAGCTAACACTATGTATAACACCTTGTCGCATAACGTTAGACGTGGTCCGCAGCAAATACTACAACAACGGAGGCAGACAAGTACCTCAAAGACCAGTACTTAACCAAAACTTTTTCCCAGAATTAGCACATTTTGGACAAGGTCAGCCCAGATTCGTACAACAGCAACAACAATTCCCACCCTCATTACCGCCAAAGCGTCAACTTCCACCCACTCCGATGGAGGTAGATAGTTCCGTACAAACGCGTCAAGTTAACTACCAAAATAGACCTCAAATAGCAGTTCAGCGTCCAAATACCACACAACAGAGTTATAGACAAACAGTTCCGCAAACTAGACATAATAATAGGGCTCCGCAGCAAATGAAACGACCTCTTTCTCAGGTCACACACCAACCCAACAAACAACAGAGAGTTTACAATACAGAAGTTATCATAGAAGAAGAACAGGGTTATGAAGAAGAACAAGATTATAACGAGCAAGAGTATGTTCTAACCGATAATCAAGAATTAAAAACCCCAGAAGAGTACGAATATGAAATAACCGATGATGTCAATTTTTTAGACGAGGTTCATCCTCATTACTTTTCTTAGAGGTTAAAATGAGGAACGAGAAAAAAATTAAATTTTTAATAGATACCGGCTCCAACAAAAATTACGTAAAACCTTCACTCATTCGGGCACCCATACCTAATGAAGTATGCTTCGCAGCAAAGTCCATAGGAGGCAAGACCAATATCACGCATTATGCAAACATAGATATTTTCGGCAACGGAATAGGCAAAATTCAATTTTTCCTCTTATCAGAACTAGGTACCTTTGACGGTATCATAGGTCACGACACATTAAAAAATTTAAAGGCCATAATAAATACACATGTTAACTATTTAATAAATAAATACAAAACTAAGGAACTTTCAATGAGACTTATAAGTAACATAGAACTTAGACTTTCTCACTTAGATAACCAAACTTGCCAAATAATAGATTCAATAGTTAAAGAATGCCCAGGTCTCTTCGACGAACCGGACAGAAAACTCACCTTCGTCACTCAAGTTAAAGGTGAAATAAAAACTAAAAGCGATAATCCTGTCTATTCCAAAGCGTACACCTACCCTATGAAACTAAAAGAAGAAATAGATAGTCAGATAACAGAATTGTTAGCCGACGGTATTATTCAACCGTCGCGCTCCCCATATAGTTCTCCAGTCTTCATTGTTCCAAAAAAAGAAGACGCGTCAGGGAAAAAAAATACCGCATGGTAATCGACTACAGAAAGTTAACAGAAATAACCATCCCTGACAGGTATCCAATGCCAGAAATAAATAGTATCTTATCAAATCTCGGTGAGAACAACATCTTCACCACAAAAGACCTCAAAAGCGGATTTCATCAAATCCCGTTAAAAGCTTCAGACATCGAAAAGACAGCCTTTTCTATCAATAATGGAAAATTCGAATTCCTCAGACTCCCCTTTGGGCAACGCAACGCCCCAGCCATTTTTCAAAGAACTCTTGATGACATATTAAGAGAACACATAGGTAAACGATGCTATGTTTACATAGATGACATCGTAATATTCGGAAAAACAAAAGAAGAACATTTTAACAACTTACGATTAGTTTTCTCGCTCGAACAAGTCAATCTCAAAGTCCAATTGGACAAATGCGAATTTATGAAAGATAATTTAGAATTTTTAGGATTTGTAATCAGCAAAGACGGTTTAAAAACCAACCCAAAAAAAGTAAAAGAAATAGTCAACTTTCCTAAACCAAAAACAATCCATGACCTTCGTTCATTTTTAGGCATGTCTGGATATTATCGCAGATTCATCAAAGGTTACGCAGAAATAACAAAACCATTAACTACGCTACTTAGAGGAGAAGCGGGTAGAATCTCGAAAACAATATCAAAAAGAACTCATATCAACTTAGATACAAAACAAATAGAAGCCTTCAATAAAGTGAAAAATTGTCTCATTTCCGAAGATGTAATATTACATTTTCCCAAATTCACTGAACCATTTGAACTAACCACTGACGGATCAAACTATGCTTTAGGCGCTGTCCTTTCACAAGGAGGCAGGCCAATAACATTCCTTTCACGAACACTTAGTTCATCTGAAGAAAATTACGCTACAAACGAAAAAGAAATGCTAGCAATTATTTGGGCACTTCGAGAGCTACGCTGTTTTCTCTATGGTGTAAGCAAACTCAAAATTTTCATAGATCACCAGCCGTTAACCTTTGCGCTTAGCAACAAAAACACCAACGCTAAAATGAAAAGATGGAAGGCTCAGTTAGAAGAATATAATTACGAACTTTTTTATAAACCAGGCAACACACACGTAGTTGCAGATCTTTTATCTAGCCCCTCAGGCCAGTTTAAATTCATTAACCCCTACTATGCACAGTAGCGAAAGCTCGTCAGAAAATTTAATACATTCAGTAGAAATTCCTATTAATGCCTTTAAAAAACAAATATTACTTGAAATTAACGAAAGTTCGTCATACCAATTCAAAATAGTATTTCCCACGTATCACCGACACATAATTAAAGAAAAAGAATTCTCGATTGAACATTTAAAACAATTACTTAAGCGATATCTAAACCCGTCAGTCATAAATTGCATAAAAACAACTAAACCAATTATGCTTAAAATCCAAAGCATTTACCCATTACATTTTTCGACGTACGTTTTACCCAAATTGTAGTAGAAGACATAACGAACGAGCAGGAGCAGCGCGAAATCATAATAAAAACCCACAATAGAGCACACAGGAACGAAAAAGAAAATAGACTTCAAATTTTAGAAACAGCATATTTTCCATCTATGAGACAAAAAATTAAAAATATTCTTAAACTTTGTAAAATTTGCAAGGAAAATAAATACGAACGACACCCAAATAATATAAAACTTGGAGAAACACCCTTACCCAAGTATCCAGGACAAATACTTCACATAGACATTTTTTCAACAAACAGAGAACTTGTACTAACTTCTATAGATAAATTTACAAAATTAGCAGAAAACAGGAACATTGAGGCCATCAGAAAACCATTACGAGAAATTTTGTTTTATTTTGGACTTCCGAAATCGGTTATCATCGATAACGAAAAGTCCCTTAATTCACAGTCAATAGAGCTCATGCTAAAAAATGAATTAGGTATTGAAGTTTTCAACACACCCCCGCACAAGACTACAGTAAATGGCCAGGTCGAGAGGTTCCACTCAACTCTAATAGAGATAATGAGATGCATAAAACAAGAAAAAGGCATAGAGAATTTTGACGAACTACTAGATTTGGCAGTGTGTGAATACAATCATACTATTCATTCCACCACAGGAAAAAAACCCATTGATTTATTTTTCGGAAGACCTACTAACTTTGGTACAACAGAATACGAAAAGACCAGAAACAACAATTATGAAAAACTCATAAAAAACAACAGCAGGATTTAGATTTTCACAACAAAAATAAAAAAGAAGTTATTCAGTATGCACCTGGAGATAAAATCTTTGTAAAACAAAATATCAGAGTAGGGACTAAAATGTCTAAACGTTTTAAAGAAGAAATAGTAAAAGAAAACAAGCACTCTACTATTACTACGCAATCCGGAAAAATTGTTCATAAAAATCATATAAGAAATTAAAAATTTCTTCATTCTCCCCTGCCCACCAGATTCATCACATCTTGCTATGCCACATACGAAATTTTGGATTATTCCAAGTCCGAGGTAGCCATCATCGAACTCGGAGATAGTAAAGTACAGTCAGGAAATTTTAAAATTCTACACCATATTAACATTAACGACTATAATATCACCACAGATCAAATAGAAAAAGAACTCACTAACATTTCCCAAAAAAACCTATTTTCCCTTTTATAAAGAATGAAATCAATCTAATTAACTTTCAAATTAATAAACTAACTTCCCACGTTATACGTAAACGGGCAATAAACGAAATCGGATCTGTATGGAAATGGATTGCAGGAAATCCAGACCATGAAGATTTCGAGATAATATCAAATAACTTAAACAATATAATAAAAAACAATAATGAACAAGTTCTAATAAACAATGACATTATAGATAGGATAAATAAGATAACCAACGACAATAATGTCATAATTAAAAATGTAAATAATTCAGAAAACTTCCAAATATTCTGGCTACGCAGTTAAAATGTAAAATAGATTTAATTAAAGAAGATTAAGGTGACATAAACCTTGCTACACATTTGTCGAAAGCCAATATTGTAAACACTTTTATAATTTCCGAAGAGGAAACTAGAATAATAAGTAACATTTTTGCTGAAGAAAATATTCCATTTAATAACATAGAAGAAGCCTTAAATTTTGCAAATATCAAAATCGCATTTAATGGCGAAAAGCTCATTTATGTAATCGACATACCTAAATCCGACAAAGAAATTTGTAAACATTTACTTTTAAAACCTTTAAAGAAGACAGGAAATGTAATTAAAATAAAATATGAAAACATAATAAAATGTAAAAATACAGTTTTCGCTATTAACAATCAATGTAAAAATATTAATTAAATTAGTATGTGTCTAAAGTCAAACATTATAGATATCTCAAACAATAATTGTATTGCAAAGTTACTAACAAGCAGGCACAATAATTGTACCATTACCAATAATGACCATATAAAAACAGTAGAATCAATAGATACAGGCATTATTCTGCTTAATGATTTTAAAGGTAACATTTCTATCGATAACGAATTAAAACCCATTTGTAATTAAGTTTAACAACTGTACATTAGGCATAGGAAACGAATTTTTTTCTTCATATGAAACCTCCAACTTTAAACCATGATCCAATAGATCCAATAGAGGCAATTTCAAAACAAACACCATCACTAATTTCGGAGTAACTGCCGGAATACTATTGGTCTTTGTGGTTTATGCACTAAAACTCAAGCTGTGCAGGCAAACCACTGTTATTGAAGTTACAGCCATCCCCACCAGCAGCAAACAGCGCCCAGACAAAGTTGACGTAACAGAAACTCCCCCGGAAAGCCACGTAAATAAACACAGAAGCATCCACGATTTACCTGGTTTTTAACTACCGACCGGGACGTTCGAGATCAGAGAGGGAGGAGTTAATACCTAAGATATCAAAAATAATAACACCTTTGATATCCAGCTTACCAACATTTGGTTCCCGCACGTGGCCATTCAACGTGCTGGGAAAAGCTGAAGCAAGGTGTCGCGTATGCACTTTTAGGTGCATAGCAGGTCAACGCGCTCATGGGACAGTTAACCGTGGGATCGCTAAATTGGCATATTTACCGCACATGCCAATATTTGTGGAATCAGCGGAACCAATAAAGTTCGTTGGTTCCCAAGAAATACGAACCCCTGCGAAATGCAGAATGGGGCATTTCCTCATTCGCAACAACACCAAGCTGGAGACGCCGACGCCGACAGCGACGCTTCTTCGTTGGACTGAGGTTTCATTAGGGATTAATTAAGATATACAAATTAGTTTATAACTGGAACTCAATGTAAGCACATAGTGCTGATAAATAATAATAATTATATTTTTTTATAAATATTACCATTGAATTGGTTAATTGGCGCCCGAGCAGGGACCCGCGAAACTTATAAAAACAAAAAGGATCATAAGAAGTTCGTTCAGCTAAAGCCAATAAAGGCTACAGTTTTTAAAGTTTTTTCGCGAGTCAAACGTTTGTAGTGATTGTCCCCTTAGTAGGCTACCAACACAAGTGTAGTGCAAAAAGGAGGGACGTGCTTAGTCCCAGCCACAATCTGTAACAATTATATAAACTCACATAGTAAAGAAACACAAATAATCACGTAGTGATTACTAATAACAAAAAATTTCACATAGTGAAAAAAACCTATCAAATAAAAATAGTGATTTCAAAAAAAAAAAATTCAAGTAGTGAATAAAATCTCCCGATCAATAGAGATCATTATTAAAAAAAAAATAATATAATAGTGAATAAACTCAGTTCACCAATAAACAAAAAAATCTACAAACAAATTTTAAAGGATTCTTACTATCCGAGAAAAGAAAAAAATAAAAAAAAATAAAAAAATCAGCCATAAACAACCATAATACAAAGCCCAGAAGAAGGAAGAAGAAACAAGAACTACAAAAAACACCTACTACAAGAAGATCAACTCCAACTATAACTACTCCGAAAATACCCACATGGATTCCAGGATAGTTTTAATTTTACTGTAAGTCATTATTATCATTTATATTGTTAAACTTCAAGAGCCTCAACAATTAAGAATCACTATTATTAAGAAAAAGAAAAACTTAAAGAAATACAAATTATATGAACGCAAAAGAGCTTATAATAGAATACTTGTCAACGATGTCACTAAATAATTTGCCCAATACAACTAACCCCTCTGGTCCTTCCCCACTTACTCTTTTTTCCACATCCCAAAAAATAGAACTAACAAACTTGATTGAACAGGTAGTTAGGAACGCGGTTAATCCGGTCATAGAAGATGATGACGAGCCACAAATAGATTTCAGCAAAAACCTCTCGGATTCTGAAAAAGTACCAGACCAGAAGTACCAGATAATATAAACTCCTACTATCAAAAAATCTACGAGATTCTCTCGTTAATCCTGGACAAGATCGACTGTCTAGATTATAAGGATGAAGCATTGCTTGCAATGACTAATTCTTATAGAGATAAGGCATTAGACACGTTCATAAGAGGATTAAACGGCAACTTGCCAAGTCTGTTAAGTGTTAATAGACCTACAAGCTTGCCAGAAGCCTTGAACATTTGTCTCAAGTTGGACAACCTAAATTTTAGGGCGAATCAAGCTAACACTATGTATAACACCTTGTCGCATAACGTTAGACGTGGTCCGCAGCAAACATACTACAACAACGGAGGCAGACAAGTACCTCAAAGACCAGTACTTAACCAAAACTTTTTCCCAGAATTAGCATATTTTGGACAAGGTCAGCCCAGATTCGTACAACAACAACAACAATTCCCACCCTCATTACCGCCAAAGCGTCAACTTCCACCCACTCCGATGGAGGTAGATAGTTCCGTACAAACGCGTCAAGTTAACTACCAAAATAGACCTCAAATAGCAGTTCAGCGTCCAAATACCACACAACAGAGTTATAGACAAACAGTTCCGCAAACTAGACATAATAATAGGGCTCCGCAGCAAATGAAACGACCTCTTTCTCAGGTCACACACCAACCCAACAAACAACAGAGAGTTTACAATACAGAAGTTATCATAGAAGAAGAACAGGGTTATGAAGAAGAACAAGATTATAACGAGCAAGAGTATGTTCTAACCGATAATCAAGAATTAAAAACCCCAGAAGAGTACGAATATGAAATAACCGATGATGTCAATTTTTTAGACGAGGTTCATCCTCATTACTTTTCTTAGAGGTTAAAATGAGGAACGAGAAAAAAATTAAATTTTTAATAGATACCGGCTCCAACAAAAATTACGTAAAACCTTCACTCATTCGGGCACCCATACCTAATGAAGTATGCTTCGCAGCAAAGTCCATAGGAGGCAAGACCAATATCACGCATTATGCAAACATAGATATTTTCGGCAACGGAATAGGCAAAATTCAATTTTTCCTCTTATCAGAACTAGGTACCTTTGACGGTATCATAGGTCACGACACATTAAAAAATTTAAAGGCCATAATAAATACACATGTTAACTATTTAATAAATAAATACAAAACTAAGGAACTTTCAATGAGACTTATAAGTAACATAGAACTTAGACTTTCTCACTTAGATAACCAAACTTGCCAAATAATAGATTCAATAGTTAAAGAATGCCCAGGTCTCTTCGACGAACCGGACAGAAAACTCACCTTCGTCACTCAAGTTAAAGGTGAAATAAAAACTAAAAGCGATAATCCTGTCTATTCCAAAGCGTACACCTACCCTATGACACTAAAAGAAGAAATAGATAGTCAGATAACAGAATTGTTAGCCGACGGCATTATTCAATCGTCGCGCTCCCCATATAGTTCTCCAGTCTTCATTGTTCCAAAAAAAGAAGACGCGTCAGGGAAAAAAAAATACCGCATGGTTATCGACTACAGAAAGTTAACAGAAATAACCATCCCTGACAGGTATCCAATGCCAGAAATAAATAGTATCTTATCAAATCTCGGTGAGAACAACATCTTCACCACAAAAGACCTCAAAAGCGGATTTCATCAAATCCCGTTAAAAGCTTCAGACATCGAAAAGACAGCCTTTTCTATCAATAATGGAAAATTCGAATTCCTCAGACTCCCCTTTGGGCAACGCAACGCCCCAGCCATTTTTCAAAGAACTCTTGATGACATATTAAGAGAACACATAGGTAAACGATGCTATGTTTACATAGATGACATCGTAATATTCGGAAAAACAAAAGAAGAACATTTTAACAACTTACGATTAGTTTTCTCGCTCGAACAAGTCAATCTCAAAGTCCAATTGGACAAATGCGAATTTATGAAAGATAATTTAGAATTTTTAGGATTTGTAATCAGCAAAGACGGTTTAAAAACCAACCCAAAAAAAGTAAAAGAAATAGTCAACTTTCCTAAACCAAAAACAATCCACGACCTTCGTTCATTTTTAGGCATGTCTGGATATTATCGCAGATTCATCAAAGGTTACGCAGAAATAACAAAACCATTAACTACGCTACTTAGAGGAGAAGCGGGTAGAATCTCGAAAACAATATCAAAAAGAACTCATATCAACTTAGATACAAAACAAATAGAAGCCTTCAATAAAGTGAAAAATTGTCTCATTTCCGAAGATGTAATATTACATTTTCCCAAATTCACTGAACCATTTGAACTAACCACTGACGGATCAAACTATGCTTTAGGCGCTGTCCTTTCACAAGGAGGCAGGCCAATAACATTCCTTTCACGAACACTTAGTTCATCTGAAGAAAATTACGCTACAAACGAAAAAGAAATGCTAGCAATTATTTGGGCACTTCGAGAGCTACGCTGTTTTCTCTATGGTGTAAGCAAACTCAAAATTTTCATAGATCACCAGCCGCTAACCTTTGCGCTTAGCAACAAAAACACCAACGCTAAAATGAAAAGATGGAAGGCTCAGTTAGAAGAATATAATTACGAACTTTTTTATAAACCAGGCAACACACACGTAGTTGCAGATCTTTTATCTAGACCCCCTCAGGCCAGTTTAAATTCATTAACCCCTACTATGCACAGTAGCGAAAGCTCGTCAGAAAATTTAATACATTCAGTAGAAATTCCTATTAATGCCTTTAAAAAACAAATATTACTTGAAATTAACGAAAGTTCGTCATACCAATTCAAAATAGTATTTCCCACGTATCACCGACACATAATTAAAGAAAAAGAATTCTCGATTGAACATTTAAAACAATTACTTAAGCGATATCTAAACCCGTCAGTCATAAATTGCATAAAAACAACTAAACCAATTATGCTTAAAATCCAAAGCATTTACCCATTACATTTTTCGACGTACGTTTTACCCAAATTGTAGTAGAAGACATAACGAACGAGCAGGAGCAGCGCGAAATCATAATAAAAACCCACAATAGAGCACACAGGAACGAAAAAGAAAATAGACTTCAAATTTTAGAAACAGCATATTTTCCATCTATGAGACAAAAAATTAAAAATATTCTTAAACTTTGTAAAATTTGCAAGGAAAATAAATACGAACGACACCCAAATAATATAAAACTTGGAGAAACACCCTTACCCAAGTATCCAGGACAAATACTTCACATAGACATTTTTTCAACAAACAGAGAACTCGTACTAACTTCTATAGATAAATTTACAAAATTAGCAGAAAACAGGAACATTGAGGCCATCAGAAAACCATTACGAGAAATTTTGTTTTATTTGGACTTCCGAAATCGGTTATCATCGATAACGAAAAGTCCCTTAATTCACAGTCAATAGAGCTCATGCTAAAAAATGAATTAGGTATTGAAGTTTTCAACACACCCCCGCACAAGACTACAGTAAATGGCCAGGTCGAGAGGTTCCACTCAACTCTAATAGAGATAATGAGATGCATAAAACAAGAAAAAGGCATAGAGAATTTTGACGAACTACTAGATTTGGCAGTGTGTGAATACAATCATACTATTCATTCCACCACAGGAAAAAAACCCATTGATTTATTTTTCGGAAGACCTACTAACTTTGGTACAACAGAATACGAAAAGACCAGAAACAACAATTATGAAAAACTCATAAAAAACAACAGCAGGATTTAGATTTTCACAACAAAAATAAAAAAGAAGTTATTCAGTATGCACCTGGAGATAAAATCTTTGTAAAACAAAATATCAGAGTAGGGACTAAAATGTCTAAACGTTTTAAAGAAGAAATAGTAAAAGAAAACAAGCACTCTACTATTACTACGCAATCCGGAAAAATTGTTCATAAAAATCATATAAGAAATTAAAAATTTCTTCATTCTCCCCTGCCCACCAGATTCATCACATCTTGCTATGCCACATACGAAATTTTGGATTATTCCAAGTCCGAGGTAGCCATCATCGAACTCGGAGATAGTAAAGTACAGTCAGGAAATTTTAAAATTCTACACCATATTAACATTAACGACTATAATATCACCACAGATCAAATAGAAAAAGAACTCACTAACATTTCCCAAAAAAAACCTATTTTCCCTTTTATAAAGAATGAAATCAATCTAATTAACTTTCAAATTAATAAACTAACTTCCCACGTTATACGTAAACGGGCAATAAACGAAATCGGATCTGTATGGAAATGGATTGCAGGAAATCCAGACCATGAAGATTTCGAGATAATATCAAATAACTTAAACAATATAATAAAAAACAATAATGAACAAGTTCTAATAAACAATGACATTATAGATAGGATAAATAAGATAACCAACGACAATAATGTCATAATTAAAAATGTAAATAATTCAGAAAACTTCCAAATATTCTGGCTACGCAGTTAAAATGTAAAATAGATTTAATTAAAGAAGATTAAGGTGACATAAACCTTGCTACACATTTGTCGAAAGCCAATATTGTAAACACTTTTATAATTTCCGAAGAGGAAACTAGAATAATAAGTAACATTTTTGCTGAAGAAAATATTAAATTTAATAACATAGAAGATGCCTTAAATTTTGCAAATATCAAAATCGCATTTAATGGCGAAAAGCTCATTTATGTAATCGACATACCTAAATCCGACAAAGAAATTTGTAAACATTTACTTTTAAAACCTTTAAAGAAGACAGGAAATGTAATTAAAATAAAATATGAAAACATAATAAAATGTAAAAATACAGTTTTCGCTATTAACAATCAATGTAAAAATATTAATTAAATTAGTATGTGTCTAAAGTCAAACATTATAGATATCTCAAACAATAATTGTATTGCAAAGTTACTAACAAGCAGGCACAATAATTGTACCATTACCAATAATGACCATATAAAAACAGTAGAATCAATAGATACAGGCATTATTCTGCTTAATGATTTTAAAGGTAACATTTCTATCGATAACGAATTAAAACCCATTTGTAATTAAGTTTAACAACTGTACATTAGGCATAGGAAACGAATTTTTTTCTTCATATGAAACCTCCAACTTTAAACCACTACCAGCCATGATCCAACTGGAAAGGCCAGTAACGGCAATAGAAGAGGTGTTGTCACTACAGTTAATGAGAGATCTCCATACTAAGAACACTGAGAAGATAGGCATACTACGAGGCAATTTCAAAACAAACACCATCACTAATTTCGGAGTAACTGCCGGAATACTATTGGTCTTTGTGGTTTATGCACTAAAACTCAAGCTGTGCAGGCAAACCACTGTTATTGAAGTTACAGCCATCCCCACCAGCAACGAACAGCGCCCAGACAAAGTTGACGTAACAGAAACTCCCCCGGAAAGCCACGTAAAAAAACACAGAAGCATCCACGATTTACCTGGTTTCTAACTATCGACCGGGACGTTCGAGATCAGAGAGGGAGGAGTTAATACCTAAGATATCAAAAATAACACCTTTGATATCCAGCTTACCAACATTTGGTTCCCGCACGTGGCCATTCAACGTGCTGGGAAAAGCTGAAGCAAGGTGTCGCGTATGCACTTTTAGGTGCATAGCAGGTCAACGCGCTCATGGGACAGCTAACCGTGGGATCGCTTAATTGGCATATTTACCGCACTTGCCAATAATTTGTGGAATCAGCGGAACCAATAAAGTTCGTTGGTTCCCAAGAAATGCGAACCCCTGCGAAATGCAGAATGGGGGCATTTCCTCATTCGCAACAACAACGCTTCTTGGTTGGACTGAGGCTTCAATAGGGATTAATTAAGATATAAAAATAGTTTATAACTGGAACTCAATGTAAGCACATAGTGCTGATAAATAATAACAATTATATTTTTTTATAAATATTACCATTGAATTGGTTAATTTATATATGGGGAGCGTAGTAAAACTAATAAATACCGAGTTTGGTCAAGATATCTTGAAAAACATAAAAATTTCCCACACAAAAACTTAATTTTCGACCGATCGTTCCTATGGCAGCTATATGATATAGTTGTCCGATCTTAAAAGGATTTTGCAAATAGATGGGTATATACCGAGTTTGAAGATATCTTTTTAAACAAAAATGTTTAACATACAAGAACCTACTATTCGACCGATCGTTCCTATAGCAGGTATATGATATAATTGGCCAATCCAGCTGGTTTTTACATATGAACTGCGTGCAACAGAAAGAGGGACTTCTGCAAAGTTTCATAAAGATAGCTTTAAAACTGAGAGACTAGTTCGCATAGAAACAGACAGACGGACAGACGGACATGGCTATATCAACTCGGCTGTTGATACTGATCAAGAATATATATACTTTATGGGGTCGGAGATGTCTCCTTCTATGCGTTACACATTTCACGATAAAATTATAAAACCCTCTGCAAGGGTATAAAAATAAATACCTTAGACCATATACGGTAGTAAGCGTGATAGAAAAAGATAATGCTATAATAGAAGTTACAAAGGGTAAGGAAAAAGAAAGTTCATAAAGAAAGATTAAAAATTTTTTATGCATAATACATGTAAATTTTCTTTATGAATTCGAATTCCAAATCAAAAGAAATATATATACAAGCTGATCAGCCAATTGAAATGAAAAAAAAAAAAAATTTTAAAGAAAAACAAATAATTATACAAATTTTTAAATTTTAATATCTTTATAGTTTAAAATTTTTTAATTTTTATACTTTTACATTTTCATATATTTTAATCAATTTTTAAATTCGTATATTTTTTAAACATTATTTTTACTAAAGAAATTATATAAATATTAATCGATTTTAAAAAACAGATTTTCTACGGAGCCAACCTCAGTACACAACATGCATTCATATGTAAATACAAATTTGGGATAGGCCATGCATGATCAGCGCTAGAAAACTAACAAAACAAACAGAGCAGTGAAAAACTACACATATATACATATTTTTATGTATAATTGCATAATTCACACATACAAACATAGGTGCTTGCACGCCATTGGCAGAGAAGAACTTCAAAAACAAAAGGGAAATCAATCTATGTGTGCTATTTTCCTAACATAGTTGTTGCACAAGATGCGCTATGTGACAAAGTTATATTATTCTTAAATTTTTCTATAAAATTTATCGTTAGAGTCTAGGGTAATGTATCATTTTAATAAAGCATGCATTTCATGCATAAAGCAAAAGTACTTTGCGTCGATCGTAAGTTTATATTTTTTTCGCTCAATGTACTTCAAAAACGGAGCAACGCAAAGCACTATCGACCAGCTTTGCTGAAGGCAGGCTGGCGACTAACTTCGGTAATCGTGGTAGCATCAGCAAGTCGCGACTTCGGCATTTCTTCATTTGAACGAACAGTAGTCGGCATGTCGTTCGAAGTTGTAAAAGCCAGATAAGAAGCCAGGCTAGAAATTTTGCGTCGCATGCAAATGTATGGGCGTTACTCATCTCAGTGTTTATATTGTCTTTGGTGAGACCGTCGACCGACGAATAACCGCTGATCTTGCACTTTAGCCGCTCCGAGAGTGAGCGCCCATATGTATGAGTACACCCGCTCTCTCTCTCTCTCTCTCTTTGTAGCTGTTAACCGATAACAGCATAAGTACAAGTACATATGTGTCCATAGGCTAAGTAAATACCCTTAATTTTGAATAAAATCATTCTTAAGACAAATGCTAATTAGCAGTTACGTACTTGCCGTTTCAAATATATTTTTATTACAAAATTCTGCAATTTATTTTGTTTTTGAATTTATTTTTTTTATATGTAGTAAACCGAATTCGTAGCCCTCGGAGAATCCCGGCTTGAGTGAGACTTGCTTTTTTTTTATGTTCTGCGGTATTTTAACAGTAATATTTCACAATGCTATAGCTAAGTACAGCGTCGTTACTTGTTGACGTTCACACACGAAGTTTATGTGTATGAAGCATAAAGAAACTTGATTCTAAAGAGTTAAATCTAGGGCTGCAAGATTTTTACCTTGTAAATAGGAACAGTCGATAATTTCAACACACTCCCTCAAAGTAGCAATCCTAAAATTGTATGCCTGTGATGTTGTTGATGTTTTATACCAATAAGGCCTTTCGTAAGAAAGTCTGGTGGCAATTTCTCCGTCAGCATGTAATCAATTGTTATGTCGCTAATCTTCTTGTATAAAGTGGTGATGCACAATGTGTATGGTGCGAGGATGAACGCCGGAATCTTTTACCAATTGTTGTGCGCTTTGGTTGTTGTTGAAAATACGCACTGAGTCACAATTTCTTCCATTCCGCTTATGAATAGCCTTCAGGTACAATGACTCTTTTGCCGCTTTCAAAATTGCTAAGTTCTCTGCTTCGGTAGTTGATGTAGCAACGATTCGTTGATTGCGTGCTTCCCAACATGTGGCTGCTCCACTTAACAAAAACGGTTGTCCTGAGTAAGATGTAAGCTGCGGTTCGATGCCTTCCAGTGTTCAACAATGTAGCTAGCGTTAAATTAGCTCATAAAACTCACAGCGAATGCTATGACTGGACCTGTCGTGACTGCTTGAAACATTAGAGAACCAATTAATTTTTGAAAAGGAAAAGGTTGGACTTTTCAGTGTTATTTTCGCTTCTATTGGAGTAATTGCTGGGTTGCAATCTGCCATGCCGAATCTCGTCAATATAGCATCGATGTATTTTTCTTCTGAAATTAACACATTTTGTTTCGGATTATCTTGCTTGAATGCTATGCCCAGACAGTCCTTCACTGGGCCAATGTCTTTCATCAGGAATGTCTTATTGAGATGTGCCTTTGTTCGCTGTAACCATTTGGGTCGATTTGAGGCAATAATAAGTTATCGACGTAGGTTGCGATTATCAGAAGATCCTGTTTCTGACGTTTCTTGAACAGATACGGATCCTGTTCAGTGAGTGCTAGTCCAATATCTTGCAGTTTCATGGTAAGTTTACAGTACCAGCGTAAACCAGATTGACGCTGTCCATATAGAGTCTTCGGGTTTGAGGTACACGGGATTTTTGCCATGAGATTTGTTATGAGTTCCGACTTCATAAATTATATATATTCCTGATCAGCATCTATAGCTGAGTTGATCTAGGCATGTCCGTCCGTGCGTCTGTCTGTCCAACCATTCGCCTGTATGAACGCGTTTATATAAGAAACTATAAATGCTAGAGACTGGAAATTTTAAACATAGGTCCCACTAGTGTCCTACTTGTGTCCAAATAGTGTCCTACTAGTGCTCGCCTAGTACGAGCTTCCTTACGATAATCGATAACTTGCCAATTGCCTGTTTCAGATTTCAAAGAAATCTTGAGAAATATATACTGATCAAGTATCTTTTATTTTATAGCTATCGACAGCGGCAGCTGGTGCCAAATGCGCAATTGCGATTGTTTTTTATTCTGTGCTGTGTATATCTGCTGCTAATTCATTTTGTTTCTGTTTGTTTTTATTGAAAACATATATTTGGTGCGGCTGTCGAGTATAGGCGGTGGAAAGCAGTTCGCTTGCTTGAGGGTCGGAGTGCAATTGAGAAACCTTATTTTTATTACTGCTAAAGCAAACAATTTCGTAGAGATCTGGATTTGGGCTTGTTAAAAGAGGGTTCAGGATATCCCCCAGTCAGAAGCTTCCAACTGAAGCCTTTTCTTTGCGATTACATTTTTTTTACTTAAAAAACGGCTGTTAACATTTTTTTTATTTGTTTTTTCGGGGTTTCGACTATTTTTTCAAGTTTTTGTGTTTCGCTTTGATTTCCAGCCTCGTTCGTGCTGCTGGCTAGCTCACATTTCACATTTTTCTACCTTTCAAATTTTGTTGCTGTCCATTTCTAATTGCAGTGATATTACGTATTTGCAGACTGTCGTCCGGTTTCTGGCTGACTTGCTGAAAATGCTAAAGCTTTGGCGATTGCTGCTAACAAGACAAGTTCTGGGGAGCTCTCGCATAATTCAAAAAACGCTTCCGCTAATTCAATCAGCACCCATTACCTGCCTTCATCACTAACCGTGGTATATGTCTAATTTTAAACGACTCATTGTTCTTATAATGATCAACAAATAACTTTAGATTGAAGATGAAAACTCTTGCAGGATAACTTGCAGAAGGTGCTATTCAAGCTTTTTGTGGACAATAAGATTCCGAGATGCTCCTGCCAGCAAAAGGCGAACCGTTGTTGCCAAGAGTTTGCTTGTTTGTATCACGATGGAGAAAGAAGAACAAGAACTTTTGAGTCCTGCCACTTATATGTGCCAAGTGTGCAGGTTATCACGAGATACATAAAAGGGTTAACTACTATGGTACCTCTGAGGAACAGTACATGTGGCTGCCTAGGGAGCCAGTAAGATGTACGATGCCACTGAGCAAATTACTTAATGCTGGGTTGGCAGCCTGTTTTAGACAGGTGTTTTTGCTTTGTTGACGAGTAGCAGGCAGCTTGCCTATCAACGCAAGCGTTTGCGATTGATAAGTTGCTGCCGCGTTTTGAACAGGTGATATCTATAAGTTGATCCCCCGTAGGGATCATGCAGTGCAGCCGAAGATCCACTATTATGTATTCAAAGACCCTATAAAATAGACAAAAAAGATTTTGACTAATATGATTAAAAAGATTTTGTTGATATTTTATAAATGGGAAGTTTGGTATAAAATAACTATATAAACAAAGGAAAGTCCAACGTGACAATCTGAGTTCTTGCACAAACAAAAGCCTTATAGTCAGATTGGTTATAATCTTTTATATGTAAAAATCCCGTCACATGAAAACTCATTTTATTCTAGAAAGACTATTCACATCTCTTAAATATCTTAAATCCCACCCCCGAGTCCGACAAATAAACGACCTACAACAAAAAGACAATAAGTGTCATAAGATATGTTATAATACAGATACGCAGATCTTTTAAAATGCCTTATTCTTCAATGAAGCTATCCTTGATGGTAATTTGCTAGACACGTCTATTTAAGCAATCAGTACATACATATGTATGTCGGAGTCGGCAAAGGTGTCATTCTACTCCCACACTGGAAACTATAACTAATTGGTGCCATTGTACAGACATGCAGTCCCAAGTGCACTTGTTGAAGGTGATTATGCTCCTTATATTTTGGTAAAAGTTTCGCACAATAATTATAAATTATGAGAAACTTTTAAGTTATTGAAGGTATTTTCACCAAACTCACTTTAACCGAAACTCGTCAATATCTGGCTGCTTCACAGGTAGTGTGGCATCCATTGGAAACAATTGGTGCAAAATTAAATCTTATATGACTATTTTTTTTAATTTTAATTTATTTTGACGAAACTCTCCAATGACACAGTTAATTTTCTTTGTTTTTTTACATTAGCTTACGATGGCAGCAATATCAAATTTCGACATGCGTATAAGGGTATTTTGTTGTCTTGATTTACGGATAGGTACAATTTTATTCTGATTATTCAAAATTAAAATGGTTTTATAAAGCAGACATTGGAATCAGTAAGCAAGGTAGGATGAAAATTTAAGCAAGAAGATGTGCTTGTTGCCGAAAAATACATGTCACAGTTGTATACTCCTTGCCTTTGAGCTATTTTTAGACGAGATGTTAATTGTTTTTTCCATTTTGTTCGACGATTTTGGAACCAGGTCTTAATTTGGACTTCAGTCAGAGACAATGTTTTTGACAGTTCCATACGCTTTGTTACGCTAAGGTATTTGTCCGCCTTAAACTCTCTTTCTAGGCGGTCTAATTGTTTTGCGCTATATGCTTGTCGTGGCTTTCTATCAATTCCTTGTTTTCTTAAACGTTTTCCTTCAAAAATTAAAAATTATTTAAAGTAATTGTATATATTATATATTGATATACATATATATATATATATATATATATATATATATATATATATATATATATATATATATATATATATATATATATATATATATATATATATATATATATATATATATATATATATATATATATATTTGAGTGGGTAAGTACCTTGAACACAAATATAGTGACGCAAATATGGAGGTATTGATAGTTTTAGAGGATATTGCAACCTTGACTGGAAAATTTGAAATTCTGTTGCACATGTGTTTTGCAAATTATCTTTTGTAATAATATCCATGCCTTGGAAATTCGGAAATTGTCTGGTTACAGCACTGTTTACATAACTGCAGTGTTCGCCGTTTTCAACTGCAAATATAAAGACAGAAAATATTAGCCTTTTCATTCTTGAATCACGTAATTTTAAATGTCAATTTATTGGGGAAAAAATTAAAACCACTTCCAACTAGTTTCGAGCCCACGGCAAGTGAAATGGCCCTTGTCAGTCGGCAGGATCTCCTGGTGGCTACGTTTGCTGATGACACGGCAATCCTTGCCAAGATGCCAATTGCGTGTACGAAGCAACGGACATCCTGCAGGAATATCTGAAGCGCTTCGAAAACTGGGCTTGAAGGTGGAATATCTCAGTAAGCCCTCAAAAATGTGCCACGGTCACTCACACCATGCGCAAGGACTCCTGCCCCGGTCTTTTTCTCCATGGCGAGCTCTTACAGCAGGTGCGTGACCATAAATACCTAGGGATCACACTCGACACCCGACTTACGTTCAAAAAACATGTCACCGAGGTTACCAACAACTTGAAAAGCAAAATCAGGCGTCTGAGCTGGCTGCTAAACCCAAATAACAAACTCTCGCTCCGAAACAAAGTACTTATCTATAAGGTAATCCCTGCCCCTGCGTGGCGATATGGGCTCCAGGTTTACGGAATTTCCGCGAAGACGCACCAAGACAAACTTCGCATCATCCAGGCTAAGACCCTGCGAAAAATCTCTGGAGCCGAATGGTATATTCGCACACGAGACATCGCAAAGAACCTTAAGGTTCCTATGGTAGGAGACGTTATGAACAATCAAGCAACAAGCTACCTATTTAAGCTCCGCAACCACCCTTCCTGGCAAGGAACCTGCTAAGGAGGCGAAGAAGAGGGAGGCTTAAAAAGTCATATCCGATAGACCTGGCCAAACGCCGCCTTTAATGAAGCAAAATAACATGTACATAAACATACACAATGTAAATATTTAATTTAAGCTATCATTAACCAAAACACACGCTGATAAAAGTTGCTTAGTAAGAGTAACAGACGATTAGCCGTAAATAAAAGAATAAAAGAATTTTAGCACACAAAAAAAAACTGGTATCGAGCATAGACTCTATTATTTAACTTCAAATGTGTTTGATAATGTTTTTAAAACCTATTGTATAATAATATAACTTAGTTAGGATTGGCAGCCGCCGCATCTAATAAAAAAGTTTTTTGACTGGACTTTAAAAATTCAACATAGGATGCCGTAATCGAACAAATTTAAAATAGCTCAGCCTAGCGTGTAGCTATGCAATCAAGCATACATGTGTATGGTATACATTAGTACAGAATCTCTAAACATGTGTAATGCGCAGGACTATTGCCCCTGCGGGATGCTACGTAAACAGTGGTACCAATTCCATGCATGTTGGTCGGAACCATTGGTAAAAAATTAACGATATATTACATCTATATAAGATATAAATAATTTGTTCAATAATATCAAAACTAATAGCATGTAAAGTTTTGAGTTTCATTTATAACAACATTATATAAACTTTTACAGAAAATTAGAAACTTACAAAAATAGTTACCTACACCACCCGAATTGTGCCATATTAGACAATTACCCAGGTTACCACGTGGAGGTCAATTACAACTGGTTGGGCACGTTGTGCCTTTGAGTCGACTTGGCTTACGACATACAAATTGCGAAAGTTGTACTTATCCTTCTTCATCGGTCTATAGAACCCCACATAACATAACCGCACAGTTCATAAGGCATCTCACTCGCACAGACAAAGCTGGCCAGTAACTGAACGGCATACGCTGAATATTAGGGCGAGCGACATTCTCACGATCGCGATATATATAGGTTTTATATGTGGAACAAACACTTTCAAGTTACTTGTGAATAATGACATTACACCTCTTATCTTAAAAGAATAATGTAATTATTATACCCTGAACCCATTAAAAATGAGTAAAAAATCTATAATGTATTTGTGCAAATGTATATAACAGGCAGGAGGACTCCATAACTTATATGTATTCTTGATCAGCATCAATAGTCTAGTCGGTCTACTCACTCCGTCTGTCTGTCCGTCCGTCGTATGTATGAACGCAAGGATCTCTGAACCTATAAGAGCTAGAGACTTTGGAACGTAAGTCCTACTACTCTTGCAGTAAGAATTTGTTTCCGATAATCGATAACTTGCAACGTTTCTAAGCTATTGATAAATATCGATTTCGAAATTCACTTTCACTTTTTATGCCGTCTTACGGCATAAGCGCTGACCATGCATCCCCCCATAACTCGCCAGTACTAAGGACGCAGCAAGCCTCATTGTCTCATTGCTGGCTAATGCCAAGCCACAGGAGACGAAACAGATCTTCGGCGAGCGACTGTATCCAATGATTGAGCACATGCATGCCGCACTAGCTGGCAAAATCCCTGGCAAGGTGCTGAATATTGAGAACTCAGAGCTTATGCACATGCGGGAAGATCAGGAGGCACTCAAGGCCAAGGTAGAGGAGGCAGTCGCTGTGCCCCAGGTGCATTGCGTGACTGAGCCTGCAAACTAAAATTTTTACAAATCACTCGACACCCAACAATTTTTTTTCCACATTCACAGTCAAAAGAAATAACATACCAAACTTAAATTGTACTAAAAGACAACAAAGCAAACAAAATAAATCCTGCGCAGGAGATAATAATGAAAATCAACAAGAAAATTTCCAAAGGCTAAATCTTGAAAATGCCTCTAAGCCCAACATATATCGAGTCATCAAGGGAAAAGTAGTGACCTTGCGAATAACACCTTTCAAATGTTAACAAAGGCATGGTAAGCAGGGGATACCCTGAACGCTCTTAATCTTATATATACCAACTGCAGCTCGCGCTACGCGCTCGTCATATAAGTAGTAATAAAGATAAATTTAAAAAAAAAAATCCCTTATCAGGGTTTAAATTCGCAACTGACCGCATTACTTACTGCCGCCTCTACGCAACAGCCGTAACTGACCGCGCTACTTTCCGCCGCCTCTACTCAATAGCCACACAAATAATTAAGTCTTAATGAGAAAAAAACGTATTAAAATAGCAGCACAGAACACAATACAATCGCAGTTGCAATAATGTTAATAGAATTCATGAAAGTGTGTTTACAGAAATTCTTGGAATTTGCGCTTGCTGCTGCACGTGCTTGCAGGCCAAAACACATTTTGTCTCGTGTTTCTCAACCGATCTTGATGAAATTTTCGGTAGCAGATCTTATTGTACTATAAAATATTCGTGTATTCTCAAAATTACAATTGCATTTAAATTGTGGCTTAATTAGATAAGCAATACAAGTTGGCTTACTAACATGATTTATAGCTTTATGGGCGTAGCGGGGAAGTGGCGATAGCTATAAAATGAAAGAACCTTGATATATACATATAAGTATACTATTCTAGGAGCTACATGTAAAGTTTGGTGACTCTAGCTCTTATTATTTACCAAAATTGCTCAAAAAACAGGATTTCGATATCGATTTTTATCGATTACTTGGAAACGGGGCAAGTTATAGATTATCGGAAATAAACTCGATCTGCGCATGGACTAGGAGGACCTACAGCTAAAATTTCTCTAGTTCTTATAGGTTCAGAGAACCTTGCGTTCATACATACGGACAGACGGACGGTCAGACAAACGGACATGCCTAAATCGACTCAGCTGTTGATGCTGATCAAGAATATATATACTTTCTGCCTGTTACATACATTTGCACAAATACATAATACCCTTTTTACCCATTTTCAATGGGTTCGTGGTATAAAAAAGTTATAGCAGGAATTGAGATTAGCAATCTATATACCAATGGAATTCTCGACCCAGGTTAATTATCTCAAAGGCTTGAAACAGAAGCCGGTATAAGATAAGCCAACTCAAACTGGCACCGAGCGAAAAGATTTTTGAAAACGTTTTAATACATATTTTCCAAAATATGGGCAGTGTATATTAATAAAAATTAAGAGTAGCGCTTCTCAAGGAGAACCAAATAATTACAGATAAAGAAAAAGAAGCAACATTGTCTACATTCCAGGATGAACCCATGCAAGGAGGTCATACAGGCATTTCAAAAACGAAATTATATATTTAAAGACAATACTATTGGAAAAATATGACACGTTATATTATCGAGTACGTACTTAAATGTCCGAAATTTCAAAAAACTTAAGCTACCAAGCACACTAAGACCGCATTAACTATTAACCATATTCGAATTCTTTTTTCTCAAATACGGTCCAAAGAAGGCGTTCGTTACGAGCATGGGTACTGAATAATTAACGACTCTAAAAATAGACAACATAACGTGTACAGCGCACCGTCACCAGACGTTAGGAACTGTGGAAGGAGGTCACAGAATCTTAAATGAATAGATGCGTTCCTACATATCAGTTGATAAAACTGATTGGGACGTATGGCTTCAATATTTTTGTATTTAGTGCTGGTTGTGGCGTTCTTTCCATATTTTAAATATTTGGTGGCTGGCTCGAGTTCCGGGCTTTTAAAAATACTTAGTTGAAAAACAATTTAGTTTAATGTTTCTTTTCCTATATATGTTATTTCGGTTGCACATCGATAAAGCGTGTTCAGGACACTAACACCAAGATACAAAAAACAATTAATATTAGAATACATTAGGTTATACAATTAATTGAGCATTTTACATATATTATTTCACACGTCTGCGCTTTTTGACGTGAAGATTGAAACTGAAACTGTTTAGCTGTTCAAAAGGTGTCTGTACAAGTGAGTGCAATTTTCTGTGTTTGTCTTGTAGTTCAGTTGTTTGTCAGTTGATGCGTTAATTATGTGTAACATTTGCAATGTGTGTCTTTTGTTGTAGTGTTGTTCTTGTTGTAAGATTGTTATTGCAGCAATATTGGTGTGTGGTTGTTTCTCAAACAGTGGGTTATTAGTGCTGTTTTCTGTATATTATTTTTGATGTCTTAATTTGAAGTCTGATTTATGATGACTAATGCTTGATTTTAGTTTGGGTTTTGTTGTGCCTATGTAAACACTATTGCACTTGTTGTTGTTTTCCCCGCCACATTGTATTTGGTAAATGAAGTTGCTTTTGTCGGTCATAGGGATTTTTGACTTTATCTTGTTGAAGAATTTTTGTAAGGTATTCGTAGGTTTGGGTGCTACTTTAATTTCTTGTTTGTTGTAGCAGTCAAAGTTCGTTAGGCGTTCTGATAGTTGTGGTACATATTTTAGGAATTTGTATATTTTGGTAGGTTCTGCTGGCTTTTTCGTTTCCATTTGTCGACTTTTTAATAATGTTTTAATTACATTTTGTGGAAAGTCATTTCCGGTCAAGAGTTTTTAATTTTATATTCAATTTCTTTGTGGTTTATTGTGTCCGATATCTTAATCATTCTTGTTATATAGAATAGTGCTGTATTAATTATCATACTATAAGGGCGGTTTGAATTGAAGTTGAGTATTCGTCCGGAGGCTATGGGTTCTTATATCAAATCTGCTTACTATGGAATCCAAAAATGGTAATTTCCCGTCATATAGAAAATGTATTTTGTTTGTGAAACAGATTCAATTCTTTTAGAATTTTATGTACTTCTGTTTTGTCAGTTATGGCAAAAAGGTCATCTTCATATTTGGCCAAAAATCTTGGTTTTATTTTCAATTTATCTGTAATGTTGTCCAACAATTCCTCCATTACTATATCTGTGATTACTGGGGAGGCCGGTGATCCCATTGGCATTCCTTTTAGTTTTGTGTATATCTTGGCGTCGTATTTAAAATATCGGTGTTCCTGAATGCAAATCTAACTATGTCCATAAAAAGTTGTTTTGGTATACTTTTATGTTCTTCTAATTCGGTCCATTTTTGTCTTATATGTCAAGTGCTAATTCCATGAGTATGCGGGGAAACAAGGATAATACGTCAAAGAATGTTTCAACTTCCCTAATACGGGAATTGTTTACTCTTTTTTTAAAATCTACCGCGTTCTTGATGTTGTATTCAGAGTCTATTGACAGATATTTTAATATTTGTATCATGTATATATTTGCACAGCCAATAATATGAAGATCCGGAAGAGGAACATATTGGAAGATATTACATTATTACCGTTTTAATTCTGAAGCAAGGTGAACAAGGTTGGTCCGCAAAACGCAAAATCAAATTCAAGAAATCAGCTGCAAAACAACAACAGTGCCCATGAAAACCCAATTTTGTTTTCATCTACCATTTTGATCGTTGAAATTCTGAAGCAAGATTATAAGGACATAGGACACTCAGTGCAAAGAAAAGGGACAGATAATGCTACTGTGCTTTTTGAAGGTTTCTCTGTCGTTCCTACAACATCAACACTATTTGGGTTCTAGTGTTTTTGTTGCATAGCCGAGTCTCGGCGCAAGTAGGTAGAAAAATCGAATGCGAGCAGGCCTATGCCATTCAAATCAAATCATGCATATTTTTTACCAATATGTGTGAGACATGCCAACAACTATTTGGCGCGTCGAGGCATTGATACCCTTATTTATAGAAATGGTAGATAATGTTTAAATAAAACAATTATTATTGATTGTACTAATAGTTGCACAATAAATATGAAATTATATTTTTCACAGACATTGAATAAAAATTTGTATTTAAGAAGGTGTGTGCTATTTGGCTGCAGCACTAATCAATAGTCAAAATACTCTATTTTGAGAAAGGGTGCCTTGCTGTTCGTGCAACACTTTAATCACATGAGCATAAAACATACTCACCCAAATTTAGAGTAGGCATTGCACCTTCTTTTATCTTTCTTAATAAAAGGCATTCTTCTTCAAAATGCTGGTCGCACACTCTAGTTCGAGAATTCACATCTTGAACGTTAATGTTTAAATTCGCGCACCATTCCAGAACATTGCTGTCTGGAACACGAAATAGACGGCTTCCTCCAGTGCATCCAATTACCACACACTTCACTGTACTCATTATCAAATAGTTTTCTTATCAAATTTAAATGAAAATGCACAAACGAAAATGGATTTCCAGTTAAATGCTCTCATAAAAAGCGTACGTATATACATACAAACATGCAAGACACACACATATAAAGCATATCAGCTGAAAAAGTGCGGGCACTAATGGAAGGAATAGAGAAAGAAGACAAAACAATAATTGTCATTGAATTTTTGGCATTGGCAGAAGTAGCTACAGACAGCCGGGTGTTGTGTTTGCAACCTTGCAATCTTGCTTCACATGTTTTGAAAAAGAGCTTCTGAGCCAAAAGCCTCCTCTGTATCTGTTTATTACTCTATGGTCTTGAGCAAATGTATAATTTAGGCGAAATGAGGAATTGTAATGACATTTAATCTTGAAATATATCTAAGCATTCGCTCAGAAGAACTACAAATCACACAAATATTATATACCAAATTCCAAAGCAGTTACGTAGTTTCATGCACATTATAATTGTGCTTTTTGCACTTGTGATTGTGTTGTATGCTATGCTGTGTGTATGCATCGTAAATAGTAAATAAAATGATAGAAATGTTTGATTTGGTTTTTTGATTTTCCGATTTGCTTAACGCAGAATAGGAGTATATCCTAGTCGGGCATGTAGCAATATAATAAAAGTTAAGCATACCATTTTACGTCTAACTTCAAAGAAGTCTCCGAGTGAAGAATGAGTTTCAGGTGAGTTTCTAAAGTGCGCCAATTTAATAATATTTTTTACTAAGAGTATAATTCATACAATATATAAACAAGAGGTTCTGGTCGGCAGTTCCACACAAACGCAGCACAGAATACAATACAATCACAATTGCAAAGCTGTTTATAGAATTCAATAAAGACGCGCACGAATGTGGGTTGTGCATGCATACAGAACTTCTTGCAATTTGCGGTAGCTGCTTGTTTAATCACTTTTGTGTTTCTTTACCGATCGGAAGTGCATCTAATTGTGCCATAGAATATTCGTAAATTGTGGCTTAAATAAATGGGTAGTCCCAATTGATTTATTTGATTTATATTTATGGGGCGGTTTCGGGTGGTGGCGATTGCTATAAAATGAAAAATACTTCATAGAAACTAAGTGTCAAATTTGGTGACGCTAGCTCTTAAAAATTATGAGATTTGGGCAAAAACTGGATTATATATCGCTTATTATCGATTTCTTGGTAACGAAGAAAAAACAAAATAAGTTTTCAAAAACAGTCATGCAAAAGTGATGTCTTGCTTTTGTATGTATTGTGCTAAATTCAGCTAATGCAATTGTGCTGGTTCGTTCGCACATTATTTTTGAACCAAATTTTAATATACACGTTAACATAAGTAAACAAAAAGCGACTAAATGGTTACTATGATACAATATAATAGTGTTCCCTATGGCCACTAACTCCGTGGCCGCGATCGTCGCGGAAGAGTAATATGAGACTTGCACAAGGCGCAAGCTCAGCATTTTTCTGTACTAGACTCGACTAGGGCCAGTTAGTAATAGTCATATATGTAGGGATCGATCTTTTGGAGCCATGAAATTACACTTTGATAGGGAAAAAATGCAAGTGATATTTTAACGTATTTTTCGACATTGTAAACATTTTGGGTTAAAGGGTATTATGGCAGGCAATAAACGATCAGAATGTCTAGCATGCGTCTGCATCCATATCAAAGTGCAAACGCGCGACAAGTGCGGTTCACCTGTTCGTTGCCTGTTCACACATTTGTGCCTTACGCAGCCCACCGCAGGCATGCCGAAAAAACAAAGACCGTGCCCGTCGCCCAAATTTACGCACTCATTGATGAAAATATCTCTGTCTCACGACAAACCCTTGATCGGCTCATTCGCACACATTTTTGTGTGTGTGTGTCTGTGTGTAGAGCTCGAAATTCAGAAATGCCAAAAACTTCAAATTTGGTCAAATTTGCATCGGGCAGGCAACCAACACGACACAAACGCATAAATGCTTCCATCCATATAGAAAAGTGTGTAAGTGTGTGTGCTTCGCAAGCCCAAAAAGTTATTATGCACACATGCCAACATCAGGTACCCTTACCCTTACAACAATAATGGAAAATAGGAGTTTTGCACATGAACAGGCCAAACCCTTTAATAATGTCACCCAACTGCTTACTCGAAAAAGTGTGCGTGTGCAAGTTAACACATAAATACTATAGCAACTAAGCAACAACACATGAATGATGCTGACACGCCAAATTGTGAGTTCAGTGCTCTGCACTGGCCACAATCAGCAGCGATCGCATGACACCCCTTTGCTGGTGTGCTGCGACGCTGAGAATGCTGAGTCGGTATGCCGACTGTGGTCCGATGGCGCGACGCATTGACTTCGCTAAGTAGCGTTATGTTTTGCATTTGTCTTTAGCTTAGGTTCGCTTTGTAATAAAGAAGACACACGTGGTCTTTAGTTCGGTTCGCTTTGTAATAAAGAAGACACACGTTGTCATTTTTCGTACTCCGGCTCATCACCGTAACATTTGTTCTTATTGAGCACATTATTGCACCACAAGGGCAATAATCACTGAAGGGGACGAAGTCAAGTCCTCCAACGTAATCACCATAAAAACCGCATCAGTGCTCACCTTGGATCGACTTCCTCACGGAAGCGACGCTGGACCTGGAATTCACAATCAGCAGCTACGCGGGATCCCCGCGGCTACCTGCTACCACACTTAAATAACTGGCGCCCAAACGTCCTAACACCCACCAAGTTCATAGGCAATAACACAAAAACATGTAAGTTTGTCAAGTGAATTCAAATAGAAAAAAAAAAAAAGAACACACAAGAATAGAAGTTGTGAAAAGAAATACACATTTTGCCAAAAAAATAAAAAATAAAAACCATTGCATACTTTAACTAAAAAACCATTGCATACCCTCACTAAGAATAAAACCATTGCATACCTTTAATGCAGGTTTTATTATAAATAAACAATTGCATACCTTTCAAAAATAAAAAATAAAAACCATTGCATACTTTAACTAAAAAACCATTGCATACCCTCACTAAGAATAAAACCATTGCATACCTTTAATGCAGGTTTTATCATAAATAAACAACTGCTACTAATACAATTATATGCCCAATGCGAAAAAGTTTTCATACAAGTATCGAGGTTAACAAATGAGCTGGAACACCTATAGGGAAATAAAGACCGAGTACAACAGTGAAGATAGTATAGGTGAAGAACAAGTTGGTTGGTGCCCAGAATATCAGGTAGCTAACACAATGGACCCTTCACAGATTCAAGCTCTCATTGACAATGCCGTTAGATCGGCACTGTCGCAACAACAGTCCCAGATAAATTCAATAACTCAGGAAATACAAAGGTTGCAAGTGAAAACGCCAGCAGTCGTCTCTTACCAAAGGATAACTGTTGTTCCTGGGGTAAAATGTGACATAAAACTCGACATAATAAAATCAGTACCAGACTTCTCTGGTGCACAAGACCAATATGTTGCTTGGAGACAAGCAGCAATCGATGCGTATGAACTTTTTAAGCCCTTCGACGGTAGTAGCGAACACTACCAAGCAGTAGCCATTCTTAGGAACAAGGTCACAGGGCCTGCTGGAGCCTTACTTATCTCCTACAACACGGTGCTAAATTTCGACGCCATCCTGGCTAGACTAGATTGCACCTATGCCGACCGAACATCCTTACGCCTACTGAGGCAAAACTTAGACATGGTCAGACAGGGTGAAATGACACTTATGCAGTACTATGATGAGGTCGAAAAGAGACTAACTCTGGTAACTAATAAAATTGTTATGTCACACGAACAAGAAGGCGCTGATTTGCTTAACACTGAAGTTAGAGCCGATGCCTTGCACTCCTTCATATCAGGCTTGAGGAAACAGCTCAGAGCTGTCGTATTCCCAGCGCAACCCAAAGACTTATCCTCTGCGCTAGCCCTCGCCATAGAAACAGAAGCCAGCATTGAGAGAAGCATGTTTGCAAACTCCTATGCTAAAGTTGTTGAGGAACGATCCCAAACAGCCGAAAACGGCAAACACAAACCATATGGTAAACAGAATAAAAACTACAAGGAAGACCACGGTCAAGATAGAAACCCCCATTACAAACACAAGAAAAATGCTCCAAAGGAGCAACCTAATAAAGAAAGCCAAGAGCCAGCTCCACAACCGATGGAGGTAGATTCTTCTTCCAAATTTAGGCAGCGTACTGAATACAACCAGAACCAACCAAATGAGTCAAACGCTACTAAGAGGAGGAACTCCTCAGAGCGACAAACAGGTCCGAGACGGCAACGTCTTAACAACATTGTTCAAACGGATTCCGAAGAACAAAAGGTAGCATACGAAAAAGCCGCAAAGGCTGCTGTCGAAGAAATTGACAGCGAGGAAGAGTACGATCAAGCCGACTCTGTCCATTTTTTGGGAACACTCCCGGTTACCGTTCATCGAACGACGGTTGGCTGGGAGAACATTAAAAATGCTAATCGACACTGGCGCGGCAAAAAACTATGTTAAGCCCGTAAAGGAGCTGAAAACCATATTGCCGGTCGCCAAACCCTTCTCGGTGAATTCGATCCACGGATCCACTGAAATAAAGGAAAAATGCCTGATAAACATTTTTAATCACACTTCCCCCTTTTTCCTATTAGACACACTTAGTTCGTTCGATGCCATTATTGGATTCGACTTGTTAACACAAGCCGGGGTACAGTTGAACCTAGCAAAGAGTCTACTAGAGTATCAGGGCATTTCTGAAGAAATTCAATACCAGAAGTGCACTGATGTAAATTTCACCGATGTAAACGACATCGTAGTTCCTATCTCTATCAAAAAAGAGTTCAGGAACATGATACTTAAGAGGAAAAAGGCCTTTTCAACAACGGAAGAAGCACTCCCTTTCAACACCTCTGTCACCGCCACAATCCGTACGATTGACAACGAGCCAATATATGCCAGAAGTTACCCAAGTCTAATGGGCGTGTCCGACTTCATAAATAATGAGGTCAAGCAACTACTAAAAGACGGCATCATTAGACCATCAAGGTCGCCCTACAACAGCCCAACGTGGGTTGTTGACAAAAAAGGCACAGACGCCTATGGCAACGCAAACAAAAGATTAGTCATCGACTTCAGGAAACTGAACGAGAAGACTATACCTGACCGTTACCCGATGCCCAGCATCCCCATGATTCTAGCGAACCTGGGAAACGCTAAATACTTCACTACCCTTGATCTAAAGTCAGGGTATCACCAGATATACCTTGCAGAACATGACCGCGAAAAAACAGCATTCTCTGTTTGCGGTGGCAAATATGAATTCTGCCGACTGCCATTTGGTCTTAAGAATGCGGGCAGCATCTTCCAAAGGGCAATCGATGATGTTCTAAGGGAACATATTGGGAAAATTTGTTACGTCTACGTAGACGATGTCATAGTTTTCTCAAAAAACGAAGTAGACCATGTCAGGCACATTGACACAGTACTCAAGTGCCTGATTGAAGCCAATATGAGGGTGAGCCAGGAGAAAACCAACTTTTTTAAAGAAAGCGTAGAGTATCTTGGTTTCATCGTAAGCAAGGACGGCACCAAATCCGACCCAAAGAAGGTCAAGGCCATTCAAGAGTACCCCGAACCCAAAAGCGTCTACAGTGTCAGATCTTTCCTGGGTCTGGCAAGCTATTACAGAGTCTTCATAAAAGACTTTGCAGCCATAGCTCGCCCAATAAGCGACATTCTAAAAGGAGAAAATGGTTCGGTGAGTAAGCATAGGTCAAAGAAAATAGCAGTCGAGTTCAACGAAACCCAGCGCAACGCGTTTCAACGCCTGCGCAACATCTTGGCGTCAGAAGACGTAATTTTGATGTACCCAGATTTCAAAAAAGCTTTTGACCTAACCACTGATGCCTCAGCAAACGGAATCGGCGCAGTCCTATCCCAAGAAGGCAGACCCATTACCATGATTTCTCGTACCCTAAAAAGTCCAGAACTGAACTACGCAACCAACGAAAGGGAGTTGCTAGCTATCGTGTGGGCCTTAGGTAAATTGCAAAACTACCTATACGGCTCCAGAGAAATTAACATTTTCACTGACCACCAGCCTCTCACCTTTGCAGTAGCAGACAAAAATACCAATGCCAAAATAAAAAGATGGAAAGCCTACATCGACCAATACAACGCCAAAGTTTGCTACAAGCCTGGCAAAGAAAATTTCGTAGCAGATGCATTGTCTAGACAAAATCTCAATGCCCTACAAAATGAGCCCCAATCGGACGCTGCAACCGTTCACAGCGAAATTTCACTGACCTACACGGTCGAGGCCACGGACAAACCGTTAAACTGCTTCAGAAACCAGATCGTTCTGGAAGAAGCGCGTTTCCCATTAAAACGCACCATAATTTTATTCCGCAACAAAACTCGCCACTTGATCAATTTTACTGCTAAGAGCAGCATTTTAGAAACCCTCAAAGAAGTTGTAAATACGGAGGTTGTGAACGCGATCCATTGCAACCTTCCCACATTAGCAGTTTTCCAACACGAACTGATTGCCCATTTTCCTTCTACAAAATTCCGGTTTTGTAAAAATCTCGTACAAGACATAACGGGTAAAAGCGATCAGTTGGAAATAATAAATAGCGAGCACAACAGGGCGCACAGAGCAGCCCAAGAAAATGTCAAACAAATCTTGCGTGACTACTACTTTCCGAACATGAGCAGATTAGCCCAAGAAGTAGTCTCAAACTGCAAAGTTTGCACGCAAGCAAAATATGACAGACATCCCAAGAAACAGCAGCTTGGCGAAACTCCAATCCCACAATACACCGGCGAAATGTTGCACATAGACATATTCTCAACCGACAAAAAACAATTTTTGACTTGCATCGACAAGTTTTCCAAATTCGCCTTAGTACAGCCAGTACCATCAAGAACAATTGTCGACGTTAAGGGTCCCCTGTTGCAAATTGTGAATATGTTTCCTAACATTAAAACAATATATTGCGATAATGAACCTTCATTCAACTCAGAGACCATTACGTCCATGTTGAAAAACCAATATAACATCGATATTGTAAACGCTCCGCCTTTACACAGTTCATCAAATGGCCAAGTGGAACGATTCCACAGTACGTTAGTTGAGATCGCTAGGTGCCTAAAGATTGACAAAAAAATCGAGGACACGATCGAACTAATACTGAGAGCAACAGTAGAATACAATAAATCGCTACACTCAGTCATTTGCGAAAAACCAGTTGAAATTCTTCATGAGGGAACCGAAAAGCGCAGTTCAGGTGTTACCTCCAAACTGGCAAAAGCCCAACAAAACACCATAGAAAGGTGTAACGTAAACAGGAAAAACCGCGTATTTAAGGTAGGAGAGGAAGTATTCCTCAAAAACAACAAAAGGTTAGGAAACAAGCTAACTCCTCTCTGCACCAGACAGGAAATACAAGCAGACCTAGGAACGTCTGTCTTAATCAAGGGGAGGGTGGTCCACAAGGACAACCTAAAATAGTTTTACCTTATATTTAGTTAGGAAATAAGTTCCCCAAGACAAAGCACCACAATCACATATGCGCAAACTGCTTGATGTTGATTCCGACCACTTAAAAACACTACTGTCCGTACTCAAGATACACCATAGAATGGCTAGAAGCTTAGACTTCCTAGGCACAACCCTGAAGGTAGTAGCAGGTACCCCAGATGCCTCTGATTTCTTAAAAATCAGGGTAACAGAAGCCCAATTAATCGAATCAAATCCCAGACAAATAGCCATAAATTCCGAGACACAGAAACAAATAAACAAACTAACTGATACCGTAAGCCAGATAATAAAAGCTAAAAAAAATAAATTAACTGACACTCCACACTTGTATGAGACGCTTTTGGCTAGAAACAGAATGCTAACCATCGAAATTCAAAATTTAATTCTCACAATAACCTTGGCAAAATCTGGTATAGTAAACCCTACAATATTAAATCACGCAGATTTGAATTCACTTGTCAAACAGGACGCTCCAATAGTTAGTTTAATAGAAGCCTCAAAGATTAGGGTCCTTCAGTCCGACGATATAATTCACATACTAATAGACTTCCCAAGGGTCGAAGCCAAATGCAAAAAGATCACCATCTATCCCGTGTCTCACAATCACACCATACTACGTCTCGACGAGAACTCACTGGCCGAATGCGAAAAGGATACCTTTGCCATCACTGAGTGCATCCAGACCACACACATCAGCTTTTGCGAGCGATCTCGACGCGATTCCTGCGCGACGTTACTCTACGCGGGAAGCATGGCTCAATGCCATACCCAACCCAGTCACCTAAAAGAAGTAACGCCCGTCGATCATGGCGTGATCATCATCAACGAGGCGACTGCCCGCATCCGCACAGATGATAGCCCCGAAGTAATCGCAAAAGGAACACACTTAATAACATTTGAACGAGTAGCTATCGTCAACGGAACCGAATTTATAAACGAGCGGAAAGCAATGGATAAAATTCCCGGCATCGTAAGGTCTCCACTTCTAAGGATCATCGGGCATGACTCGACTCTGAGTATCCCACTACTACACCGAATGAGCAACGAAAACTTACGCTCCATCCAAGAGGTGAAGGAAGACATCGATAATGCTGGATCGCCCAAGTTATGGTTCACTGGCGGAGTAATACTGAATGTGGGTCTCATTGCCTCACTCATCCTTGTCCAGGCAATAAGGAAGAGACGAGCATCGATAAAAATCCAAGGTGTGATCGACAACTTTAACATGGCCGAGGACGGCCATAAACTTGAGGGGGGGCAGTTAACACATAAATACTATAGCAACTAAGCAACAACACATGAATGATGCTGACACGCCAAATTGTGAGTTCAGTGCTCTGCACTGGCCACAATCAGCAGCGATCGCATGACACCCCTTTGCTGGTGTGCTGCGACGCTGAGAATGCTGAGTCGGTATGCCGACTGTGGTCCGATGGCGCGACGCATTGACTTCGCTAAGTAGCGTTATGTTTTGCATTTGTCTTTAGCTTAGGTTCGCTTTGTAATAAAGAAGACACACGTGGTCTTTAGTTCGGTTCGCTTTGTAATAAAGAAGACACACGTTGTCATTTTTCGTACTCCGGCTCATCACCGTAACATTTGTTCTTATTGAGCACATTATTGCACCACAAGGGCAATAATCACTGAAGGGGACGAAGTCAAGTCCTCCAACGTAATCACCATAAAAACCGCATCAGTGCTCACCTTGGATCGACTTCCTCACGGAAGCGACGCTGGACCTGGAATTCACAATCAGCAGCTACGCGGGATCCCCGCGGCTACCTGCTACCACACTTAAATAACTTGCACAAGTAGCAAGTCGAAAAAATTGAACATTTTCAACTTTTGGTCTTTTCTTAAATTATTTGACAAGCCGACGAGGAATTACCCTTGTATAAATATGACTTAGTATTTTTTTAATTTCAAGCAAAATTGGTCCCCACAGTAAACAAAAAAATTAGAATATAATATATAAATATATCATTTAGGTCATTTAAGTTTTTAATAAATATAAATATATCAGATTATTCTTATTATGCCTGGCTGGACGAAGAGGCACACTCTGCACACGCATACACACATATGTAAGTATTTGGGCTGAAGCTAACATACATATATTATGAAAAGGCATCAGCCGCAGCGACACCTATGGGGCTCAGTCGTTGACGATTTATCGGTATCCGATTATTCCGCTCTTTGACATGTCTATGCATTGTATAGTTATAGCACTAACCATACAATGCATAGACTTGTCAAATGTCGTTTTAATCGGATACAGATTAATCGTCAACGAGTGAGCCCCATGGGTGCTCGCGCCCATTTTAGTGTGCCCAGACAAAGTAAGACTGCTGAGAGTGGCAGCCGAACGCCGGCCTCGAAAGCCGAACGTTCAGTATGAAGCCGCATCTCGCTCAGCGCACAACGCCGCTGCGGCTGATGCTATTTCGTAGTATATGTATGTTAGTTTCAGCCCAAATACATACATATGTGTGTATGCGTGTGCAGAGTGTGCCTCGCTCTCACTTATTGCTTTGCGCACTTGTGTGCATCTCCTTCTCCCTGCATAGCTTCTCAAAAACCCCGAGATCTACAAACATACATACATATGTTTGTGTTGTGTGGATGTGCGCACAAGTAGATCGCGGCGTTTGTCGCGAGCCAGAGATTTTTTCTTCAATTGTGTGCCCTTTGTGCCTGTGGTGGCAAAAGGCACACACATTCAAATGCTCTATCATGTATTTCTTCGTCCAGACAGCCATAATAAGAAGATTTTGATATATTTATATTTGTTAAAAACTTAAATGACCTAAATGATATATTTATATATTATATTTTAATATTTTGTTTACTGTGGGGACCAATTTTCCTTAAAATTAAAAAAAAACTATGTCGTATTTCTGCAAGGGTAATTCTTCGTCGGCTTGTCGAATAATTTAAGAAAAGACCAAAAATTGAAAATGTTCAATTTTGTTGACTTGCTACTTGTGCACACGCACACTCTTTCGAGTAAGCAGTTGGGTGACATTATTAAAGGGTTTGGCCTGTTCATGTGCAAAACTCCTATTTTCCATGCATGTTGTAAGGGTAAGGGTATCTGAACGTTGGCATAAGTGCATGACAACTCTTTGGGCCTGCCAAGCACACACACTTACACACTTTTCTATATGGATGGAAGCATTTATGCGTTTGTGTGCGTGTTGGTTGCCTGCCTGCCTGCCCGATGCAAATTTAACCAAATTTGAAGTTTTTGGCATTTCTGAATTTCGAGCTCTACACACAGACACACACACACACACACAAAAATGTGTGCGAATGAGCCGATCAAGGGTTTGTCGTGAGACAGAGATATTTTCATCAATGGGTGCGTAAATTTGGGCGACGGGCACGGTCTTTGTTTTTTTCGGCATGCCTGCGGTGGGCTTGCGGCCGCGTAAGGCACAAATGTGTGAACAGGCAACGAACAGGTGAACCGCACTTGTCGTTCGCTTGCACTTTGATATGGAAAAAATGCAAGTGATATTTTAATGTATTTTTCGACATTGCAAACATTTTGGGTTAAAGGGTATTATGGCAGGCAATAAACGATCAGAATGTCTAGCATGCGTCTGCATCCATTTGTCCATTTCTTCCCACATTTGTGCCTTACGCGGCCGCAAGCCCACCGCAGGCATGCCGAAAAAAACAAAGACCAAAGTGTCAATGGGTGCGTAAATTTGGGCGACGGGCACGGTCTTTGTTTTTTTCGGCATGCCTGCGGTGGGCTTGCGGCCGCGTAAGGCACAAATGTGTGAACAGGCAACGAACAGGTGAACCGCACTTGTCGTTCGCTTGCACTTTGATATGGAAAAAATGCAAGTGATATTTTAATGTATTTTTCGACATTGCAAACATTTTGGGTTAAAAGGTATTATGGCAGGCAATAAACGATCAGAATGTCTAGCATGCGTCTGCATCCATTTGTCCATTTCTTCCCACATTTGTGCCTTACGCGGCCGCAAGCCCACCGCAGGCATGCCGAAAAAAACAAAGACCGTGCCCGTCGCCCAAATTTACGCACCCATTGATGAAAATATCTCTGTCTCACGACAAACCCTTAATCGGCTCATTCGCACACATTTTTGTGTGTGTGTGTGTGTGTCTGTGTGTAGAGCTCGAAATTCAGAAATGCCAAAAACTTCAAATTTGGTTAAATTTGCATCGGGCAGGCAGGCAGGCAGGCAACCAACACGCACACAAACGCATAAATGCTTCCATCCATATAGAAAAGTGTGTAAGTGTGTGTGCTTGGCAGGCCCAAAGAGTTATCATGCACTTATGCCAACGTTCAGGTACCCTTACCCTTACAACAATCATGGAAAATAGGAGTTTTGCACATGAACAAGCCAAACCCTTTAATAATGTCACCCAACTGCTTACTCGAAAGGGTGTGCGTGTGCACAAGTAGCAAGTTGAAAAAATTGAACATTTTCAATTTTTGGTCTTTTCTTAAATTATTCGACAAGCCGACGAAGAATTACCCTTGCAGAAATACGACTTAGTTTTTTTTTAATTTCAAGCAAAATCGGTCCCCACAGTAAACAAAAATATTAAAATATAATATATAAATATATCATTTAGGTCATTTAAGTTTTTAATAAATATAAATATATCAAAATCTTCTTATTATGGCTGACTGGACGAAGAAATACATGATAGAGCATTTGAATGTGTGTGCCTTTTGCCACCACAGGCACAAAGGGCACACAATTGAAGAAAAAATCTCTGGCTCGCGACAAACGCCGCGATCTACTTGTGCGCACATCCACACAACACAAACATATGTATGTATGTTTGTAGATCTCGGGGTTTTTGAGAAGCTATGCAGGGAGAAGGAGATGCACACAAGTGCGCAAAGCAATAAGTGAGAGCGAGGCACACTCTGCACACGCATACACACATATGTATGTATTTGGGCTGAAACTAACATACATATATTACGAAATAGCAACAGCCGCAGCTGCGTTGTGCGCTGAGCGAGATGCGGCTTCATACTGAACGTTCGGCTTTCGAGGACGGCGTTCGGCTGCCACTCTCAGCAGTCTTACTTTGTCTGGGCACACTAAAATGGGCGCGAGCACCCATGGGGCTCACTCGTTGACGATATATCGGTATCCGATAAAAACGACATTTGACAAGTCTATGCATTGTATGGTTAGTGCTATTAGTGCATGTGTCCAATATTTTATCGGCCGCTACAGGCTCTAATCGATATCTCTATCGGGCAGAGTTCCCAACTATATATATATTAATCAAATTAGTCCTTAACATATATCGAGCTGACTCAGTCGGTGCAGCCGAATATAATACATAAAGTTAACACATTAAAATAATTGGCGCGTTGTTATTGGGTAAGTCAAGCGGACTTTTATCAATCAATTTACATGGCGTAAACTAGCCCCAACTACATATAAAAACTAAGCCCACGGGAAAAAGTTTGTGATAAGTGTTCAAAATATTAGTACGAAAACTATTTGTGCGTTAAACGATAAACAATCCGGGAGTAACGTTGCAATAATAAAATATGGACGCGAGACAGTTGCAGGCTATTATAGCAAGGAAAGTGGGCATTGCGTTGAAGATCTAAAGGGACGAGTTTAATAGGACAATGCAGGAGCTCAGAAGCCTAATATAAAAGTGGTCGGTGGCGGAGAAGTATATGAAGATGTGACACTTAAGCAGGTGTTCTTTGCGAAGCCGTTGTAATATCTCTTCGAGAATTCAATGGGGCTCAAGAGCACTATGTGTCGTCGCGCCAAGCGGCGAAGGCTGCATACAGACTTTATTGCAATCTTAATAGCAATCACATCAGGCGTTGAAAATAAGAAATAAAATAAGCAGCACAGCTGGCAGCTCGCCAGCATCGTTCACTTGATTGAGCAGAAACTTGGGACACTCAGGATGGATTAAATGACCCTCTTACAGTTTTACGAAGAGGTTACGAAGAAGCTCACCTTGTTATCAAACAAACCTATGATGGAATATGATGCCTCTCTGGAATAGCGCATGAATTATAAGTAGAAATCAGACGCACTTTGCGAGCTAATAACTGGAATTAGGAGAAACCGATGTTCTGTTCTCAGCTCAACCCAAAGATTAGCCGTCTGCCTTGGCAATGGCACAGGAAATTGAGTAAAATCATTATAGCTACACCTTAACGACAAACTAAGCGAGGAGTTTTGAGGAGAGGTATAAAAAATCACCTTAAAAGCAGCATCAAAACCAAGGAAACCAGAAAGTAAAAGGGTACAACAAATGGCAAGGTAAATGCCCATACTTTAAAAAGAACCAAAAAAGGCAGTTGCAAGTAGGGGTTTGCTATCATTATCAAAGTGGTTTAAAAGATCAAACAGTTTGGATAGAAAAAAGGCATGGGATTAATAATTTAGCTCAACGGGATCCTCGTCAGGAAGATTGTGATTATGAGCACACTGCTTCCACAGCTGTCACAAAGATCGGATTTGAAACTGAAGCATATTATAACAGTCACTCAGTTTATTTTTTAGTGAAGTCTCTCTCAAGTTCAATGAATGGTAAGTAGCAGTGGCGACTTTAAAATAATCAATAGACACTGTGGATCAAAGAACTACATTCAACCCAAATAGAAATTAAACAAGTAAAAGGCTCTAGTCGGGAGCAGTAGCTGTAATAACAAGTAAGATGTTCTAGTCGGAAGCTCCCGACGAGATAATACCCTGAAACCTCTTCTACCAACACCAAATGAAAATCGCGCTACGCGCTCGTTTGCTTTAGCAGTATCAAATTTAAAATAAAAAATTAAAAGTATTTCCTCGATAGGACTCGAACTAACAGACCACACTAGTTTCAACTGCCTCTACTTAACAGCCACACCAACAATTGAGTTTCAAACAGTAAAAAAACTGATTAAAATAGCAGCACATAAAACAATGGAATCGCAATTGCGAAATTGCAATATAATTCAATGAAGTGCCAATAACAAGTGTCAATGTTTTTCTTAACCCATATTGATGAAATTTTCAATGGTAGATCTATTTCTACTATAGAATATTTTCATATTCTCAAAAAAACAATTTCATTAAAATATTGGTTTAAATTGGTGGGCAATATTAATTGGTTTGTTTATTTGATTTATAGCTATAAGGTAGTAGCTGGGAGGTAGTGATAGCTATAAAATGAAAGATACTGATATATGTATGTATATTGCTCTAGCTCTAATTATTTAGCGAATTTGCTCAAGAAATAGGATTTCGATATCGATTCTCATCGATTACTTGGAAACGGGGAAAGTTATCGATTATTGGAAACAAACTCATAAATTGCAAGTGTCAATCCACGGTGTCGACAGTATCTCTCGTAAGTGCATGCCTACCATGTTTGGGGTTAAGAGTCCATTCTTTTTACTCTCAAGCTTTTCTAATAATTGGACTTGAGCTTCCACTATCGATTTAAAATGTAGGGAAGTACACTTCAGTGGCAGATCGGAGCGGATACAATAACACAAGTGCCAAAACCATAATTTTGCAAACATTTACGAATTAGTAGTTCCTCTGGTTATGTCGGTCGTAGGAACAATTTTGATCAAGGACAATGAACCAGTATATTCAAAGTTATGCCCGATTTCCATGGGTGCGTCCGATTTTGTCAACAAAGAAGTAAAAGATTTGTTGATAAAAGGTTTAATACGCCCACCAGGTTCGTCGTAAAACAATCTGACCTGCGTAGTAAGTAACAAAGTCATAGACGACTCAAGCTCAGTTAAAAAGCGCCTTGTCATAGATTTCCGGAAGCTCAAATAAAAAACCATTATGCGGTGCCAAGTATCACTATGATACTATCAAACCTTGGAAAATCTCAATATTTCGCGACCTTTGATCTGAAATCGGTCTACCACCAAATTATCCTGACTGTGAATAGACGTATTTCTCCGTCAACAGGAAAAAATACGAGTTCTGTCGACTTCCGTTTGGCTTAAAGAAAGCGGGAAGTATTTTTTAGAAAACAATCGATATTGAAATGGAAATTTAACTAACTAGGTTAGATATATTTAAACTTTAGCTATTAAAACTCGACAAATTGACAAAGTTCGAAAAGTCTAATAAATATCAAAACATCAGTCCGGTTAAAACTAGATACTAATGAAATCTACATAAAAGCTTACATACCTAGAATGATTGAAGATTACTCAACTTATCTAATAGTTCGTTACCCAGATAATATAAAGAGTAAGACTGCTGAGCGTGTCAGCCTAACGTCGAGGCTTGAGATCCGAACGATCAGTACCAAGACGTATCTCGCACAACGTCGCTGCGGGTGATGTTTTTTCCTAATATATGTATATTAGTTTTTAATTCCTTCTAGCCCAAAAACATATGTGTGTATGCATGTGCAGGGTATGCCTCGCTCTCACTCATTGCTTTGTGTGCATCTCATTCTAACTGCATAGATTTCGAAAAAACCCTGAGATCTAAAAACATATATATGTATGTATTTTGTGGATGTTCGCACAAGTAAAACAAGGCTCTAAGCAAAATAAAATGAAAGCAAGCAATTTAGCCATTTTGAAATCTCTATACATTATATGCTTATTGGATGTACCAACCAGTTAATACAACATTTTATAGTTTAAAAGAAAACCTATATTAAAGTAAAACCAAACTATTAAGAGGCTCTAGCTCGGAGTTCCCGATTAGGGGATACTTTGAACCCTCTTCTACCAACACCAAATGCAGGTCGCGCTACATGCTCGTTTGCTTTAGGAGCTATTAAAATTAATTTAAAAAAGAAATAGTTCCTTCAATATGACTCGAACCCCTAACAGACCACACAACTAACCACCGCCTCTACTCGACCGCCTTACCACCAATTGACTCTGAAGGGGAAAAAATAAAATTAACATATCAACACATACTCCATTACAGAATCCAATACAATCGCAATTGCAATGCTGTTGATAGAATTCAAAATGGGTAAAAAGGGTATAATGTATTAGTGCAAAAGTATGTAACAGGCAGAAGGAAGCATCTCCGACCACATAAATTAGATATATTCGCATCACAAGCCAAGTCGATCTAGCCATATCCGTTTGTCGCTCTGTCCGTCCGTCTGTCCGTATTTATGAACGCAAGGATCTCAGAACCTATTAGAGCTAGAGACATAAGACTAGACATATCCGTCTGTCGCTCCGTCCGTCCGTCTGTCCGTATTTATGAACGCAAGGATCTCAGAACCTATTAGAGCTAGAGACCTAAGACTAGTCCATGCGCAGTACGAGTTTGTTTCCGATAATCGATAACTTGCTCTGTTTTTAAGTAATTGGTAAATTTCGATATTGAAATCCACTTTTTTGAGCAAATCTTATAATTTTAAGAGCTAAAGTCACATAACTTGATATATTGCTTCTAAGTATATGTATGTATCAAGTATCCTTCATATTATAGCTATCGCCACCTCCCCGTTACCACCACATAGCTATAAATCAAGTTAATAAACCAACTTCAATTGCCCACCAATTTAAGCCACAATTTTAATGCAATTGTCGTTTTGAGAGTATACAAACATTCTATTGTGCAATCAGATCTACTTTTGAAAATTTGATCAAGATCGCGGCAGCTAGCGCAAATTTCGAGAAATTCTGTATACATGCACACACACACATTCATGTTCGTCTTCTTTGAATTCTATCAACAGCATTGCAATTGCGATTGTATTGTTTTCTGTGCTGCTATTTTAATCCGCTTTTTTCTCATTAAGACTCAACTATTGGTGTTGCTATTAAGTAGAGGCGCCGGTATGAAGTGTGATCTGTTGTTGAAGTAAACGAGCGCATAGGCCGAGCTCTATTTGGTGTTAGTAAAAGAGGGTTCAGAGGGTTTCCTTAAACGGGAGCTCCCGACTAGGGACTCTTATTTGTAATACCCTGAAACTATTGAAAATGGGTAATAAGGGTATATTGTATCTGAGTAAATGAATGTAACAGACAGAAGGAACCATCTTAATGCCAATCAAAACTCCCTAGCTATCAATTAACATTAAGCTTACATTAGGCCACAAACAATAGATGGCGTATTACAGTGCCGCCATAGCCAATATTGACTGAAGGGCAAATCATTGCACTTTCACATTTAAAAGACAGAACTATCCCAGAGGAAAGGGTAAGGGAAGCTTTGAGCCACCGCGGGACCCCAGCGGCGACTTGACTGCACCTCGAACATAACCACAAATCCAGAAATCTGCGCCGAGTCAGCCGGAAGAATATCCAAACCGGACAACGCGACAAGCGCTAAGTAGAACGACATCAGCAAGAGCAGAAGTCCGTTTCGAAAAAATGCGAAGATGGCAAGAACTCCCCGCAAATAAAATTGCCTGCCAGCGACCTACTAAAAACGCGGACAACTACACGAGAACTTCGAAAGGAAGCCGGGATACATATAGTTCCACCAACGCAACAAGCCACCTCCCTGAAACAATATACAAAACAGTATATTAATGCTGGAGCTGGGGGCGATATTTGAAAGGTTCCTCGCTACTGTAGGAGGAAAAAAAACAGCAGTGCGGCAGGTATGAAAAATGATCTTTCTCGGATGAGGGAGATACAGATGGCAGCCTTCGAGCCATCGGGCAGCCGGCGCAGTAATCCTACCAGGGCATAGTCCGCTATGACCAGCAGGATATGTAGCCGTACGTATCTGCCAAAGCTCCCAGCACGAGCAGAGAGAGCGCAGTGCAAACATCCTCGGCACTGCTCCCAACCCGCAGAAAAAGTATGTCAGACAACGAAGTCTGCTTCTAACTCCCAAAACGGAAGCGACGCCAGCGCGCACATCCCAGCGCAAAATGCAAGCCAGTGGGGGTCAACGGCCCAACGGGCCCAGAAACCACTAATGGAAAAAAGTAGAGGCCAAGAAGGAGGAGTCCACAGAGGAAGTGGATCTGACTGCTGATTCCTCATCTTAGCTGAGAAAAGCATATCGCGGCACGCAGAGAAGGCAAGAAGGCCGTAAAAGGTAAACTAGAAGTAGGGAAAATGCGTATCGGCTGGGCAATATCCTTGGCTTACCAAGGCGTCGTAGGCAACGAACAAAAATTAAGTTAATCCAAATTAACCTGAGCCACTGCAGAGCAGCCCACGACCTTTTCGACCAAACAATTTGGGAAGAGACGCTGACGTCGATATCGTCAATGAACCATACTGGGACAAACACGACAAATATGAATGGTAAGCACTGGAGGTGGCTAACCGACATTAGAAAGTGTATCAGAATGTATATAAGTATTTAAGTGTATTAATGCATGCGCATTGTAACACTATGTTACAATCTTTAATATTGCCATTGACAACAATCGATATAAACAATCAAATCAGAACTTTAGTGCAAGTCACTGACTCGATCAAATGTAATATGATCAGCCTTTTGACGGCCACCGTTAATGCAACTATACGCACTCCCTCGCAGACTATGTTAGCTTTAACATAATTATGCTTAGTCGAATTTGTTAGCTACGATAAGTTCATTTCCTTAAAATAAAATTCAATGATAAAACTGACGTTAAGCGAACCAGTTGTATACGGCATTTCTACATGGCGGCCGTGACATGCAATCCCAGGAGTGCAGGACTCACAACCGATCGATCGACCGGACAAAACCAGCTTCCGGAAAAGACCATTTGGCGGCCGCAGCAAATATCGCCGCCAATAACGCTGCAAATATCGCTGTAAATAACGTTGCGAATAACGCCGCAATCAAAAAACATAGCCTATAACAGATACGACTTCAAGAACAACAGCAACTAAAGCGACAACAGCAACTGTAGCTAATCAGTTATTAATGCTTGTCAAGAAGAAACAACAACATCAACTGCAACAAAATAAAATAATCAGTTGCTTATACTTTTCAAGGAGAAACAACAACATCAGCAGCCAAATAAAAAAAATCTGAAGAATATCCAATAAGCGAAACGTTGAACGAGGAGCATTCATCAGATAACGATGATTATCTCTATATATATAACTGTTTGTCCTGACTGACTGACTGACTGATTGGTGATCAACGCACAGCCCAAAGCGTAAGAGCTAGGAAGCTGAAATTTTCACTGTAGCTACCTTATGTGATGTAGGTGCACGTTAAGACGGGGTCTCGGGAAATTCCACCCGCAAGTGTGGAAAAATCGCGAAAAACGTTTGTATGTAACTTTTTTGTTTACTGTCCGATCGGCCTCAAACTTATTTTCAAAGATCTCTGTTCAAATTCATTTGAGGGGTGTTTCACACTTTTAGGAAAATCCGTTCCTCCTTGGTGGAAATGGAGGTCAAAGATTTGGTGGGTGACGTTTCGCGTTTCGGGGAATGCGATTTAAAGATTTTTTTGGCGAAGGTTTAAGCTGTGTCCGATTTGCTTCAAACTTATTTTCAAAGCTCTACATAAGAACTTAATAAATACGTATTTCAGCGATTTGGAAAATTCCACCCGCAACAGTGGTAAATTGGCGGAAAACGTTTGTATGAAAGTTGTTTGTTTACCGTCCGATCAGTTTCAAAATCATTTCAAATTTGTTTGAAAACATTGATTTTATAACATACGTGCCACGGGCAAGGCCGGGTTATACCTGCTAGTCAAATATATGAACTTGAGAGATCAGGAGGAAGTGGCCAGACAACTGCGCAGAACCTTTATATAGCGCCACCTACCTGGATGCGTGTCATCTGACACCCACGCCTGTGCAAGGACCAGCACCGGCACCGCTCGCCGCTTCAAGGGAGCCACACATACATATATAAAATTTTTTTTTGTAAAAACTGTAAGCAATTTTGTAAGGGCGGGGCGCTACTGGCGCTCGCTCAGGTAGAATACCTCCCAAAAGGACGTATTCAAATTTAGGTGGTAAATTTGAAAAAGATTTTAACTAATTAAATGAAAAATAGTGTTTCATCAACAATTAAAATTTACTTCATTAATTTATATCAAGTTAAATAATTATGTAATTAAACAAAAAAAAGGTAAAAACAACTTGTATTGCAAAAGTAAACTAACAATAGAAGTCTGTTCGGTAAAGTTTTAAAAATCTAAAATTCATAAAATTTATCAACATTTTTTTAATAACAAAAATAATTGCTATCAATCCTTATTGTCCGTTTGAAAAAAAGGCCAGGTTATTGTACACAAATCGGTGAAAAGCAATCCAAGGCAGATGATAACACTGCTAATGTAGTAAACGTGGTAGAAGCTGTAGACACCTCACCCCATTTGCAGTTGACAAACGTATTGCTAATTATACTAATTGTAAAAGCCTCGGTAAATATTCTTCTGAAGATATATCTTCTGCACAAAAAGTCACTGGAAAAACGTTACATGACTAGGACTAACGACCTAGGCAAGGTCTAAGTATCTGCTTAAATGCCAATGTCCAAGTAGGGGAAGTTCAACTTGGACTGGCCCAAACAGTTGATTATTCTGCCAATGTTGCTAGTGGCTTTCAGGGTGCAGCCGTTGCTGCGGCAACTGTTGCAAGCTATACGTACACCGCCAACATGCGTAACCCGCCAGTACAATAGACGCAGCAAGCTCAGCCAATGCCATAGCAGCTGCAAAGAAAAGCCAAGAAAATCTTTGTGCCTCATTGCTGGCTAATGCCAAGCCCCAGGAGACGAAACACATCTTCGGCGAGCGACTATATCCGGTGATTGTGTACATGCATGCCGCACTTGTCGTCAAAATCGCTGGCATGTTTCTAGAGATTTAGAACTCAGACGTTTTGCATATGCGGAAAGATCAGGAGGCACTCAAGGCCAAGGTATAGGAGGCAGTCGCTTTGCTCCAGGTGCATTGCGTGATTGAGCCCCTAAAATTAAACAAATCACTCGACACCCAACAATTTTTTTTTCTACATTCACATTCAATTTAAAAAATTGAAAGAAAAAAAACACTAACAGGAACACGAGAATTCGCATTTTGATGCCCAACCAAAGAAAAAATCGTTCAACAGTCTGTATCAGAATACAACATCCCACTCTTACTGATTCCGAAAAAACCTCTACCAGGCTTTCCTGACAATAGATGACGAACAAGTTCCCAATTCCTAGGATAGAGGATATTTTTGATCAAATAGGACGATCGAAATATTTTTCATGTATCCAGATTGAACTTCATAAAGATTCTCGAAATATAACGCCTTTTCCAACGAGCAATGGCGCCAAGCGTTTCACGCGATTACCATAAAAGAATATGAATTTACAGTAAAATATCTTAAGGGTAAATATAATTTGATTGTAGATGCGTTATCAAGAATAAGCATCAATGAGTTAAAAGAAATGACATGTCAAGTCTTAAAAGTGACTACAAGACAACAAAGTAGACAAAATAAATAAATAATATATAAAAATAAACAAGAAAATTTGCCAAGGCAAAATCTGTAAAATGATTATATGTTCAACGTGTATTATACATATATTATTAATGACTTAACAAAGACTATGTGCGAAAAGTGGTGACCTCGCGAATAACACTTTTTAAATGTTTAGAAAAACATGGTAAAAAAATTATAGCAATAATTGAGATAAGCAATCTATATACCAATGGAATTCTCGACCTAGGTTAAGTCTTCCAAAGGCTTGAAACAGAAGCCGGTATAAGATAAGCCAACTCAAAGTGGCACCGAGCGAAAAGATCTTTGAAAACACTTCAATAGATACTTTCAAAAATATGGGCAATATATATTTAAAGAACTTAGGAGAAGCACTACTGAAGCCGGTAAACCAAATAAATACAAATAAAAAAGAGAAGCAATAATGTCTACACTCCATGACGAACCCATGCAAGGAGTTCATACAGACATTTCAAAAACATTATCATAAATTAAAAGGCATTAGGAAAAATATGACACGTCATATTACAGAGTACGTACGTAAATGACAGAAATGTCAAAAAGATAACACTACCAAGCACATTGAAACCCCATTAACCATTACAGTCAATCCAATAACTGTGTTCGACTTAGTACTGTCGACACAATTGGTCCATTATCGGAGTCAGAAAATGGTACCGAATATGCGTCACGATTATTTGTGACTTATCAAGATATCTTGTTCCCATACCTATAGCGAATAAAAGCCCAAAAAGCGTAGCAAAAGATATATTCGAATCCTTTTTTCTAAATTACTGTCCAAAGAAGACGTTCATTACGAGCATGGGTACTGAATAATTAACGACTCCAAAAATAGACAACATAACGTGTACAGCGCACCGATACCAGACGTTAGGAACTGTGGAACGAAGTCACAGAACCTTAAATGAATAAATGTGTTGGTTATATAATGTTTTTAAAGTGGAACTAAACAGGAAACTGAACAGGATTAATAGGTTTTTCTTTTTATTACGCATCTGTACGTCTACATTGTTCGGTAGTTCATAAGCGACAGAGAATGGTATACTTAAGAATAAGAATAAGCACCAAGCAAAACAAAAGACTTAAGTGTGACCAGGATTCAAATATTAGTTGTTGCCGAAAAACTTATGCATATTTCAATACTCCTTCTCAACAATTACATACTTGAAAACTTATTAATAACAATTCATTTCATTAATACATTTTACATGCTTGTTCTTTTGCAAATTTTTAGTTAGTACATCGGCAATCATATCATTAGTACCTATATATTTAACATCTATTTCGTTCTTAGAATATAGCTCGCGTACATGGTGAAACTTTATGTCGATGTGCTTACTACGTTTATATAAAATTGGATTTTTAGCTAAGCACTGTGCGCTTTGATTATCGCAATACAATAAAATAGGCTTGGTTTCAATAAATCCCATTTCATGCAACAATTTTTTAATATATGTTGCTTCCCTTGCTGCGGTAGATAAGGCAATATATTCGGCTTCAGTGCTGCTTAACGCCACCAGACTTTGTTTCTTCGATTCCCACGAAATCGCGCTGCCTGCACCAATAAAGACATATCCACTATATGATTTTCGATCTGAAGCATCGTCCATAGATCTGCTTGCCAGTATCCTGATAATGAAGTCTCATATTAGCCGTGCCTTTTAAATACCTTAGCACACGCTTCGCTGCAACTTCATGCTCCTTGTGAGGGCTGGCATTTCGTTGTGCCAGTTTCGCTACCGAATGTAGTATGTCCGGCCTGGTTGTTATGGCTAAATACATCAAAGAACCTATCAATGATTGGTAGCTCTTTTCATTAACCATCTCGCAGTTGACGTCATCACATTTGACTTGGTGACCTGCATCCAGTGGTGTAGCTACAGGCCTACACGTTGACATGCCCCAAGTATGTAGCATTTGTTCCACATACTGCTTGTGGCCGATTGTTATGCTTCCAGTCTCCCCTTCGTGCTCAATTTCTATGCCCAAGAAATGGTTGAGCTGGCCGCCATCAACAATGTCGAATTCCCTGGCAATGGACGCTTTGATTTTCAACAATTCGTCTTTATTTGAGCTGGCAAGTAAAATATCATCAACATAAACTGCAATTATATTAATTTTACCTTGCCCATTGCGTATATATACACAGGGCTCGCTGACACATGGAGTAAAACCCAGTTTTTTCAAGACTGCGTCCAGTCTACTGTTCCACTCTCTACCGCTTTGCTTTAGCCCATAGAGAGATTTTTTTAGTTTCAAGACTTTATCAGGGAATTCATCGCTTACGAATCCGTCCGGTTGTTTCATATAAACTTCCTCTGAAAGCTCACTATTCAGGTAGGCAGTAGACACGTCCATCTGATGCACAAACAACTTATGTTCGACTGCCAATGCCATAATCATTCGTACAGACGAGTATCTCACAACTGGAGAGAACGTCTCAAAGAAATCAACGCCATATCGCTGCGCACATCCTTTGGCAACTAATCTTGACTTAAAGCGCTCTACATAGCCATCTTTGTCAACTTTTATGCCAAAGACCCATTTGCAGCCTATCGCTTTCTTATTCGCTGGCAATTCCACAAGCTCCCAAGTCTTATTGTCTTCAAGTGCTTTTATCTCCTTCTGTATCGATGCTGACCATTCTTGGCTCATTTCTGACTCATTTGCTTCGCTAAAATTTTCAGGAATGACGATTTCCTCTGCCTTCAGCATATTCAGACAATTATACTGCTTGCGGGGTCTACCTGGTTTTCCAGTTTTTATCTTTCGTGGACGCCCTGGACCACGAGCTTCACAGTTTACGGGCGGTTCTGCATCATCACTTTTTGCACTCTCATACTCGTCAGTATCTTTCCTTTCAGTATGTTGCCCTCCGATTTCAATCTCTGCCTGTGTCTGCAGGACATTCTCAGCCTCAGCCTGCTGATTTACTGTTGCACAATCATCAAACAGCACTGTTTCTTTTTTATCGCTTGCAGATCCACCTAAATTATTTTCTATAAAAATAACTTCTCTGCTTTCGACAACTTTCTTCGACTCTGGACAAAATGGGCGATATGCTTTTGCTGCCATCGAATAGCCAACCATTACATATTCGATTCCCTTTGGACTAAACTTATTTCTGTGCCCTTTCTTTAAGACAATTGCTTTTGAGCCGAAAACCTTCAAATGCGATACAGACGGTTTCTTGCCAGTCCAAACCTCAAATGGTGTTTTGTTAGCCAATGTCTTGGTTTCTGACCTGTTGCGTAAGTATACTGCAGTCCCTACTGCCTCACCCCATAGTGTTTCATCTACGCCCGAGTGTACTAGCATACTTCTGGCCATCTCTACCAGTGTGCGATTTGCTCGCTCAGCAACTCCATTTTGCTGCGGAGTATAGGGTACTGTCAGTTGTCTTTTAATTCCGTGTTCCGACAAGAATTTTTCAAATTCATGACTAACATACTCGCGCCCGTTATCGCTTCGAATTGATTTTACCTTTTTGCCGCATTGTCTCTCGGCAAACAAAACAAAGTCCTTAAACGCGCTTAATATTTGGTCGTGAGACTTCAAAAAATACACAACTGTGTGACGTGAGTAATCGTCAATAAATGTTGCAAAGTATCGTGCGCCCCCGGCAGACGGTCTGCTTATTGGTCCACAAATGTCAGTGTGAATCAAACTCAATAATTGAGTCGCACGATTTTCAGAAGCTTTTGGAAATGGTTTTACACTTATTTTACTTTTTGCACAGGTTTCACACAAATCATTTTTTATTTCAAAATTTTTATTGATTGATTTTAAGCCATGCACCATCTCACCACTTGCCATTTTCCTTAAACTGGCCAGATTTAAGTGCCCAAATCGATAATGCCATTTCCATAACTCAGTGCTGCTTGCCTTAGAGTACATACACTGTTTCATTTTAACATCAATGGTGAACAAATCACCTCTCTTGTATGCTCTCAGTATATTCACATTATCTCTGTCTTTTATCACTGCTCTGTCTTTATCAAAAGTAACTCTGTATACTTTTTCTACAGCTTTTGATACCGATATGAAGTTTGCTTGCAACTCATTAACAAACAACACATTTTGCAGTTCAAGATAAAAATTTCCGACAATAATACATACAGTACCAATGCCGTCGGCAACTATAAAATTTTCTCCTGCAAGCAATATTTTCTCTTTGTGCTCTCTAATATCTACAAACCATGACCTATCACAACACATGTGAGCAGTGGCGCCACTATCCAGACACCACGTCGATTTTGTCAAGTTGTCGCTTTTCTGCACATTCGCAAGTATGGCTAACGATCGCTTCATTTCAGCGTTTCTCTCTTTGCCTTCTTTACTTTTCTCTTTTTCCTTGCTCTCAGCAATAAAATGACCTTCGCGGCCCTATCTATAACATTTTTTATTCCTTTTCGGATCTGTTTTCTGATGCGCATTTTTTGTACGCGACACAAATGCTTGCTGTATGCCATTACCCACTTCTTCGTTGTTTGCTTGTTGTCTTTGTCCTTCTTCAATAATTTTGATTTTCAAATCAGACAAGGACGGCAACTGTTCATGCGTTTCGATCGCTACAACAAAGTTTTCGAACTTTTTTCCTAATCCCGTTAACAGCAAAATTGTGAGCATGTCTTCATTTATATTCATTTCGATTTCTTTTAATTTTTCAACTATGTTGGAAAACTCATTCATATAGTTTTGCACACTTGCACCTTCTGGCATACTCAATCGAAGCAAACTTTTAAATAACGCAATTTTTCTTGCTGGCCCGCGCGGTTGATACACACTTATTAGCTTCTCCCATGCTTCTTTAGACGACACGCAATTTTTTATGAAATTAATCTGCGACGCTTTAACAGCCAGCAATATGTTTGCTAGTGCCTTTTCGTCCCGTGTATCAAACTGAGCCTTCTGTTCTTCGCTGTCACCTTCATTTTTAACTATTCTTCCGCATACTATCGGCCATAGATCATTTTGTACCAATATGCTTTTCATTTGCACTGACCACACCGCGTAATTTTCGTCATCCAACTTTTCGATGGAATATAACCCTTGTTCACTCATGTTTTTTCGTATAATCACACACAGTAATTAAGGTTAATCGCACAATTTCGTGTTTAGAGCCCTGGGCCCATAACCTGTTGGTTATATAATGTTTTTAAAGTGGAACTAAACAGGAAACTGAACCGGATTAATAGGTTTTTCTTTTTATTACGCATCTGTACGTCTACATTGTCTAGTTCATAAGCGACAAAGAATGGTATACTTAAGAATAAGAATAAGCACAAAACAAAACAAAAGACTTAAGTGTGACCAGGATTCAAATATTAGTTGTTGCCGAAAAACTTATGCATATTTCAATAAAATGCGATCTACATATAAGTTAATAAAACTGATTGAGACGTATGGCTTCATTATTTCAATTATTGTTACAGTACAACCCCATCCATGGCACATGCTTATACCAAATTATTTTATTAGCATAGATAGAATAGAACCACTTTATAATGTAGAAGATTACGCAAAGAAATCTAAATATAGATTAGAAGTAGCCTATAAGAGAACTAGAAAAATGAAAGAGAATAATAAGAAAAAACATAAACAATATCAGGTTAGGAAAGTGACAGATTTTAGATTAGAATTAGGAGACCAAGTCTTACTATGAAATGAAACAGGTCACAAGCTAGATGATAGATATCTAGAACCCTTCAAAATTATAAAAAAGAACCTTATGATAATATTATCATAATAAATTCTAAAAATAATAAACAAAAGGAACCTGCGGATAGATTAAAATTGTTTGACACTTAACATTACATGTAAATTTTTCTAGATATTGGTATGATCAATCAAAGTAATGTCACATAAAAAAGGATCTATAATAAAAACTTTAAAATTTACGCAACAAAGCAAAACAAGAGGTTCTAGTCGGGAGCTCCCGACTTGGGGATACCCTGAACCCTCTTCTTCCAACAGGCGATAGGTATAAAATGAAAGATACTTGATATTTATATACTATTCTAGAAGCTTCATTTCAAGTTTGGTTTTTTTAGCTCTGATTATTTACCAAAATTGCTCTAAAAACAGGATTTCGATATCGATTTTTAACGATTACTTGGAAACGGGGCAAGTTATCGAATATCGAAAATAAACTCGATCTGCGCGGGTGCTGGGAGGACCTTCAGCTAAAATTTCAAGTATCTAGCTCTTATAGGTTCTGAGATCCTTGCGTTCATACATACAGACGGACGGACGGAATATGGAATATGGGAGTAATTCTTGAGCATCGGCTTACTTTCAAGCACTCCATGAGGATCGTCGGAGGATGGCGTCAAAGTCTGCGAATGCATCAGCCAGGATGATGTCAAACAATGCGGGCCCACTACTCAATAGCAGGTGCCTGATCACGAGTGGTGTCAAGTCGATCATCTTATATACCGCATCAGTCTGGGCGCCGTGGCTGAAATTTCACTAGATCTTCTGGCTATTAAGACGTGGAGCTACAGCCCCGAAGCTACAAGGTGGGTAGACACGATGGATGCATGGCAGGCGATGTGGAGAGCTACTCCCAATAGCAGCCGGACATACGACCTTGGGTGAGTAGGAGGCACGATCGAACCGACTTATACTCGACTCAACTACTGTCGGGACTCGGGTGTTTCAAATCCTATTTATATAGGTTCAAGCACGAGATAGCTCTGTTTTGAACACACTGTGCCAGGGTCAAGGAAGACGCATATCATATCCTTTCTGTCTGTCCAAAATTATCTGCTGAACGGGAAAAGCCAAGTCAAATAATTGGAAGACCTTTACGGTCTACGACTTAATAGATATCATACTCAGCTCGGAAAACAATTGGATTGCTTTAAAATTGTTCGAACTCGCAACTAACCGCACCACTTGCCGCTGCCTCTACCAATAACTGAGCTTTAATGAGAAAAAAAACAATTTAAATAACAGCACAGAAAACAATACAATCGCAATTGCAATGCTGTTAATAGAATTCAAAGCAGACGCGCATGAATATGTGTGTACATGTATACAGAAATTCTTGGAATTTGCGCAGCAGCTATGCTGCTAAAACGTGCGCACATAACTTTTGTGTTTCTTAACTGATCTTAATGAAAATTTCGACAGTACATCTTATTGTAGAATAGAATAAAAAATATTTGTGAGAATACACAATGCAAAATGCAATTGCATATAAATAGTGGCTTAATTTGATGGGCAATATAAGTTGGATAATTAACTTGATTAATAGCTTTGCGGTGGTAGCGGGGAGGATACTTGAAGGATACTTGATATATATATACTATTCTAGAAGCTACATGTCAAGTTTGGTGCCTCTAGCTCATATTATTTGTCGAAACTTGTAAAAAAAAACAAGATTTTAATAACGATTTTTATCGATTACTTGGAAACGGGACAAGTTATCGAATATCGGAAACAAACTCGATCTGCGCGGGCACTAGGAGGACCTACAGCTAAAATTTCAAGTCTCTAGCTCTTATAGGTTCTGATATCCTTGCGTTCATACATACGGACGGACGGACGGACAGACAGACAGCGTACATCGCTAGATCGACTCGGCTATTGCTGCTGATCGAGAATATATATACTTTATGGGGTCGGAGATGCTTCCTTCTGCCTGTTACATACATTTTCACAAATACAATATACCCATTTTTTAATGGATTCAGGGTATAACAAATCCTTGCGTCGCGCTGAAAGGCAGCGGAATCATAGATGAGAATCTAGCTAAGGCTTCCCTACCATCTCCTCCTCGTGAAGTGAAACCCATCCGTGGTGCCATGGGAGGGATATAGAGAGTAATGTATTAGTAGTTTTTGGTGGATGCAAGGCCCACACTTTTCTGCTTTTAATTTTTTTATTAATTATTTATTTTTTATTTATTTAGCCGCATTTGATTTTGGTAGAAGAATGTTCAGGGTATCCCCTCTCCGGGTACTCCCGACTAGATCGCTCTTCCTTGTTTTTATTAGTTTAATAAATAAGCTTGAGGTGCATTTGCTTGTGGTTGAATAAGGTTCGGGGTGTTCGCTAGTCGGGCACTTCCTTGGGGGCACTCTTACTTGTTAAAGAAGTTAAGAAACTTTAATTTGAAATACTAAATAATTTTAGAATTTGTTAATCTAAAACAGATCAATCACTCCGCTTACTCGTAAATTTATATTTTAATGATATACAACCAATCACTAGTCACATGGGATGCCACATGCATCAGGTAAAAACAAACAAAAACAAACACACTGAATAATATTTGAGTATTAAGAGGAGAACTGGTAATTGTGTAGGAGACTATCCGGCACAGTTTGCTACCCCTCCCATCACCACACTAATTAAATCTTTTCGCATTAATATTATTAGCTACGTAGATTTTTCTATGGCAATTTATGGTTCTTACTTCCCTAACGGGAAGTACCACTAGGTGGTGATTTTTACTATCTCCATAGGAATCGTAGAAGATGTCGGGCCAATTTTTGGGGTAACATGCGTAAGAAATTGTAACCCTCTTAAGCATTATTAGTTACCCATTTGACCACACTCACATTACAGCTAACAGTAGATATATTTGAAGTTTTAAGCAAGTTCTAGACAACACCGACAAAGTTTGCAAATGTAATTAATGTATTGTTGAATGACAGTGATTCAACTGTAGCCTGTTATTTTGAAAAAATTGATAACTGGATCACTCACTTCAACAATATTACTCCTCCTCCGAAAAAATTACAGCATTCCAAAGAAATTATTCTTATGTAAGTGCTAATTTATTATTTTAGTCTTACTCGATTCCTACTAACTAAAGTCAATTCAACAGACTCGACTCTTTACTTTAAACCAAAAAAATAAAACCTTAAGTATTATATGCGTATTTTTCTTTATTTTGGTGGTATTATGTTTATTATTATTATTATAATAGTAGATAATTATTATCTATTATTGATTCCTAAATGTGCTATTCGACTTGGGTTTAATTTGTGTGTTTTGCCGACCTCCTTAAGATTATGTGTAAGGTTGTTTAAAACCTGAACAACAGAAAAGAAAAATTGCTTCTTAAGCCCTAAGCCAGTTTGCCCTTATAGAGCATGCAAGTCTTATTTTTTTTATTATCTGCTGAACGGGAAAAGCCAAGTCAAATAATTGGAAGACCTTTACGGTCTACGACTTAATAGATATCATACTCAGCTCGGAAAACAATTGGATTGCTTTAAAATTGTTCGAACTCGCAACTAACCGCACCACTTGCCGCTGCCTCTACCAATAACTGAGCTTTAATGAGAAAAAAACAATTTAAATAACAGCACAGAAAACAATACAATCGCAATTGCAATGCTGTTAATAGAATTCAAAGCAGACGCGCATGAATATGTGTGTACATGTATACAGAAATTCTTGGAATTTGCGCAGCAGCTATGCTGCTAAAACGTGCGCACATAACTTTTGTGTTTCTTAACTGATCTTAATGAAAATTTCGACAGTACATCTTATTGTAGAATAGAATAAAAAATATTTGTGAGAATACACAATGCAAAATGCAATTGCATATAAATCGTGGCTTAATTTGATGGGCAATATAAGTTGGATAATTAACTTGATTAATAGCTTTGCGGTGGTAGCGGGGAGGATACTTGAAGGATACTTGATATATATATACTATTCTAGAAGCTACATGTCAAGTTTGGTGCCTCTAGCTCATATTATTTGTCGAAACTTGTAAAAAAAAAACAAGATTTTAATATCGATTTTTATCGATTACTTGGAAACGGGACAAGTTATCGAATATCGGAAACAAACTCGATCTGCGCGGGCACTAGGAGGACCTACAGCTAAAATTTCAAGTCTCTAGCTCTTATAGGTTCTGATATCCTTGCGTTCATACATACGGACGGACGGACGGACAGACAGACAGCGTACATCGCTAGATCGACTCGGCTATTGCTGCTGATCGAGAATATATATACTTTATGGGGTCGGAGATGCTTCCTTCTGCCTGTTACATACATTTTCACAAATACAATATACCCATTTTTTAATGGATTCAGGGTATAACAAATCCTTGCGTCGCGCTGAAAGGCAGCGGAATCATAGATGAGAATCTAGCTAAGGCTTCCCTACCATCTCCTCCTCGTGAAGTGAAACCCATCCGTGGTGCCATGGGAGGGATATAGAGAGTAATGTATTAGTAGTTTTTGGTGGATGCAAGGCCCACACTTTTCTGCTTTTAATTTTTTATTAATTATTTATTTTTTATTTATTTAGCCGCATTTGATTTTGGTAGAAGAATGTTCAGGGTATCCCCTCTCCGGGTACTCCCGACTAGATCGCTCTTCCTTGTTTTTATTAGTTTAATAAATAAGCTTGAGGTGCATTTGCTTGTGGTTGAATAAGGTTCGGGGTGTTCGCTAGTCGGGCACTTCCTTGGGGGCACTCTTACTTGTTAAAGAAGTTAAGAAACTTTAATTTGAAATACTAAATAATTTTAGAATTTGTTAATCTAAAACAGATCAATCACTCCGCTAACTCGTAAATTTATATTTTAATGATATACAACCAATCACTAGTCACATGGGATGCCACATGCATCAGGTAAAAACAAACAAAAACAAACACACTGAATAATATTTGAGTATTAAGAGGAGAACTGGTAATTGTGTAGGAGACTATCCGGCACAGTTTGCTACCCCTCCCATCACCACACTAATTAAATCTTTTCGCATTAATATTATTAGCTACGTAGATTTTTCTATGGCAATTTATGGTTCTTACTTCCCTAACGGGAAGTACCACTAGGTGGTGATTTTTACTATCTCCATAGGAATCGTAGAAGATGTCGGGCCAATTTTTGGGGTAACATGCGTAAGAAATTGTAACCCTCTTAAGCATTATTAGTTACCCATTTGACCACACTCACATTACAGCTAACAGTAGATATATTTGAAGTTTTAAGCAAGTTCTAGACAACACCGACAAAGTTTGCAAATGTAATTAATGTATTGTTGAATGACAGTGATTCAACTGTAGCCTGTTATTTTGAAAAAATTGATAACTGGATCACTCACTTCAACAATATTACTCCTCCTCCGAAAAAATTACAGCATTCCAAAGAAATTATTCTTATGTAAGTGCTAATTTATTATTTTAGTCTTACTCGATTCCTACTAACTAAAGTCAATTCAACAGACTCGACTCTTTACTTTAAACCAAAAAATAAAACCTTAAGTATTATATGCGTATTTTTCTTTATTTTGGTGGTATTATGTTTATTATTATTATTATAATAGTAGATAATTATTATCTATTATTGATTCCTAAATGTGCTATTCGACTTGGGTTTAATTTGTGTGTTTTGCCGACCTCCTTAAGATTATGTGTAAGGTTGTCTAAAACCTGAACAACAGAAAAGAAAAATTGCTTCTTAAGCCCTAAGCCAGTTTGCCCTTATAGAGCATGCAAGTCTATTATTTGGAGAAATATTTTGTACAATTTTTAACTGCATCCAAGTCTCTAATGTTTAGTAAATAATTATTGTCAGAGATGATTCAGTCAGTTTGTCTTTAGGTTGTAAACATATCTGGCAATATTATTAAAAGCTAAATCATTCTTTTGCTGACAGTCATTTCCATACTTTAAAAAAAATCTATGCAATACGATAGGGTACGTATTTGGCGACCAAGAACCTCAATTTTGTTGTCAAAAATGGTTTTGTTTTAAACAATTTTCTAAAAAACCTAAAGGTTTTCCCAGTAATTTTATTAATTTGGTCCTCCTAAGTGAGCGTATTATAAAAAGTTATTCCAATATTATCAGCCAGGTAGGCATATTCAATTTTCATGTTGTATATTTGAAGTTTTTGTAGATAATAAGGTACTAATATTTTCTGGGATTTAGGGCTTGACTAGTTTTTTTTTGCCCATTCATTAACATGCCAGAAATCAACATTACATATTTCAACACATTCACTTATTTTGATAATAGGTTTTGTTGAATTTATTTGTTCATTATCAGTTTGTCAATTTTAATTGCTGATTAAATGTTTTCTAAATCTTCCATCTACAAAGTTTTTATTTAACTCATTACCATTTCTTTCTTAACAAAAATGTTCTACCTGTCCCCTGTTGCACTGTTAAATTTATTTGCGTAGTTGTTAAGTTCACTATGAGTTCGTATGTTTTAAATTGCTGATACAATTGCAACGTTGTATTAAATTTGCATATGTTAAAAGCCATATTTCTCTTAAAATTAGCTTCTTCTATTCATTCATTAATCCAAGGCTTGTTTATTAACCTTACAATCTTACTTTTAATAGGTACTAATGCATTATACAAATGGGCAGTATTCATTTGGAGGTGATTTAGTTGGACCTCGACTGTTGGAAGAGAATTTATTATGTTCCAGTCATATGAGGTTTACCTATCGCCTAACTTAGTATAGTCTATATTCCAAAAATTTCAAACCTAAATTGGTCAGCTAAGAGAATAGTGGCTCTCATGTTAGGCATATTAAGTTGTGCTTGGATGAAATCGGCAATGAGTCTTGGTCATATTTTGAATCTTATTAACATTATTTATAATAAGAAAGTAAGAATATCTTCTTCCTACGTTCATAAGATTTTGCATATATGATGGGATAGTGAAATGAATAATAGCTGAGTTTGGTCAAGACATCTTGATAAGAAACCAAATTTTTCATACAGAACCGACTTTTCGACCCATCGTTCCTATGGCAGCTATATGATATAAAGGTCCGATCCTAGCGAACTCGACAAACGTATTGCCTGCAACAGGAAGACAGATCAATGAGTTCCAAGACGATAGCGGTTAAGCTTAAAAAACTAGATCGCACAGAAAAAGAGAGATGGACAGCCGTACCGACGGATTTAGTTATAGCAACTCGCCTGATCTAGAATATGTTATAAACACTTTATGTGGTCGGAGATGTTTTTGGTTATTGCCCATATTTGGTTTATGTTGATTTTACTTCAAATCCTCCATCGTAGGTCGTCTGAAGCGATCCACGTACCATGTCGTTACGAAGAAACACATGGGTTGAATCAGATAATTGCCAAAAAACGAAAGGCTTTGATGAGTCGCGGTTGGCAGTTTGAATTTGTCGGGTTTCGCGCATCGTCTCTGTTTGATCCTTGGCGAAATCAGTTTGTGGTTGAAATTGGCTGGAGTTCTTGAAAATTACTCCAGGAAGACGAAGAGTTGTGCCGTAAAAAAGCTGTGCTGCTGTTGCTTGGATGTCGGTCTTATATGTTGAGCGTAGGCCGAAGAGAATCATTGGCAAATTGGATGGCCAGCTCATCCTATTGTGACACATTATGGCTGTCTTAATCGTGCGGTGCCAACGTTCGATGATTCTGTTTGCCTGTGGTAGGCGGTTGTTCGGAAATGGTTAATGCCGAGGTTGAATAACTTGGATTTAAATTGTAGGCCTTGGTCTGTGGTAATGCGTGCTGGAACTCCAAAGCGAGAAATCCATGAGTTGATGAGTGCTGTGGCTACTGTTTCAGCTTGGATATCCTCGATAGCAATTGCATCTGGTATAGCGATCGATGATCGTGAGACAATATCAAAATTGACCAGATTGAGGCATTGGTCCGATGAAGGCGTGAATGCAGATTGTATTGTTGGAGTTTGAGTGGAGTGGAGTGGCGAATGAAAGTGGCGCGTGTCTTCAGATTTTTGGCAAGGGCGAAGTCAGCTATAACCTTATGCATACAAGGCCACACGAAGCGCTGTTTGATGAGTTTAATTGTTGAACCAACTTCTCCATGGGCAATGCCAAGTATCTTGCTGATAATATTTTTTGATGTGGCTGCGGTATGAATGGTCGCACTGCGGCAGTAGAAACATCGCATAAGATTGGAGTTCCTGATTGCGGTGAGTTGATAGATATGGTTTGAAGTGTAGTGGTGTTGTCATTAAGAAGCTGTTTTTAGCTCTGGACAAGTTGCTTGAGAAGCAGCAATCTTACTGTAGTCAATGATGCGTGAGAGTGTGTCAGTAGTAATGTTATCGACACCTGCTATGTGCAGAATATATGTCGTGAATTGTCTAAAAATCTAGCTGTCAAAGCTGACGTGGAGAAGCTTTCTCAGATTTTTGAGTAAAAGCGTATACCAAGGGTTTTTGGTAGGTGTGGACATCAAACATTTTACCTTCGAGCATGTAGCGGAAATTCTTAATACTAAGGTAAATTGCAAGAAGCATTCGATCGTAAGTAGTGGACTGGCGTTGTGCGTCAGTCAGCTTAACGCTAAAAAATCCCATTGGCTGAAGTAAATTGTTGTCGATCTGGTGCGGTACAGCGCCAACGGCTGTATCGCTTGCGTCCATGCTGAGCGATAATTGAGCATCTGGAACAGGATGTACCAAAAGTGTTGCTGCAACTAGAGAACGCGTACATTCCTCAAAATGTTTAAGCGTGTTAACTGTCCAAGTTATTGGAGTTCAGTCGTTTTTTTTTTGTTGCCCGGTATTAATTGTACCAGTGGTGCTTGATGAGTGATTGCTTTCGGCAGGAATCTTCGAAAAAAGTTAATCATTGCCAAAAAAGTTTCAGTTTTTCTGCGGCGGTGGGCAAGGGAAATTCTATGATGGTTTTGACTTTGTCTGGTAATGGTTTGATGCCAATATGATCGATCAAATGTCCAAGAAACTCGATTGATGTTTGACCGAACCAATATTTGCTAGAGCTGATATTGAGATGAAAACGTCGAAGTCGGCCAGATACTTGCCGAAGATGGATTTGGTGTTGCTCCATATTGTCAGATGCAACGGCGATATCATTTATATAGACGAAAACAAAGTCTAAGACCCTCAGTGCGGAATGCATGTATGTTTAGAAGGTTTGCGCAGCGTTGCACAATCCAAATGTCATGTGTGTAAACTCAAATAATCCAAATGGTCTGGTTATTGCAGTCTTGGGACGTCGGCCACACCTAATTTAAGCAAAAACTCGAATTCCATTTTGGCAGTCTTGAATTTGTCTGGAGAAAGTCGACGAGGTCTTGCGAGTGTTGGTGGGCATTTTGTCTCTCTGCAGTGAAATTATACTAAATGCTGAGTGCCTCGGTGCTAAGGCATTAAGTTGTGTGATTTCCTTGAATTCCTCCAGAAGTCGGGCGAATACACAGGATGCCTGAAACGTTTTTAATGTTGTTGAAGATCGAAGGCTGCAGACACCTTGGTGTGCTATCAAAGTTTGAGCGTCAATTAATTTGCCATCTTTCATATTGACATGAAGGTTGCAGAGCTGTAATGTAACCCAAGATCGAGAGTGAGACGAGTTGAGCCATATGTTTTAATGGTAGTGCGGTAAGCAGCAACAAGAGGATTTTCGCCGGTAGCTTAGTAACGTCGGTCAATGACTGCTGGAGGTATGCCTGACACATCTGCGCCAGTCGGTAAGGAACTTTTACCAGACTTTGTATCTGGAATCGATAGCCGATTAAATGTTGTTATACTGTGAACTCTTATACCTTGGATGAATTTAGCATGACATGAATAGATCAGCCGTCGAAGTTGCCAATTTGATTATCTTCTACGGGATTTTCTAGTTTTTTGGGTTGCTGTTGTTTGTTTGATTGAAGGAACATGTTGCCATGCAGTGTTGGGCACTGCCTCCATACTTGTTTTGATTTGAATTGGCATGTGCGATCGGGGTATTGCTGCAGTTGCTTTGTGACCGATTGTTATTGCTGTTGAGCAGCTGACCAAGTTTTGTGTTGATCTTTTGAAACAAAAAACAAGTAAGAAGTTCTAGTCGGGAGCTCCCGACTAGGGGATACCCTGAACCCTCTTATTCCAACACCAAATGCAGCTCGCGCTACGCTCTCGTTTGTTTTAGTAGTAATAAAGATAAATTTAAAAAAAAGTTCCCTTGCCAGGGTTTGAACTCGCAAATGACCGCATTATTTGCTGCCGCCTCTACGCAACAGCCACACCAGCCAAAACAAAAAAAAAAAGTTTCCCGGGCAGGGTTGGAAGTCGTAACTGACTTTCCGCCGACTCTACTCAATAGCCACACCAATAATTAAGTCGTAGTGAGAAAAATACAAATTAAAATAGCAGCACAGAAAACAATGCAATCGCAGTTGCAATAATGTCAATAGAATTCAAAGAAGACGCGCATGAATGTGTGTTTACATGTATACAGAAATTCTTGGAATTTGCGATTGCTGGTGGACGTGTTTGCAAGCCAAAACACATTTTGTTTCGTGTTTCTTAACCGATCTTGATAGAATTTTCAGCAGTAGATCTTATTGTACTTTCAAATATTCGTGTATTCTCAAAATGACAATTGCATTTAAATTGTGGCTTAATTAGGCAGGCAATACAAGTTGGTTTATTTGTATGATTTATAGCTTTGTGGAGTTAGCGGGCAGGTGGCGTTCGCTATAAAATGAAAGATACTTGATATATATATACACTTCTAAATACTACATGTCAAGTTTGGCGACTTTAGCTCTTATTATTTACCAAAATTGCTCAACAAACAGGATTTCGATATTGCTTTTTTCGATAATTGAAAACGGGGCAAGTTATCGAATATCGGAAACAAACTCGATCTGCGCATAGACCGGGAGGACGTACAGCTTAAATTTCAAGTGTCTAGCTCTTATAGGTTCTCAGATCCTTGCGCTCATACATACGGACACATGGACAGACGGACGGACAGACAGACGGACATGGCTAGATCGACTCGGCTATTGATGCTTTTTAAGAATATACATATATACTTTATGGGGTCGGAGATGCTTCCTTTTGCCTGTTAAAAACATTTGCACAAAACCATTATAGCCTTTTTGCCTATTTTTAATGGGTTCAGGGTATAAATACAAGTAAAATATTTTGATTTATGCAATAGTTGCTTTATTCATTATACACCAAAATTGTGAATATTTAGACGCGTAGATGCTGATGACTAGAGAGCTAGAAGAAGTTTTTGTAGTGGTCGATAAGAACAACCAAGAAAGTATATTCTAAAATGTCGCCTGTGTTGTAACAGACAAAAGCTTGCGTTTGTAATGTACCAACTGAAGCCTTAGATAATGTGCTTGAAGCAAGTCGAGCTTTTGTAAGCTTGCACCACTCATATATCTCCACATGGGAGCTTTATATGATCATCCCTAACTTCGTTGCCTCCACTTGTCATCCGGGAGCATGAGCTTTTTCTTCGTAAGCCTATAAAAACCTGCGGATAGTATCAGAATGCCTTTTTGCTCATATAACCCCCAAGGAAGAAAATTGTCGTGATTACATAAATGCTTAAGTTTATTCCGAGAAAAAAAACTTAATAATCTTTTTACAAAAAAAAATTAAATAAAACGGAAGTAGAAAAATCCCGTAAAAACATTGACGCACATTGCCGTTTCACAAACCCAAATTAGAAAACAAAAAAACAGAATTAAACGAACAGAAAAATTGATAAAATCTTGGAGTGCAGTGCCCATTTTTTTTATGTGTTTACGAAGCAAGTGTGTACAAAGCAAGTCAGCAGTGCTCTTACGCAGAGAACAAAACTAAAATATAATAAAATATTTGGTATATATAAATATTACAAACAAAACTTCTAAAAGAAAATAAGCATAGTTAATCAACAAACTGTTAGTGCTCAAGTGATTAAAGAAAAAAAACGAACAAGAAGTTCCATACCATACCAACCAACTACTCATAAACTAATGGGATCAACGCCGTCTCCAGCGTTGGAAGGCCTTTTACCGCAGTTGCATGTAAGTCACGACACTTCCTTCTTCCTCTTTTACATCTTTGAGCGTGTCAGCGTTCTGAAAGCTTTCTCGTTGCGTCGTCGTATCTGCATACATAGAGCTTTCAGATAAGTGCTTACAAGCGAGAGAGCTTTCAAACACGCTTTCTGTTTGTAAGTTGATTATGCATTCATTTATACACATATAAAGTAACGTAATAAAAGAACAGCTGATCGGTAACAAGTAATCGCTTATGCTCACAATGAGCTTTTGACGCTTCGAGCCCGTGCATAACTCGAAAGCTTGACGCGGAGGATCGTAGTATAAACTGCTGATTTGATTTGAGACCGTTCTTACTAAAAGTATGCGTCCATTAGTTAGTTTATTTTGAATTTTTGTTAAATTTTTTTATGGTTTTTGCTCGGACTTTAACCAAGATGCTAGGTCAATATATACATATATGTATATACGTAGCCCAATGCACGTCTTACAGCATCGATTTTTTTAGTAGTTATACAACTGGCACTTCATATGAGAAAATAATAGTAATAATAACTTTAATTAAGGAACTATACGTAAAGATAGTAGTTTTTTGTATGACCTGGCTTAGAAACGCAAACAAACAAGGAAATTAAATATATATCCGTTAATAATAATTATATATAATTATGAAGAAATAATTATGAAGAATTAATTTGCAAATCGCATCTAGCTATAACGAATGTCCAAAATTACAAAGAATTTAAAATTTAAAGAGAGAATAAATGAAGCACATATATTATTGTAATTCCAAATGAAAGTTTAAGTATCGTTAATGAAGGGAGGCATATTGACCTAATGTTATAGATAAGTTTACTATAGGAAGTCTCTCTTAAACTCGCATGAGAGATTCATGGTTGGGTGGGTAAAAGATCGCCAGGATCGCCCTTCATCTCAGATCCTGCAACAATCAGACAGTTGTTTAGCTGTAAGGAGTCTCACCAACATGTTGATGTATACAGTTAATACGCTGCAAGTTAGGTTTTGGCTTTCAGCTTGTTAATTTTTTGTATGTTTAAATGGAAGGTTAGCTTCCCCAATTTAGATTCAGCAGGGACTCTATAATTATTAAATTAATGTAGGTCTCAGGACAGAGCAACCCTACCCTAACCCGGAAGAGATAGGGAATCAAAGGGTCCCGACCTACGCTGTGCACCTAAGGTCTACCGGAAAGACCGTAGTAAGGATTGGTGTGGATATTGATGGGCCCCCGGTGTTTGTTTTCTCGCAACCAAATATATTGAGGCCATATGCCCCCCGACTTTACCGCGTGACCACCTCTATCCATGTGGAGCCTTTTACTAAGATTTCTTTAAGCCTTGTTAAGGATCGACACAAGAAAACGTTTAGTAGCATTGAACACTATATAAATTTTGGCGCCCAAAACTTGGGCCAGCTAATGTCGAGATTTTCAATGATGTAAAATATTTTGAGTTAGTAGCCACACAACCCCCGCGAGTACCTGAGTTTGGTTGACGTTGCAAATATACCTATATTGATGAAAGGCATGAAGTACTTATCTCATAACGGTATGTTGACGGCGAGAAGAATTGCAAGAATTGCATGTAGAAGTATCAAATTTATATGTATTGGAACTTGGAGTCTGACTAAGATCGGATGCCTTGCCTATGTATACAGGAAATATGAATACAGAATATAAAAAGCATCCTACACCATAGCTATTGCAAACACAGATCTCGCAACTAAAGCTCACTTATACTTCGATTGCAGTTTTTAAATTTATTAAGCGTTGTAATTTGTAAAACTTTGAGATACTGTATCACCATTTTTGGAATCTTGAGTATTTAGCTTAGATTGAATACCCTGCCGAATGTGGGTGCATCACCTTTTTCGTTGTATTGCTATTGCGAGGTTTTAAAAATAAAATGGTTTTCATAACCCTTCAGGGAATAAAGTTGGAAGATTTCATTTGTGATGCATATTTGGTAATATTGCATATCCATTTGCTCTGGAATATATGTATTATGCTACATAGGCATATCGCTACCGAGGAAACGGAATGTCATGGAAAAGATATGCGCTGCAAAGATAGACTTAATAATGATAATATAAAATAGATTATTTCCTACTCCTTATAACTAGGCGCTGTCTAGTAGCAAACTTTTTCTATGCATTAGGTTCATAAAAACTTTAAAATTTGAATCATGATGCCTGTCCTCAAAATATATCGCTTTCATCTGAAGTCGCTGAAAAAAATTGTGTTATTTGTGGACAGTTTATGACAAATACTCAGTCCTGTTATATTACAAAGTGTAAACATAATTTTCACAAGGTTTTTCTGGAAAGTTTGTTACAAACACACCAGATTTGTCTTTTTTTTTTTTGTTTGTTTATTGTATTGAATCAAAAAGAGCATACATTTTTATTACAACACAGTTGGCTTAGGTGATATTACGCCAAGCCTGGTTGGGTCCTCAGGCTTTATAGTGGACAAACGTCAAAGGCGGCTTTCTGAGTAAGGCTGCATCGTCACGTAGGTAGTCGGGGGACTCTGGGGCGTCTCCTATGTCGTGGTTGGAGGAGGTCCTTGAACGATCTTCTCTAGAGCCTCCTGACCACACACCTCCCAGCGAGGTCTCTTGCTACCCGGCTGCAGTGTCGCTGCAAGCGTTCGTTGTACCGGTTGGCGAATGCTCCGACTTGGCTGTCTATGGTCTCCATTTTAAGGTCTCTGTGCAAGGTAGAATTTCTGACGTACCAGTCAGCACCCGTAATTCGGCGCAAGGCCAAGTTTTGGAGTGTCTGAATCCGTCTTCGATAAATCCGAGATGCAATGCCACAAACCTGAATACCGTATCTCCAAGTTGGTGCCAACACGACGTTGTAAACTGCCCGTTTGCAGCGAAGTGGCAATGGGCTGTTGGGGTTTAGTAGCCAGTTGGCCTTGGCCATCTTATAGCGGCACTGCTTAAGAAGGCCGTCGATGTGCGACCGAAAACTAAGCCTCTTATCCAGTACAATTCCAAGATACTTGGCGCTTCTGCCAGGGTGGATGGGGCTACTGTCTATCCAGACTGCTGGAGCCTTGCCACGCCTCAGTGTGTAGTTGACCGCCTGGCACTTCAAAGCATTGAGCTTGATGTTCCACCTGCGTGTCCAGCTCTCAAGCAAGTGAATGTATTCCTGGGCACCGTCAGTGGCTTCGTACTCGCAGTGGGCTGAGTAAAATATTGCCACGTCATCGGCAAATGTAGCTATCAAGTATTTGCCTGGGGTGGCAAACTCGTGTAGTTCATCCGGTGTGGGAATGTCTGCCGTGTACAAGTTGTAGAGAAAGGGGCGCATTACGCTGCCTTGGGGGACACCCGCCTTCATTTTGCGGGCAGGAGAGATTGCTGCTCCAACTTTGACTTCGAACTTTCCCTCCATTAGATAAGAGCGCAGAAGTAGAAAGAAGGGGGCGGGAAGACTCATCTTGATTTTCTGGAGCAATCCATCAATCCAGACTCGGTCAAAGGCCTGCTTAACGTCTACAAAGACTCCATGGCAGTAGTCTTTGTCGTCGTAAGCCTTAAGAATATGGTTAATCACTCTGTGAACCTGTTCGACAGCGCCATGCCCTCCCCTGAATCCAAATTGGTGTTCAGGGAGGATGGCCATGTGATCCATATGCCTTGAAAGGCGGGCGACAATCAGTCTTTCCCAGACCTTCAGGGTCATATTCCGAATTGCCCGACTTATGGATCATATGGATCCTCGCTTACTTCCACTGGGCAGGGAAGTGTTGCGTCCTTAATATGGCGTTGACGATCAACGTTATAAAAAGGAGCGCGCGCATTGGTAGGGCCTTCAGAGTGGTGTGGCATATTCCATCATGGCACAGTGCTTTAGCCCTGGGAAGGACTTTGACGACGTTGATCACCTCCTCCACGCGGATGGAGCCGATGACAGGTGACATCTGTAGCGGTGTCTCCAACGCTCGGGTTGTTTCATCGAGCTCTTCTGGGGAGGCCAGATCGAAAGGTGTAAACCGTTCCTCCAGGTGGCTGGCGAAGGTATCAGCTTGCTCTTCGTCTGTAAGGCAGTATTTACCATTGTGGCGAAGAAGGGGAACGGTTCTCCAGGGTTGGCGCTTCAGGTTTTTAGTTGCTCGCCAGAGCGAGTATCCTGAGTCATGGTCATAGTCCATGCTCGCCAACCTTCTAGAGAAGGATGCGTCTTTGTATCTGCGAAGGGCCTCCTTGAGCTGCCGCTCCGCTCTTCGCCACTCCGCCTTGTCCCACGGATGCTGTGTCGTCTGGAACCTGCGTCTGCTCCGCCTTTTGATCCTGAGCAGGTTGTCTATGTCTGTGGGCAGCCCGTTGCCAGCATTGTCCAGCCGCCTGGCATCTGGTGGGGAGCGAATCTTTGCGTTAAGCAGCTCGATGGCGTCTCTACATCCCGTCCAGTGCAGATTTCGGTGTTGAGGTGTATGCTTTCACTCATCTGTCTCTGGAAGACACCGAGATCAGTGCGTGCGTTGATCAGCCTCGGTATTGCGCTGACCACCCTGGCCCTGCTCTCCAGGGTAACTATCAGGGCCAGGGGATCGCTGGGGAGATCCCAATCGTCAGCGATTGAGAGGCACTGGTCAGGGATCCCCTGGTAGATGGCGAAGTCTATACAAGTCGGAGTGCCTCGGCTGCCGTACGGGTATCTTGTGGGAGAACCTGTGGCCAGTACTTTCGCTTGGCGGTGCGCTAGGCTGCTAGCTAGTTGAAGGCCGCGCGGATTGCTGTTATTTGCGCCCCACAGCCAGTGATGTGCATTCCAGTGATGTGCATTCCAGTCGCCTCCCACCAGATATCTGCTTCCAGCCGAGTTGAGTATGACGTTGTAGTCAGCAGTCGACGTCAGCTCATTTGGTCTGCAATAGACTGCTCCAACGTCCACGATACCAGCATCAGTGGAGACTTTCACAGTCGAGTATTGGTAAACACGGTTAGTAATAGTCAATTGCGGAAAGTGAACCAAGTTACTCCGAACGAGGACAGCGCAGCCACCGCTAGCTGAGCGATTTTGAGTCCAGTGTACAGGGTATGCCTCAAAGCAAAAGATTTTAGGGAAAGTTGGACCGTTGGTTTTAGTTTCTGACAGCAGAATTATTCCGATTGCGTATTTTTGTACTAGGGCCTCCAGCTCTAGTACTTTACCTGAAATGCCATTGGCATTCCCGATTAGCACCTGGTGTGTTCATTTGGATAGTAACGCTGTTAGGAGGGTAAGGATTTGCTGTTGCATACCCAAAGCCTGCTGTTGCATTTCTGTCATCCTCTCGATAGCTCTGCTCATGTCCTTGATGGCAGAGGAAATTCCTTCCCCGTTTCCAGATATCTGATGTTGCTGTTGTTGCGCAGTCAGCCTCTCCTGTTGCTGTTCCCTCAGCAATCTATGAAGCCTAGCTTGCGCTGGTCCTTCTCGCTGGCTAGCGCTGGGGACGTTGTGCTCTTTGCTGAATGCAGTTAGTCCTATTCTGGTGGCAGCGGCGTATGAAAGCCCTTCTACTTGTTCAGTGGGTGCTGTACGGGGGAAGACAACAGGTGTAGGCCCATGAACTTTATTGCTGCGGCTTCGGTTAGCTTGAGTCGGTGGGAGATTTTTCATTTTGGCGGGCTTTGGGGCTCCCGCACGCTTTGTATATTCAGTGAACCACTCGCAGCCCTTATAGTTGGCAGGGTGGTTACCACCGCAGTGAACGCATGTTGCCGGTACTGAGTCGGGCCGTGTGCAATCAGCAGAGCGATGATTGAGCCCGCATTTAACGCATTTGTGTTGTTTTCTACAGTATGTGGCCGTGTGCCCGTACTCCTGGCATCTATGGCATTGCACCACATCCTGGCTTCTTCTAGCAGTCTTAACCTTGACCTGCTTGCACAGCTTCCTGATAGTAAGAGCCGCCTTGTTGTTGGTCGCCGGCTGCAAGTTGATGAAGTGGATGTTCATGGGCTCCTTGGTAGCTTTGCTGCTCGGATTGTGCACGTGGAGAACGGTGTGGCCCTCGGTTCGCAGGTCGTCGACGAGTTCTCGGTTGAGTGTGGAGTGGTGGAGGCCTTTGATAACTATGCGATAGGGCTTCTCCTCCTGCAGCTGGTATGAGTAGAACTCAATTTTGTGTTCATCCAGTATCTGTATGATGGCCCTGTATGTGGGCACATCATTGGCTAGGAGTCGCATAGTCCTACCTAGGTTGGATTTGATGGTCAAGTTATCCGCTACTTCGGATAGTAGGAGCCACTCGTCGTTGATGTCGCTGACCCGATTTAGTACGATGGGGGGTGGCTTCTTTCCTCCAGTGGGGGCATTGTTGTTGGCCATTATTTCGGGAACGGAGGAGCTGGTGCTGGTATGGGCTACAGCGTTGGGCTGGGTATCGCCCCCAACCTGAGGAGTCGCTGAGGCATGCAAGTTCTCTTCTTGCTCGGCCTCAGATTCGTCAGTATCCATGTCTTCGGCGTTATCGGGTGGGGCCAAGAGTGCAAATCTATTGGAAGCATAAGTGCCGTCTGGACTGGTGTCAGTTTTGTTCAGTTATCGCCGCGCGGCAGGTGGGGTCCTGCTGTCTGAGACTTTCCGCTTATCGTTTGTTTTTTTCCTGTGCTTGAATCATTCGAGCCGTGGCTGCGTCGCGCGAATTGGGTTTAATGACCTCTATTATTCGCACAGGGTCATATTCCGGCTTTCCCGACTTATGGATCATATGGATCCTCGCTTACTTCCACTGGGCAGGGAAGTGTTGCGTCCTTAATATGGCGTTGACGATCAACGTTATAAAAAGGAGCGCGCGCATTGATAGGGCCTTCAGAGTGGTGTGGCATATTCCATCATGGCACAGTGCTTTAGCCCTGGGAAGGACTTTGACGACGTTGATCACCTCCTCCACGCGGATGGAGCCGATGACAGGTGACATCTGTAGCGGTGTCTCCAACGCTCGGGTTGTTTCATCGAGCTCTTCTGGGGAGGCCAGATCGAAAGGTGTAAACCGTTCCTCCAGGTGGCTGGCGAAGGTATCAGCTTGCTCTTCGTCTGTAAGGCAGTATTTACCATTGTGGCGAAGAAGGGGAACGGTTCTCCAGGGTTGGCGCTTCAGGTTTTTAGTTGCTCGCCAGAGCGAGTATCCTGAGTCATAGGTATAGTCCATGGTCTCCATGAGCTTCTAGAGACGGATGCGTCTTTGTGTCTGCGAAGGGCCTCCTTGAGTTGCCGCTCCGCTCTATGCCACTCCGCCTTGTCCCACGGATGCTATGTCGTCTGGAACCTGCGTCTGCTCCGCCTTTTGATCCTAAGCAGGTTGGCTATGTCTGCGGGCAGCCCGTTGCCAGCATTGTCCAGCCGCCTGGCATCTGGTGGGGAGCGAATCTTTGCGTTAAGCAGCTCGATGGCGTCTCTACATCCCGTCCAGTGCAGATTTCGGTGTTGAGGTGTATGCTTTCACTCATCTGTCTCTGGAAGACACCGAGATCAGTGCGTGCGTTGATCAGCCTCGGTATTGCGCTGACCACCCTGGCCCTGCTCTCCAGGGTAACTATCAGGGCCAGGGGATCGCTGGGGAGATCCCAATCGTCAGCGATTGAGAGGCACTGGTCAGGGATCCCCTGGTAGATGGCGAAGTCTATACAAGTCGGAGTGCCTCGGCTGCCGTACGGGTATCTTGTGGGAGAACCTGTGGCCAGTACTTTCGCTTGGCGGTGCGCTAGGCTGCTAGCTAGTTGAAGGCCGCGCGGATTGCTGTTATTTGCGCCCCACAGCCAGTGATGTGCATTCCAGTGATGTGCATTCCAGTCGCCTCCCACCAGATATCTGCTTCCAGCCGAGTTGAGTATGACGTTGTAGTCAGCAGTCGACGTCAGCTCATTTGGTCTGCAATAGACTGCTCCAACGTCCACGATACCAGCATCAGTGGAGACTTTCACAGTCGAGTATTGGTAAACACGGTTAGTAATAGTCAATTGCGGAAAGTGAACCAAGTTACTCCGAACGAGGACAGCGCAGCCACCGCTAGCTGAGCGATTTTGAGTCCAGTGTACAGGGTATGCCTCAAAGCAAAAGATTTTAGGGAAAGTTGGACCGTTGGTTTTAGTTTCTGACAGCAGAATTATTCCGATTGCGTATTTTTGTACTAGGGCCTCCAGCCCTAGTACTTTACCTGAAATGCCATTGGCATTCCCGATTAGCACCTGGTGTGTTCATTTGGATAGTAACGCTGTTAGGAGGGTAAGGATTTGCTGTTGCATACCCAAAGCCTGCTGTTGCATTTCTGTCATCCTCTCGATAGCTCTGCTCATGTCCTTGATGGCAGAGGAAATTCCTTCCCCGTTTCCAGATATCTGATGTTGCTGTTGTTGCGCAGTCAGCCTCTCCTGTTGCTGTTCCCTCAGCAATCTATGAAGCCTAGCTTGCGCTGGTCCTTCTCGCTGGCTAGCGCTGGGGACGTTGTGCTCTTTGCTGAATGCAGTTAGTCCTATTCTGGTGGCAGCGGCGTATGAAAGCCCTTCTACTTGTTCAGTGGGTGCTGTACGGGGGAAGACAACAGGTGAAGGCCCATGAACTTTATTGCTGCGGCTTCGGTTAGCTTGAGTCGGTGGGAGATTTTTCATTTTGGCGGGCTTTGGGGCTCCCGCACGCTTTGTATATTCAGTGAACCACTCGCAGCCCTTATAGTTGGCAGGGTGGTTACCACCGCAGTGAACGCATGTTGCCGGTACTGAGTCGGGCCGTGTGCCATCAGCAGAGCGATGATTGAGCCCGCATTTAACGCATTTGTGTTGTTTTCTACAGTATGTGGCCGTGTGCCCGTACTCCTGGCATCTATGGCATTGCACCACATCCTGGCTTCTTCTAGCAGTCTTAACCTTGACCTGCTTGCACAGCTTCCTGATAGTAAGAGCCGCCTTGTTGTTGGTCGCCGGCTGCAAGTTGATGAAGTGGATGTTCATGGGCTCCTTGGTAGCTTTGCTGCTCGGATTGTGCACGTGGAGAACGGTGTGGCCCTCGGTCCGCAGGTCGTCGACGAGTTCTCGGTTGAGTGTGGAGTGGTGGAGGCCTTTGATAACTATGCGATAGGGCTTCTCCTCCTGCAGCTGGTATGAGTAGAACTCAATTTTGTGTTCATCCAGTATCTGTATGATGGCCCTGTATGTGGGCACATCATTGGCTAGGAGTCGCATAGTCCTACCTAGGTTGGATTTGATGGTCAAGTTATCCGCTACTTCGGATAGTAGGAGCCACTCGTCGTTGATGTCGCTGACCCGATTTAGTACGATGGGGGGTGGCTTCTTTCCTCCAGTGGGGGCATTGTTGTTGGCCATTATTTCGGGAACGGAGGAGCTGGTGCTGGTATGGGCTACAGCGTTGGGCTGGGTATCGCCCCCAACCTGAGGAGTCGCTGAGGCATGCAAGTTCTCTTCTTGCTCGGCCTCAGATTCGTCAGTATCCATGTCTTCGGCGTTATCGGGTGGGGCCAAGAGTGCAAATCTATTGGAAGCATAAGTGCCGTCTGGACTGGTGTCAGTTTTGTTCAGTTATCGCCGCGCGGCAGGTGGGGTCCTGCTGTCTGAGACTTTCCGCTTATCGTTTGTTTTTTTTTTTCCTGTGCTTGAATCATTCGAGCCGTGGCTGCGTCGCGCGAATTGGGTTTAATGACCTCTATTATTCGCACAGGGTCATATTCCGGCTTTCCCGACTTATGGATCATATGGATCCTCGCTTACTTCCACTGGGCAGGGAAGTGTTGCGTCCTTAATATGGCGTTGACGATCAGCGTTATAAAAAGGAGCGCGCGCATTGGTAGGGCCTTCAGAGTGGTGTGGCATATTCCATCATGGCACAGTGCTTTAGCCCTGGGAAGGACTTTGACGACGTTGATCACCTCCTCCACGCGGATGGAGCCGATGACAGGTGACATCTGTAGCGGTGTCTCCAACGCTCGGGTTGTTTCATCGAGCTCTTCTGGGGAGGCCAGATCGAAAGGTGTAAGCCGTTCCTCCAGGTGGCTGGCGAAGGTATCAGCTTGCTCTTCGTCTGTAAGGCAGTATTTACCATTGTGGCGAAGAAGGGGAACGGTTCTCCAGGGTTGGCGCTTCAGGTTTTTAGTTGCTCGCCAGAGCGAGTATCCTGAGTCATAGGTATAGTCCATGGTCTCCATGAGCTTCTAGAGACGGATGCGTCTTTGTGTCTGCGAAGGGCCTCCTTGAGTTGCCGCTCCGCTCTATGCCACTCCGCCTTGTCCCACGGATGCTATGTCGTCTGGAACCTGCGTCTGCTCCGCCTTTTGATCCTAAGCAGGTTGGCAATGTCTGCGGGCAGCCCGTTGCCAGCATTGTCCAGCCGCCTAGCAACTGGTGGGGCGGTGCTGCTGCGCGAATCTGTGCGTTAAGCTGCTCGATGGCGTCCTCTACATCCCAACCAGTGCAGATTTCGGTGTTGAGGTGAATACTTTCACTCATATTTTTCTGGAAGACACCAAGATCAGTGCGTGCGTTGATCAGCCTCGGTATTGCGCTGACCACCCTGGCCCTGCTCTCCCGGGTAACTATCAGCGACAGGTGATCGCTGGGGAGATCCCAATCATCAGCGATTGAGAGGCACTAGTCAGGGATTCCTTGGTAGATGGCGAAGTCTATACAAGACGGAGGTCCTCTGCTGCCGTACGGGTATCTTGTGGGAGAACCTGTGGCCAGTACTTTCGCTTGGCGGTGCGCTAGGCTGCTAGCTAGTTGAAGGCCGCGCGCATTGCTGTTATTTGCGCCCCACAGCCAGTGATGTGCATTCCAGTCGCCTCTCACCAGATATCTGCTTTCAGCCGAGTTGAGTATGACCACTAACCATACAATGCATAGACTTGTCAAATGTCGTTTTAATCGGATACCGATAAATCGTCAACGACTGAGCCCCATGGGTGCTCGCGCCCATTTTAGTGTGCCCAGACAAAGTAAGACTGTTGCGAGTGGCAGCCGAACGCCGGCCTCGAAAGCCGAACGTTCAGTATGAAGCCGCATCTCGCCCAGCGCACAACGTCGCTGCGGCTGATGCTATTTCGTAATATATGTATGTTAGTTTCAGCCCAAATACATACATATGTGTGTATGCGTGTGCAGAGTGTGCCTCGCTCTCACTTATTGTTTTGCGCACTTGTGTGCATCTCCTTCTCCCTGCATAGCTTCTCAAATACCCCGAGATCTACAAACATACATACATATGTTTGTGTTGTGTGGATGTGCGCACAAGTAGATCGCGGCGTTTGTCGCGAGCCAGAGATTTTTTCTTCAATTGTGTGCCCTTTGTGCCTGTGGTGGCAAAAGGCACACACATTCAAATGCTCTATCATGTATTTCTTCGTCCAGTCAGCCATAATGAGAAGAATCTGATATATTTATATTTATTAAAAACTTAAATGACCTAAATTATATATTTATCTATTATATTTTAATATTTTTGTTTACTGAGTGGACCAATTTTGCTTCAAATTAAAAAAAAAAAAGTCGTATTTCTGCAAGGGTAATTCTTCGTCGGCTTGTCGAATAATTTAAGAAAAGACCAAAAATTGAAAATGTTCAATTTTGTTGACTTGCTACTTGTGCACACGCACACCCTTTCGAGTAAGCAGTTGAGTGACATTATTAAAGGCTTTGGTCTGTTCATGTGCAAAACTCATATTTTCCATGCATGTTGTAAGGGTAAGGTTACCTGAACGTTGGCATAAGTGCATGATAACTCTTTGGGCCTGCCAAGCTCACACACTTACACACTTCTCTATATGGATGGAGGCATTTATGCGTTTGTGTGCGTGTAGGTTGCCTGCCTGCCTGCCCGATGCAAATTTGACAAAATTTACGCACCCTTTGATGAAAATATCTCTGTCTCACGACAAACCCTTGATCGGCTCATTCGCACATATTTGTGTGTGTGTGTGTGTGTCTGTGTGTAGAGCTCGAAATTCAGAAATGCCAAAAACTTCAAATTTTGTCAAATTTGCATCGGGCAGGCAGGCAGGCAACCAACACGCACACAAACGCACAAATGCTTCCATCCATATAGAAAAGTGTGTGAGCTTGGCAGGCCCAAAGAGTTATTATGTACAAATGCCAACGTTCAGGTACCCTTACCCTTACAACAATCATGGAAAATAGGAGTTTTGCACATGAACAGGCCAAACCCTTTAATAATGTCACCCAACTGGTTACTCGAAAGGGTGTGCGTGTGCACAAGTAGCAAGTCGAAAAAATTGAACATTTTCAATTTTTGGTCTTTTCTTAAATTATTCGACAAGTCGACGAAGAAATACCCTTGCAGAAATACGACTTAGTTAATTTTTTAATTTTAAGCAAAATTGGTCCCCACAGTAAACAAAAATATTAAAATATAATAGATAAATATATAATTTAGGTCATTTAAGTTTTTAATAAATATAAATATATCAGATTCTTCTCATTATGGCTGACTGGACGAAGAAATACATGATAGAGCATTTGAATGTGTGTGCCTTTCGCCACCACAGGCACAAAGGGCACACAATTGAAGAAAAAATCTCTGGCTCGCGACAAACGCCGCGATCTACTTGTGCGCACATCCACACAACACAAACATATGTATGTATGTTTGTAGATCTCGGGGTATTTGAGAAGCTATGCAGGGAGAAGGAGATGCACACAAGTGCGCAAAACAATAAGTGAGAGCGAGGCACACTCTGCACACGCATACACACATATGTATGTATTTGGGCTGAAACTAACATACATATATTACGAAATAGCATCAGCCGCAGCGACGTTGTGCGCTGAGCGAGATGCGGCTTCATACTGAACGTTCGGCTTTCGAGGCCGGCGTTCGGCTGCCACTCTCAACAGTCTTACTTTGTCTGGGCACACTAAAATGGGCGCGAGCACCCATGGGGGTCAGTCGTTGACGATTTATCGGTATCCGATTAAAACGACATTTGACAAGTCTATGCATTGTATGGTTACTGGTATGACGTTGAAGTCAGCAGTCGACGTCTGCCCATTTGGTCTGCAATAGCCTGCTCCAAAGTCCACGTTACCAGTATCAGTGGAGACTTTCACAGTCGAGTATTGGTAAACACGGTTAGTAATACTCAATTGCGGGAAATGAAACAAGCAACTCTAGCTGAGCGATTTTGAGTCCAGTGTACAGGGTATGCCTCGAAGCCAAAGATTTTACTAAAAGTTGGACCGTTGGTTCTAGTTTCTGACAGCAGAATTATTCCGATTGCGTATTTTTGTACTAGGGCCTCCAGCTCTAGTACTTTACCTGAAATGCCATTGACATTTCAGATTAGCACCTTCAGTGGTGTGTTCATTTGGATAGTAAAGCGGTTAGAAGGGTAAGGATTTGCTGTTGCATACCCAAAACCTGCTGTTGCATTTCTGTCATCCTATCGATAGCCCGGCTCATGTACCTGATGGCAGAGGAAAGTCCTTCCCCGTTTCCAGATATCTGATGTTGCTGTTGCTGCGCAGTCGGCCTCTCCTGTTGCTGTTGACCTTCTCGCTGTCTAGCGCTGGGGACGTTGTTCTCTTTGCTGAATGCAGCTAGTCCTCTTCTGGTGGCGGCGGCGTATGAAAGCCCTTCTACTTGTTCAGTGGGTGCTGTACGGGGGAAGAAAACAGGAGGAGGCCCATGAACTTTATTGCTGCGGCTTCGGTTATCTTGAGGCGGTGGGAGATTTTTCATTTTGGCGGGCTTTGGGGCTCCCGCACGCTTTGTTTATTCAGTGAACCACTCGCAGCCCTTATAGTTGGCAGGGTGGTTACCACCGCAGTGAACGCATGTTGCCGGTACTGAGTCGGGCCGTGTGCAATCAGCAGAGCGATGATTGAGCCCGCATTTAACGCATTTGTGTTGTTTTCTACAGTATGTGGCAGTGTGCCCGTACTCCTGGCATCTATGGCATTGCACCACATCCTGGCTTCTTCTAGCAGTCTTAACCTTGACCTGCTTGCACAGCTTCCTGATAGTAAGAGCCTCCTTGTTGTTGGTCGCCGGCTGCAAGTTGATGAAGTGGATGTTCATGGGCTTCTTGGTAGCTTTTCTGCTCGGATTGTGCACGTGGAGAACGGTGTGGCCCTGGGTCCGCAGGTCGTCGACGAGTTCTCGGTTGAGTGTGGAGTGGTGGAGGCCTTTGATAACTATGCGATAGGGCTTCTCCTCCTGCAGCTGGTATGAGTAGAACTCAATTTTGTGTTCATCCAGTATCTGTATGATGGCCCTGTATGTGGGCACATCATTGGCTTGGAGTCGCATAGTCCTACCTAGGTTGGATTTGATGGTCAAGTTATCCGCTACTTCGGATAGTAGGTGCCACACGTCGTTGATGTCGTCGATGCGATTTAGGACGATGGGGGGTGGCTTCTTTCCTCCAGTGGGGGCATTGTTGTTGGCCCTTATTTCGGGAACGGAGGAGCTGGTGCTGGCATGGGCTACAGCGTTGGGCTGGGTATCGCCCCCAACCTGAGGAGTCGCTGAGGCATGCAAGTTCTCTTCTTGCTCGGCCTCAGATTCGTCAGTATCCATGTCTTCGGCGTTATCGGGTGGGGCCAAAAGTGCAAATCTATTGGAAGCATCCGTGCCATCTGGGCAGGTGTCAGTTTTGTTCAGTTTTCGCCGCGCAGCAGGTGGGGTCCTGCTGTCTGAGACTTTGCGCTTGTCGTTAGTTTTTTTTGCCTGTGCTTGAATCATTCGAGCCGCAGCTGCGGCGCGCGAATTGGGTTTGATGACCTCTACCATTTGCACTAGGGCGTTAACGTGTCTAATTGTGCTAGCACCAGCAAGTGGGCTGGTGCCAGGGTCCTCGGATTCCATTAGAGGCTAGAAAGGGGAGACTGAAGCGGCTGTTAAGCATTAAGCATTGAGGTGCTCGGCGGCGTTGCGGCGTCAGAATTTAGTTGGCCTTCATCATTAGTTGGAGACGGCCCCTTGTTATTTATTATGCATTGCTGTTGTCGGCACTCACTGGCATGATTGGTCTATTGGCATTGCCGCTGGTTGGGTGCATGTCAGCACAGCAACGCAGCCGACTTGCTCAATTTTAGACCACCTTATTTTGTGTTTGATTTGGTTTCGATCCACATAAAACAAATTGCTTTGTCAGCAATTAGTTTTGTTTTAATTTTTTTCGTTTTTGTGAAATTATTGGTGCTTTGCACTCTTTGTGCAGAGTTGCAATAGCCGCTTTGACCGTTTGGGTGCGCACTGGAGTTTTGGTTATTAATTGTTTTCCGCGAGCACGTCCGTTCACCTTAAGCACCGAAAAGTGAATACCAGATTTGTCTGTTGCGTAGATATGTGCAAATGCATGAAAACTTGGTAAATGAGCTAAATGGTCGCGCTGAAGGAGTCTCCAGAACAAAACCGGGAGTGCATCGACGACAAACGTATGCCGTGGATGAATTTGACGCAGAAGTAGACCAAGCAGTAGATGTTAGTGGGGAGCAGGAGCTCACCGCTATTCGCCGCTCAAACGTAACCTGTTGGTCTTGCACAGCATCAATTATTTTGCTACGGATGTGGAACTAATAACGTATACAAGCCACAATGCAGGATATGCATTCAGCGCCTGTTGGAAAACCGGCAGAAGGGTGCGTCCACCAACAAACGGATGCCCCCGCTCAGTTAAAAACTGCTGCTCAAGAAGCAGGCACCAGTCATACCGTTGATATCGTTCGTCCTGTCACCATTTTAAAACGTTCCCAGGAGGATCCGATTAGTCCGGTAGACGTCCTTACCACGAGCGATTTAGAAATTATTTAGAAGTTTGTCATAAAATTTTTAGTGAAATGAGTCCATTATGACTCATTACGGCTTTAAGGCTTAAAAAGAAATATCAAAAGCTTAAAACCCTGTTATACCATCAATAAAGCCGAGGATCATATTAGGTGTAGATTTTTAAAAATGTTCGCAGTAGCTGCGAATGTGATTAGTTGCGTTGAAACGCCGTCTAAAGAAATGGAAAATAGCTGCCCCTCATTTGAAGCAGAAAATGCGAATGCGTATCCCTTATTCAAGGTGCAACTGCAACAACTGGAGGTGGTGAAAAATCTTTTTCCGAACTGTCGCGAAGGATTAGGGCGCACTAGTTTGATTCAATATCGAATTAAGGTTGGCGACGCAAAACCCGTAAAACAGCGTTTTTACCCTGTCAGCCCAGCAAATGAAAAACTTCTTTATGCCGAAATTGACCGAATATTAGAACTAGACGTTATCGAGCCATCTTCAAGTGCTTGCAGCTCACCTATGCGCCTGGTTATTAAGCCCAATAAAATGCGTTTGTGGTCAGATGCGCGTAAACTAAACGTGGCCACAAAAAAAGATGCCTATCCGTTGCCCAGTACCGATGGAATTTTTTCACGTATGCCTAAAAGATGCAAATTGTCAAATTGAATTGACTGAAGATTCAAGGTGTTTAACAACATTCACCATTCCTAGTCGCCCGCTGTACCAATTCAAGGTCATGCCCTTTGGCCTTTGCAATGCACCCTCCACCATGTGTCGCCTCATGGACGACATTATTCCTCCTGATCTTCGACACTGTGTATTTGGGTATTTAGATGATGTGTGCATTGTCTCTGAGAATTTCTCTGCACATCTTGCTGTGTTGGTCCGTCTCGCAGAGCAATTTCGAAAAGCAAACTTAACACTGAACATTGATAAAAGTCATTTTTGCGTGAATATAGTCAATTATTTAGGGTATGTAATAGGAAGCGGTGGTATCCGTACGGGTCCCGCAAAAGTTGATTGTATTGTTAATTGGCCAGCGCCTAGAAACCTTAAGCAGGCTCGCGGAGTATGCGGCTGGTATCGACGTTTTATATCTAAATACGTACCCTATAACGGACGCGTTGGCCGCGAAAAAAAGTTTGTTTGGCCAGCAGAAGCCCAAGTGTCTACGGAAAAGTTAAAAGCCATTCTTACCACTGCACCTTTGTTACAGAATACCGATTAAAAAAAATTCTACCTTCATTGCGACGCCAGCAATTATGGAATAGGGGCTGTTCTTGTTCAACTTTCACCTGATAATGGCGAAATGCCAATCGCGTTTGTATCAAAAAAGTTGAGTCGATCCAACGCAACTATAGTGTGACGGAGCGTGAGTGTCTGGCCGTAATCTTGGCTATTGAAAAGCTTAGGTGCTACTTAGAAATACAGGAGTGGTTTCGGATCACTCGAGTCTGTTGTGCCTGATGCATCAACAAAATACAGCTGGTAGACTAAGTGGATTTTCCGCCTGCAGCCCGATGCGTTATCAAGGTTGAGTAAAGCTGAATTGACAGAACTTGAAATTGGCCCAATAATAGATTTAGAATCAGCTGTTTTCTTTGATCCAGAATATATAAAGTTGAAAGAGAAATTTACTCTGCAGCAGTCTAAATTTACAGATATTAAAATATTTATTTATATTAAAACTGAACATGCGAATGGAAACAATACTCACGAAAGCAGTGTATGGAAACTATGAGTTACCAATAGTCTTAGGAACGAAGTGCTCCTGTAAGGTCATAATAGTGTGATTTCGTCGCACTGTGGGATGCACAAAACTATCGATAAATTATGTAGAAATCTTTTCTGGCCTGGATTAGCGAACGATGTGCGTAATTGCATTCGTAACTGCGACACGTGCAAGGAAACCAAAGCGCCCAACTATGTTCTTCGCCTATCCATGGGCTCACAATCTGTTACATGTAGACCATTCCAGAGGCTGTATATTGATTTATTGGGGCCCTATCCAAAAAGCAAGAGTGGTCATGTGGGATTATAAAATGTATTAGATCATTTTAGCAAATTTCATTGGCTACATCCGCTAAAAAAATTCACATCTTCCTCTATTCAGGAGTTTTTATTAAAGCAAGTACTTCACTGTTTCAGAGTGCCTCAGACCCTGGTTAGTGACAACGGCACACAGTTCCGAGCCAATGATTTTAATACCTTCCATACGGAACTAGGCATAAAACACGTTTATACAGCGTTATAGTCGCTCCAGAGCAATGCGGCAGAACGGATGAATCGTTCTCTCTTAGCAGCTGTCCGTGCATACCTTGAAAGGGAGCAAACCGAATAGGATAGATACATTTCGGCCATTTCGTGTGCACTACGATCATCCTTGCACCAATCTTTAGGTTTCTTCCCGTATAAAGCTCTTTTTGGGCTAGACATGATAACTCATGGAGCAAATAATCGACTCCTAAAAGAAGAGTAGCTTTAAGAAGAGCCCATATGGCCATTACAAAGAACAGATAATTTGGCCTTGTTACGATAAGAATTACAAGCCAATATTCGCAAAGCGTATTAAAAGAATGCGGCGAAATATAATTTACGTTCCCAGCCTGTTTCCTTTAAAGATGGCCAAGAAGTTATTCGTCGGAACTTTACGCTCAGCGAATTCTCGCACAATTCCAACGCGATCATGTGTCGGATTAAAAAGAAGCTTGGCAATAGTTTTTATTTATTAGAAGATTTACAACGACGTGAATGAGGAACATATCACACAAAAGATATTCGTAGCTAATTCCCGCTAATCTTCCAACTATCGTCTCAGATTATCGGGTGGTGTAATGGTCGATGAGAACAACCAAGAAAGTAAACTCAGTCCCACCACGTATCGTTTGCGACAAAAATGTCGCCTGTGTTGTAACAGACAAAAGCTTGCGTTTGTAATGTACCAACTGAAGCCTTAGATAATGTGCTTGAAGCAAGTCGAGCTTTTGTAAGCTTGCACCACTCATATATCTCCACATGGGAGCTTTATATGATCACCCCTAACTTCTTTGCCTCCACTTGTCATCCGGGAGCATGAGCTTTTTCTTCGTAAGCCTATAAAAACCTGCGGATAGTATCAGAATGCCTTTTTGCTCATATAACCCCCAAGGAAGAAAATTGTCGTGATTACATAAATGCTTAAGTTTATTCCGAGAAAAAAACTTAATAATCTTTTTACAAAAAAAAATTAAATAAAACGGAAGTAGAAAAATCCCGTAAAAACATTGACGCACATTGCCGTTTCACAAACCCAAATTAGAAAACAAAATAACAGAATTAAACGAACAGAAAAATTGATAAAATCTTGGAGTGCAGTGCCCATTTTTTTTATGTGTTTACGAAGCAAGTGTGTACAAAGCAAGTCAGCAGTGCTCTTACGCAGAGAACAAAACTAAAATATAATAAAATATTTGGTATATATAAATATTACAAACAAAACTTCTAAAAGAAAATAAGCATAGTTAATCAACAAACTGTTAGTGCTCAAGTGATTAAAGAAAAAAAACGAGCAAGAAGTTCCTTACCATACCAACCAACTACTCATAAACTAATGGGATCAACGCCGTCTCCAGCGTTGGAAGGCCTTTTACCGCAGTTGCATGTAAGTCACGACACTTCCTTCTTCCTCTTTTACATCTTTGAGCGTGTCAGCGTTCTGAAAGCTTTCTCGTTGCGTCGTCGTATCTGCATACATAGAGCTTTCATATAAGTGAGTGTGCAGGTGCCGAACGAGCTTGCACAATGCTTACAAGCGAGAGAGCTTTCAAACACGCTTTCTGTTTGTAAGTTGATTATGCATTCATTTATACACATATAAAGTAACGTAATAAAAGAACAGCTGATCGGTAACAAGTAATCGCTTATGCTCACAATGAGCTTTTGACGCTTCGAGCCCGTGCATAACTCGAAAGCTTGACGCGGAGGATCGTAGTATAAACTGCAGATTTGATTTGAGACCGTTCTTACTAAAAGTATGCGTCCATTAGTTAGTTTATTTTGAATTTTTGTTAAATTTTTTTATGATTTTTGCTCGGACTTTAACCAAGATGCTAGGTCAATATATACATATATGTATATACGTCGCCGAATGCACGTCTTACAGCATCGATTTTTTTAGTAGTTATACAACTGGCACTTCATATGAGAAAATAATAGTAATAATAACTTTAATTAAGGAACTATACGTAAAGATAGTAGTTTTTTGTATGACCTGGCTTAGAAACGCAAACAAACAAGGAAATTAAATATATATCTTCCGTTAATAATTAAATAATTATGAAGAATTATTTTGCAAATCGCATCTAGCTATAACGAATGTCCAAAATTAAAAAGAATTTAAAATTTAAAGAGAGAATAAATGAAGCACATATATAATTGTAATTCCAAATGAAAGTTTAAGTATCGTTAATGAAGGGAGGCATATTGACCTAATGTTATAGATAAGTTTACTATAGGGAGTCTCTCTTAAACTGGCATGAGAGATTCATGGTTGGGTGGGTAAAAGATCGCCAGGATCGATCCTGAAACAATCAGACAGTTGTTAAGCTGTAAGGAGCCTCACCAACATGTTTATGTATATAGGTTATACCCTGAAACCATTTTAAATGGGTAAAAAGGGTATAATGTATTTGTGCAAATGTATGTAATAGTCAGAAGGAAGCATCTCCGACCCCATTGGGTATATATATTCTTGATCAGCATCAATAGCCGGGTCGATCTAGCAATGCTATTTTAATTGGTTTTTTCTCATTAAAACTCAAATATTGGTGTGGCTGTTGAGTAGAGGCGGGGGCAAGTAGTGCAGTATGTAGCGAATTCGAACCCTACCGATGGGAACTATTTTTTTTTTTGGCTGGTGTGGCTGTTGAGTGGAGGCGGCAGCAAGTATTGCGGTCAGTGGCGAGTTCGATCCCTGCCAAGGAAACTTATATTTTTTTTAATTTATCTTTATTACTACTAAAGCAAACCACCGCGTAGCGCGAGCTGCATTTGATGTTGGAAGAAGAGGGTTCAGAGTATCCCCTAGTCGGGAGCTCCCGACTTCAACCTCTTACTTGTTATTTATTGGCATAGAGGTATAATATTTTGTTTCCCAAATTATAGCTTGCATTTTGTTTGCTACGGGAGCGTAGTTTTGTTAGATATCGGATAGTGTTCTACTTGCAAATGGTACGGGCTTGTCTTCTCCTAATGTGCCTTGTGAGAGCACTGTTCCTAATGCTACAATACTAGCATCTGTTTTTAAAATGAATGGTTTCGCGAAATTTGGGTATTGGAGAAGTGGGTCAGTACAAAGCAGTTTCAGCAGATGAGCTGGCTCCTTAGGTATAGATCGCACCTAAGCTTGAGAAATAAAGTGCTTTTATCCAGGGTAATTTTGAAGCCAATCTGGACTTACGGGATTCAGCTGTGGGGCACGGCCTCGACTTCCAACATTAAAATACTGCAAAGATTTCAGAACAAAACACTGCGCATGCTGGTAAATAAAAATTAAATCTGAAAAAAAAATTACAAAGCATTGTTTTACATAACAAAAACATAAGATATCGTGTATATATCTAATTTACAAGCTTATGAATACGTGCGTATTTAAATTAAGTTATATTTTAGAGCTGTGTATTTTAGTCATTCGAATATTTTGGAGAAGGTGTTTAAATTTCAGACAGGGAATTTAAACTGATAGTTTATTCTTTTTGTTTATAGACTTCTTAATATTTCTTTATTAAGAATTTATGTTTTTGTTTTGTCTTTTTATACCCTGAATTAAAAATGGGTAAAAAGGACATAATGTATTTGTGCAAATGTATGTAACAGGCAGAAGGAAGCATCTCCGACTTAATGATCAGCATCAATAGCTAAGTCGATCTAACCATGTCCGTCTGTCTGTCCGTCCGTCCGTCTATCCGTCTGTCCGTATGTATGAACGCAAGAATCCCTTAACAAATTTTGGTAAATAAAAAGAGCTAGAGTCATCAAACTTGACATGTGGCTTCTAGAATAGTATATATGTATATATCAAGTATATTTCACTTTATAGCTATCACCACCTCACTGCTACTACCACGTAGCTATAAATCAAGTAAAAACACCAACTTATACTGCCCACCAATATAAGCCACAATTTTAATGGAATTTAGAATTTTTGAGAATGCACGAATATTCTATAGTACAATAAGATGTACCATAGAAATTTCATCAAAATCGGTTAAGAAGCAATAAATATATTAAAGAAAACATGTTTTAGCTTTCCTCGTATCAGCGGCAGCAGGCGCAAATTGCGAAAAATTTCTGCATACATGGGCACACACACAGTCATGCGCGTCTGCTTCGAATTCTATCAACAGCATGGCAATTGCGATTGTATTGTTTTCTGTGCTGCTATTTGAATTCGTTTTTTTCTCATTAAGATCCAATTATTGGTGTGGCGCCGGCAAACAGTGCAGACTGTTGCGAGTTCGAACCCTACCGAGGAAACTATATTTATTTTTTTTTGGCTGGTGTCGCTGTTGAGTAGAGGCGGCAGCAAGTAATGCGGTCAGTTGCAAGTCTGCAGAGATCCCTCTTTCTGTTGCGCGCAGTTCATATATATGTCGGAACTAGCTGGATCGGACTACTATATCATATAGCTGCCATAGGAATAATCGGTCGGAAAGTAGGTTCTTGTATGAAAAACTTCTTTGTTTTTCAAGATATCTTGACCGAACTCAGCAATTTAAAGTTTTACTACGCTCCTCATATATATGCAAACTCCTATCAACATCGGACTACTATATCATATAGCTGCTATAGGAACGATCGGTCGAAAATAAAGTTTTTGTATGAAAAACATTTTTGTTTATCAAGATATCTTGACCAAACTCGGCATTTATTAGTTTTACTATGCTACTCATATATATGCCAAATCTTATCAACATCGGACCACTACAACATAAAGCTGCCATAGGAACGATCGGTCAAAAATTAAGTTTTTGAATGAACATTTTTTTGTCTTTCAAGATATTTTGATCAAACACGGCATTTAAAGATTTCACTATGCTCCCTTCATTTTTGCAAAATCTTGTTTATAACCATAGAAACGCTCAGTCGAAAAGTAGGTTATTGTATGAAAAACTTTTTTGTTTATCAAGAATCAGACCAATCTTGGCATTAACTATTTTCCCTGTACTTCCTAGATACGGGCAAATCACTACTAGCATTCTAAAAAGGTTAGGTCTGCAAGGGTATTAAATAGATAGGCCTTCTTTCTCTTTTTTTGATTCATCTTTATTACTACAAAACCAGACGAGTGCGTAGCGCGAGTTTCATATAGTGTTGGAAAGAGGGTTCAGGGTATCCCCTAGTCGGGAGCTCCCGACTAGAACCCCTTACTTGTTTTTTTTTTGTGTTCCCCCTATGCCTTATATTATATTAGTAATAGGTATAGGTTAAAGAATATATAAAAAGTTGTTGGATTGCCTTATTGTAATGGTTCTTGTTAACCTTGTTAGTTTGTATTTTTAATTTGGTAATCGAAAGTGGCAAAGTGTCGCAAGTTTTAGTGACCTCTTCAAACTGATCGAAATTGGTTTGCGTTCAACAAGATTCTCAACGCTGTTCGCTCCCGCCCTTTTTTTAAGTGTCATGTCACCACTTCACTTTAACTTTTTATGCTTTTCTTTACATTTTTGTATTATTTTTCTTGCCTTATTCTCACTTACATTTATTTAATTGATAAACGATATTATTTTTGGTTCGCTCCTTGAGAATATAAGAGTGCCGTATACGCCAGTTATGCTATCTTGCCCGAGGGATGGGGACGTCTTCGTAGGATAGTCGTTGGAATCTTGATATGATAATTCCTTGTTAGCTTTAAGATTGGGTTTATGCTTTTCAATAAAACGTCTGCAGTCTAGTCGTTTCGAACTTAAAACAATTCAAAAAAAAGAAATGTACTTCCCAGAACTGGAGCTACTACTACTACTACTAGCTCCATTGAACCTTGCCGCCGCCTCATACCTTACCGCACTTCCACGTAAGGGCGTAAAGTAAGTCAGCTATCTTATTCTTACCGTGTTATCGGTCGCAAAATCATAGACAAGCTCATCAAATCACAACTCTACCAATACATTTGTTACAACGATATATTTTCACCACAAAAATATTGTCCAACAAAAATTAAGTCCAACGTATCAATATCAAAATCTATTGCCATGATCCTCTTTGACATATGTATAAGCAACTTTTGACTCTGAATGACACAATGGGCTAGTTTTAAAAATAAATCAATCGCAGGCAACCAATTCGGCGTTCGCACTGTATCATTTTTACAGGTTGCCTAACCATGTGCTGGAAGCGTTCGTAATGTATGTCGGCTTCTGTCGACAGGACTACCCATACCTTCGGCAGACCAGAACGTTTTGAGGGGATCACCTGTTTCCATTGACTATTCACACACTAGTGCCTTAAGCGGCCGCAAGCACACCGTCGCCCAAATTTACGCACCCATTGATGAAAATATCTCTGTCTCACGACAAACCCTTGATCGGCTCATTCGCACACATTTGTGTGTGTGTGTGTCTGTGTGTAGAGCTCGAAATTCAGAAATGCCAAAAACTTCAAATTTTGTCAAATTTGCATCGGGCAGGTAACCCACACGCACATAAACGCATAAATGCTCCTATCCATATAGAAAAGTGTGTAAGTGTGTGTGCTTGGCAGGCCCAAAAATGAAATGCCAACGTTCAGGTACCCTTACATCAAGCATGGAAAATAGGAGTTTTGCACGTGAACAGGCCAAACCCTTTAATAATGTCACAAAACTGCTTACTCGAAAGAGTGTGCGTGAGTACAAGTAGCAAGTCGCAAAAATTGAACATTTTCAATTTTTGGTCTTTTCTTAGCATTTTTCGACAAGCCGACGAGGAATTACCCTTGCAGAAATATGACTTAGTATTTGTTTGATTTTAAGCAAAATATGTCCCCACAGTAAACAAAAATATTAGAATATATTATAAAATATTTCATTTGGGTCATTTAAGATTTTATTAAATATAAATAAATCAGATTTTTCTCATTATGCCTAACGTCCAGTTAGAAGAAATATATGATCGAGCATTTGAATATGTCTGCCTCAAGCACAAAGGGCACACAATTGAAGAAAAAATCTCTGGCTCTCGACAAACGCCGCGATCTACTTGTGCGCACATCCACACAACACAAACACATGTATGTTTGTAGATCTCAAGGTTTTTGAGAAGCTATGCAGAGAGAAAGCGATGCACACAAGCGCGCAATGCAATGAGTGGGAGCGAGGCAAGCACTGCACATGCATACACGCATATGTATTTGGGCTGTAAGGATGTAAAACTAAAATACATATATTAAGAAATAGCATCAGCCGCAGCGAAGTTGTGCGCTGAGCGAAATGCGGCTTTATACTAAACGTTCGGCTTTCGAGGCCGGCGTTCGGCTGCCACTCTCAGCAGTCTTACTTTGTCTGGGCACACTAAAATGGTCACGGGCCCATGGGGCTCAGTCGTTGACGATTTATCGGGATCCGATTATTCCGCTGTTTGACATATCAATGCATTGTATAGTAAATGCTATTATCTAAATAATAAATTGATTACAGCTTTGCCGCAAGTGGCATACACCAACTCGGGCCCGCTTGTTTTAAAAAATATTGTTAATTGATGATAAGCATTAAGTCGGGTCTGCCTGCTTCTCACAATTTGTAAAAAAAAGCAAACAAATCAAATACTTGACAAATAATTCATTGTGAACAGCTTTTGTAAAAGCTCGAGAAAACGACATTTTCTGACCGCGATGTGATCCTCTTTTTGTTCTTTTATTGTTTTACATTGAGGTTATAAAAGTGTTAAAATATTAGGGAAACACCGTTGCTTTATTTATGCTCGAAGTTTTTTTGCCTATCGTGCGAATCTTATGTACAAGCCACTGTCGTTGCCTCGTTACACAGCTTACGTGTGTTTGTATTGATTGTTTTTCTTAGCGGTATACAAATACTAGCGATCAGCGTTACTACGCACCTAACCAACTTGCACATACTTTAATTAACACTCAGCAAACAGGGTGCCTTTTCATAAACGCAAAGCTATCTCAATTTTTAAGTGCGACTTTAGTCCTCATTTGAAACTATTCATACCAGCCTAGAAGAGTCAAATTTTGATAAAATTGGTCGACCATTGCGCAAGGACTTTGACGAATTAGCTGTTTCCATTGAAAATTCGGTTCAACATTTCGCGAACTTGTGCTGCCCGCGCAAATGGTTAGGGCTAAGGCAGCGCCGGGATAACTCTGACTAATGTAACCTACGTTTAGTGGTGGATACCCTGACTTCACAAGTGTCATACAAAATTATACTAATTTAGAAGATATCGAAAAGCTGAAGGACTCAGCACTGGACGCAAATTGATCACAAGAAAAAACAAACGATAGTTATGCCATAGCAGTTAATTTATTTAATAAAACGATTTAGACGTTAAGGTTTTAAGGCTCACATACTTGAGATATTAGGGCTCATCGGGATGCGATAATGCATCGATGATGCCATTGAACCTGCGGAGTACATCATCATTCCCAGCTGCATTTAGATAACTTTACTTTGTTTTCGAGCCAGTTGACTGCGAGTGCTGATTCATTGTAATTGCTGATGTCCCTTTCTCTATGTCGTCGACATCTACCTCCACCTCCCTCGTTACGCAGTATATCAGCAGTAATGATGTTGTCCTGTTGGCTACTGCTATGGTGTTCACAAAAAATCATGTTGGCACCTTGTCGTGCTCTTTCGGATTCCGGCTCTCGGCTTCAGTTAACGAAGCACAAGCCATTGTGTCTAGTCTTGGAGATTCTCGTCTTGTCAAAGAATGAAACACTCTCACTATTATGTTACAGTCCCAAGTCTGTCAGTATAATCAACCGAGATAACTATTAATATCATGAATTGCAACTTGAAGATAATTTTTTTATGATCTCTGTTTAGGCCAGTTACACCTTTATTCAGGACTACCATGTATTTAAATAACAAGGCTGCGACCACGTTGATTGTGAATTACATTGTAGGCAAATTTAACCCAAGCTCTAGAGAACACGCAAACGAATTGGTGCGACAATTTTGCGAGATTCAATCTCTACTTGAAAGGTACACGAACCATCTCTAAGGAGGAATATGGTTGTGGAAAGCATTTCATTAAGATATATGCCAGATTGGCTAGTGGCCAGTATTCGGTGCATTTTCCCTTCAAGAAAAGTTTGGATTTTCGAGGGAAGTCATATCAACAAGTCTTTCGTTGGTTCCTGACCCTGGAATGGAAACTTCAAAATCGTGCTGAGCTTAACACTCCATGTTCAAATTTTTTGAAGAAATATATAATATAATTATCCAGAATCTTTTGGACTTTGTAAATAATTTTCCCCTCCCTACTGAATCTTTTAAGAGGACAATTGCACGACAACGTTGCGAGTCGTTTTCGACGGCTCAGCAGCTACCTCGTCCGGATATTCGTAAAATGAACTTTTGATGGCTGGTCCTGTTATTTAGAGCGCTTTGTTTCACTTTTTCGCTTTCGTACTTGCCCGCTTGCCTTAACAGGAAATACTGAAAAAATGTATCGCGTTACAACAACAGGAGCCTTTAAATATTTAGAGTGGTTCTCAAGTAATGCTACTTTATTGAAAGGAATACAAGAAGGGCACAGAGAATCTTCTGTAAAGTTTGATGATGGGAGAGATTTCACCAAATATTCCAGGACTCGCTTGTGACTTAGCTTCGGATCGTTTGTTGTTTTCTTTCTCATGTATTCAAAGATCCAATCCACCTTAAAGATCAGTCTCTCGACTGTGGCTCGTTTATATGACCCACTTCGACTTATAGGGTCGGTAATCAATAATGCCAAGATTTTCTTGCAGCAGATATGGAAGGAAAGTCGTGATTGGGACGAGAGTCTGAATCATTGGGTTAGAGGTTGACGGTTTTTGCGATGCGGGGAGTATCTAGGATAGAACTCTAAGAAGAAAAATTCTATTGGCGATCGGATTCGTCGATTATCTTTCAAGGACTGAGTCCTTTAAAATCAATGTGTTTGTGGCTACTAGAAAACAGTAGTCCAAGAGTTAACATACTTTCTAGAGGATCGACACCAAGTGAGGCCAGAGGCCAGAACTTAAAATAAGAAAAAATTGTCCTTATTGTGCATGATCTCCCTATGTTAATATATGTGACACTTGTAAATACGTTAACTATTTTGATACAATGCAGTGTATATTTGCATATGTTTATAAATTCAAAAATTTAAATAAAGCTTCAGCTAAATGCTACATGGTTGTCTTCTTCTGCTTCGCGGTTAAGCCAGTTCACCTCGAGTTGGTCCAGGTGCTATTGACAGCTTCATTCTTAAATGCGCTTAAGAGGTTTATTTCAACTCGTGGCAGCCCATCTTAAATATGGTCGGACAAAAGTCTCTTTATTAGTCGCAGTCATATTAATTCAGTTCACTGGTTCCCCCTCGTTCACCGCATATTGGCGACTTTTGGGAAGCAATGAAGATAGTGAAGCATTATTTTTATCGTGTTTTTGGCTCTTGTGTTCTGAATTACGACGAACTTTGCAACCTAGTTTGCCACATAGCGCCAATAATGAATTCCAGTCTTTTGGTTCCTTTTTCAGAAGAGTCACCATATCTTGCTCTTCTCAGCTCATTTCTTGATTGGATGACCCAACCCATCGTTCCTTGAGGCTGATGTGACGCACCAATATTTTAATCGTACGGGTGGCTGGAAACGCGTAAGCAGCAGCAAGACTTTGGGTCCCGCTGGGGAGAAGAGTATTTAGCCTTGCTTTAGCAGTGCTCCAAATGGCGCACTGTAAAAGCATGCCTATGCGTGAACGAACTAGTAAAGGGTGAAAATCTAACACTAGGAGGTCACAAGTAAGAATCACAGAGCTAATCGTGGGAAAGGAGTCACTCGTGTAGCCATCTTCTCTTTTTTTGATTCATCTTTATTACTACAAAACCAGACGAGTGCGTAGCGCGAGTTTCATATAGTGTTGGAAAGAGGGTTCAGGGTATCCCCTAGTCGGGAGCTCCCGACTAGAACCCCTTACTTGTTTTTTTTTTGTGTTCCCCCTATGCCTTATATTATATTAGTAATAGGTATAGGTTAAAGAATATATAAAAAGTTGTTGGATTGCCTTATTGTAATGGTTCTTGTTAACCTTGTTAGTTTGTATTTTTAATTTGGTAATCGAAAGTGGCAAAGTGTCGCAAGTTTTAGTGACCTCTTCAAACTGATCGAAATTGGTTTGCGTTCAACAAGATTCTCAACGCTGTTCGCTCCCGCCCTTTTTTTAAGTGTCATGTCACCACTTCACTTTAACTTTTTATGCTTTTCTTTACATTTTTGTATTATTTTTCTTGCCTTATTCTCACTTACATTTATTTAATTGATAAACGATATTATTTTTGGTTCGCTCCTTGAGAATATAAGAGTGCCGTATACGCCAGTTATGCTATCTTGCCCGAGGGATGGGGACGTCTTCGTAGGATAGTCGTTGGAATCTTGATATGATAATTCCTTGTTAGCTTTAAGATTGGGTTTATGCTTTTCAATAAAACGTCTGCAGTCTAGTCGTTTCGAACTTAAAACAATTCAAAAAAAAGAAATGTACTTCCCAGAACTGGAGCTACTACTACTACTACTAGCTCCATTGAACCTTGCCGCCGCCTCATACCTTACCGCACTTCCACGTAAGGGCGTAAAGTAAGTCAGCTATCTTATTCTTACCGTGTTATCGGTCGCAAAATCATAGACAAGCTCATCAAATCACAACTCTACCAATACATTTGTTACAACGATATATTTTCACCACAAAAATATTGTCCAACAAAAATTAAGTCCAACGTATCAATATCAAAATCTATTGCCATGATCCTCTTTGACATATGTATAAGCAACTTTTGACTCTGAATGACACAATGGGCTAGTTTTAAAAATAAATCAATCGCAGGCAACCAATTCGGCGTTCGCACTGTATCATTTTTACAGGTTGCCTAACCATGTGCTGGAAGCGTTCGTAATGTATGTCGGCTTCTGTCGACAGGACTACCCATACCTTCGGCAGACCAGAACGTTTTGAGGGGATCACCTGTTTCCATTGACTATTCACACACTAGTGCCTTAAGCGGCCGCAAGCACACCGTCGCCCAAATTTACGCACCCATTGATGAAAATATCTCTGTCTCACGACAAACCCTTGATCGGCTCATTCGCACACATTTGTGTGTGTGTGTGTCTGTGTGTAGAGCTCGAAATTCAGAAATGCCAAAAACTTCAAATTTTGTCAAATTTGCATCGGGCAGGTAACCCACACGCACATAAACGCATAAATGCTCCTATCCATATAGAAAAGTGTGTAAGTGTGTGTGCTTGGCAGGCCCAAAAATGAAATGCCAACGTTCAGGTACCCTTACATCAAGCATGGAAAATAGGAGTTTTGCACGTGAACAGGCCAAACCCTTTAATAATGTCACAAAACTGCTTACTCGAAAGAGTGTGCGTGAGTACAAGTAGCAAGTCGCAAAAATTGAACATTTTCAATTTTTGGTCTTTTCTTAGCATTTTTCGACAAGCCGACGAGGAATTACCCTTGCAGAAATATGACTTAGTATTTGTTTGATTTTAAGCAAAATATGTCCCCACAGTAAACAAAAATATTAGAATATATTATAAAATATTTCATTTGGGTCATTTAAGATTTTATTAAATATAAATAAATCAGATTTTTCTCATTATGCCTAACGTCCAGTTAGAAGAAATATATGATCGAGCATTTGAATATGTCTGCCTCAAGCACAAAGGGCACACAATTGAAGAAAAAATCTCTGGCTCTCGACAAACGCCGCGATCTACTTGTGCGCACATCCACACAACACAAACACATGTATGTTTGTAGATCTCAAGGTTTTTGAGAAGCTATGCAGAGAGAAAGCGATGCACACAAGCGCGCAATGCAATGAGTGGGAGCGAGGCAAGCACTGCACATGCATACACGCATATGTATTTGGGCTGTAAGGATGTAAAACTAAAATACATATATTAAGAAATAGCATCAGCCGCAGCGAAGTTGTGCGCTGAGCGAAATGCGGCTTTATACTAAACGTTCGGCTTTCGAGGCCGGCGTTCGGCTGCCACTCTCAGCAGTCTTACTTTGTCTGGGCACACTAAAATGGTCACGGGCCCATGGGGCTCAGTCGTTGACGATTTATCGGGATCCGATTATTCCGCTGTTTGACATATCAATGCATTGTATAGTAAATGCTATTATCTAAATAATAAATTGATTACAGCTTTGCCGCAAGTGGCATACACCAACTCGGGCCCGCTTGTTTTAAAAAATATTGTTAATTGATGATAAGCATTAAGTCGGGTCTGCCTGCTTCTCACAATTTGTAAAAAAAAAAGCAAACAAATCAAATACTTGACAAATAATTCATTGTGAACAGCTTTTGTAAAAGCTCGAGAAAACGACATTTTCTGACCGCGATGTGATCCTCTTTTTGTTCTTTTATTGTTTTACATTGAGGTTATAAAAGTGTTAAAATATTAGGGAAACACCGTTGCTTTATTTATGCTCGAAGTTTTTTTGCCTATCGTGCGAATCTTATGTACAAGCCACTGTCGTTGCCTCGTTACACAGCTTACGTGTGTTTGTATTGATTATTTTTCTTAGCGGTATACAAATACTAGCGATCAGCGTTACTACGCACCTAACCAACTTGCACATACTTTAATTAACACTCAGCAAACAGGGTGCCTTTTCATAAACGCAAAGCTATCTCAATTTTTAAGTGCGACTTTAGTCCTCATTTGAAACTTTTCATACCAGCCTAGAAGAGTCAAATTTTGATAAAATTGGTCGACCATTGCGCAAGGACTTTGACGAATTAGCTGTTTCCATTGAAAATTCGGTTCGTAGTCAAATCAAGTAATACTGCGTCCTGCTCAACATTTCGCGAACTTGTGCTGCCCGCGCAAATGGTTAGGGCTACGGCAGCGCCGGGATAACTCTGACTAATGTAACCTACGTTTAGTGGTGGATACCCTAAATGGGTAGACTTTCATTCTGACTTCACAAGTGTCATACAAAATTATACTAATTTAGAAGATATCGAAAAGCTGAAGGACTCAGCACTGGACGCAAATTGATCACAAGAAAAAACAAACGATAGTTATGCCATAGCAGTTAATTTATTTAATAAAACGATTTAGACGTTAAGGTTTTAAGGCTCACATACTTGAGATATTAGGGCTCATCGGGATGCGATAATGCATCGATGATGCCATTGAACCTGCGGAGTACATCATCATTCCCAGCTGCATTTAGATAACTTTACTTTGTTTTCGAGCCAGTTGACTGCGAGTGCTGATTCATTGTAATTGCTGATGTCCCTTTCTCTATGTCGTCGACATCTACCTCCACCTCCCTCGTTACGCAGTATATCAGCAGTAATGATGTTGTCCTGTTGGCTACTGCTATGGTGTTCACAAAAAATCATGTTGGCACCTTGTCGTGCTCTTTCGGATTCCGGCTCTCGGCTTCAGTTAACGAAGCACAAGCCATTGTGTCTAGTCTTGGAGATTCTCGTCTTGTCAAAGAATGAAACACTCTCACTATTATGTTACAGTCCCAAGTCTGTCAGTATAATCAACCGAGATAACTATTAATATCATGAATTGCAACTTGAAGATAATTTTTTTATGATCTCTGTTTAGGCCAGTTACACCTTTATTCAGGACTACCATGTATTTAAATAACAAGGCTGCGACCACGTTGATTGTGAATTACATTGTATATTTAACCCAAGCTCTAGAGAACACGCAAACGAATTGGTGCGACAATTTTGCGAGATTCAATCTCTACTTGAAAGGTACACGAACCATCTCTAAGGAGGAATATGGTTGTGGAAAGCATTTCATTAAGATATATGCCAGATTGGCTAGTGGCCAGTATTCGGTGCATTTTCCCTTCAAGAAAAGTTTGGATTTTCGAGGGAAGTCATATCAACAAGTCTTTCGTTGGTTCCTGACCCTGGAATGGAAACTTCAAAATCGTGCTGAGCTTAACACTCCATGTTCAAATTTTTTGAAGAAATATATAATATAATTATCCAGAATCTTTTGGACTTTGTAAATAATTTTCCCCTCCCTACTGAATCTTTTAAGAGGACAATTGCACGACAACGTTGCGAGTCGTTTTCGACGGCTCAGCAGCTACCTCGTCCGGATATTCGTAAAATGAACTTTTGATGGCTGGTCCTGTTATTTAGAGCGCTTTGTTTCACTTTTTCGCTTTCGTACTTGCCCGCTTGCCTTAACAGGAAATACTGAAAAAATGTATCGCGTTACAACAACAGGAGCCTTTAAATATTTAGAGTGGTTCTCAAGTAATGCTACTTTATTGAAAGGAATACAAGAAGGGCACAGAGAATCTTCTGTAAAGTTTGATGATGGGAGAGATTTCACCAAATATTCCAGGACTCGCTTGTGACTTAGCTTCGGATCGTTTGTTGTTTTCTTTCTCATGTATTCAAAGATCCAATCCACCTTAAAGATCAGTCTCTCGACTGTGGCTCGTTTATATGACCCACTTCGACTTATAGGGTCGGTAATCAATAATGCCAAGATTTTCTTGCAGCAGATATGGAAGGAAAGTCGTGATTGGGACGAGAGTCTGAATCATTGGGTTAGAGGTTGACGGTTTTTGCGATGCGGGGAGTATCTAGGATAGAACTCTAAGAAGAAAAATTCTATTGGCGATCGGATTCGTCGATTATCTTTCAAGGACTGAGTCCTTTAAAATCAATGTGTTTGTGGCTACTAGAAAACAGTAGTCCAAGAGTTAACATACTTTCTAGAGGATCGACACCAAGTGAGGCCAGAGGCCAGAACTTAAAATAAGAAAAATTGTCCTTATTGTGCATGATCTCCCTATGTTAATATATGTGACACTTGTAAATACGTTAACTATTTTGATACAATGCAGTGTATATTTGCATATGTTTATAAATTCAAAAATTTAAATAAAGCTTCAGCTAAATGCTACATGGTTGTCTTCTTCTGCTTCGCGGTTAAGCCAGTTCACCTCGAGTTGGTCCAGGTGCTATTGACAGCTTCATTCTTAAATGCGCTTAAGAGGTTTATTTCAACTCGTGGCAGCCCATCTTAAATATGGTCGGACAAAAGTCTCTTTATTAGTCGCAGTCATATTAATTCAGTTCACTGGTTCCCCCTCGTTCACCGCATATTGGCGACTTTTGGGAAGCAATGAAGATAGTGAAGCATTATTTTTATCGTGTTTTTGGCTCTTGTGTTCTGAATTACGACGAACTTTGCAACCTAGTTTGCCACATAGCGCCAATAATGAATTCCAGTCTTTTGGTTCCTTTTTCAGAAGAGTCACCATATCTTGCTCTTCTCAGCTCATTTCTTGATTGGATGACCCAACCCATCGTTCCTTGAGGCTGATGTGACGCACCAATATTTTAATCGTACGGGTGGCTGGAAACGCGTAAGCAGCAGCAAGACTTTGGGTCCCGCTGGGGAGAAGAGTATTTAGCCTTGCTTTAGCAGTGCTCCAAATGGCGCACTGTAAAAGCATGCCTATGCGTGAACGAACTAGTAAAGGGTGAAAATCTAACACTAGGAGGTCACAAGTAAGAATCACAGAGCTAATCGTGGGAAAGGAGTCACTCGTGTAGCCATCTTGCACAGCGCATCAGAAGTGATAAGGAGAGCTGTAAGCAATACTTATAACAAAATTTTAATCATTATTGTTAAACGAATACTTATATTTTGTAATCGCTAAGTTTGAATAAATAGACATTTTTATCTCGAATCTGCCGGCTTTTTGGCTGTTGAATATAAAATAATCAAACACAATCAACATTTTCAGTCAGGGCTTAGTTGAAAGCATATGTCTTCTAGCAAGGGGAGAATGTCTGCTTACGCCGCCAATACACGTTGAGTCACCTCGGAACTGATAAGAGAAGGGCGTCTTAACTTATAACGGTACTCTGCGAAGCTATTACTCTACTTAACAATAGATCTTATTGTGTTATAGAATATTCGTATATTCTTAAAAAGTCAATTGCATTGTGGCCTAAATTGCTGGGTAGTTCCAATTGGTTTATTTATTTGATTTATAGCTATGGTGTGCATGCATAGGAATGGCAATAACTTTTAAATGAAAGATTTTTGATATACATACATATATGTATATGTACTATTCAAGAAGCTATATGAAAAATTTTGTGACTCTAGCTCTCATAATACATGAGATTTGCACGCTATCGACTATCGGAAACAAACTTGTACTGCGCGGGCACTAGTCTCTACAGACACACGGTTATGGCAATGTCGACTTGGCTATTGATGCTGATGAAAAAAATATATATACATTATGGGGCCGTAGATGCATCCTGCCGCGTTTACATACATTTTCACAAATACATTATTTCGCTTTTCCCAATTTCATTGGGTTCACGGCGTACAAAACATTGGATTTCGATAACGATTTTAAATAATTGTTAGGAATCGGGTAAACATGATAGCTGATTTGAAACAGTTCGTACTGCGAGGAGACGAAGGTTCAGGGAATTCACTAGTCGGGCACTCCCGACTTGAGCCTCTTAAACTCGCTGGTATATGAGAGTATATATTTCAAATTTCAAGTATCTAGTTTTTGTACTCTCCGAGATTTACGAGTTCATACAAACAGAGGGAGGAGATGCTATCTTCTGCCTGTTTGCTGTTTTGCTCAGAGCCATTATACTATTTTTATCCATATTATATTAATATTTCATTAATATTTTCGAAAGTATAATTTGCATGCCCCTGCTTTTTATGTCCAAGCTGTGGTTGCAATAAAGATAGCCTCCTACCTGGACGAGTTCAACAATCGTTACGTAAACGTAAACATTCACAGCCATGTCATGCGGCTATCACCAACATTAAAAAACCATCAGTAATCATCTCGGATTGCTGGATTTATATCAACATCCGAATGGGGCCAATAGTCAGGGATTGGAATACAATGAGTCACCATGAGTCCATAGGGATCTAAGTGTATCTAATCGCTGGATTTTTTTCAATGGTTCGAGGTACACAAATATAGAAATACAGTAGTAGTAGTGCTGCCTTGTATGAGTATTGGAGTTCTTGTTTAAAGAAAAAATTAATCTTATGTAAGATTAATACTGCCTGCTATTAAAAGGCGGTACTATGCAAGGTCTTATGACTACAGCTTTAAAACTAACCATTGCATGCAGCACACAGATAGTCGGCCATTCCAATATTGACTCAGCTATTGATATTGTTCAAGAAAATATGTACTTCATGCAGTTAGATATGTCTCCACCGAAAGTGACCGACTAAGAGATACTTTGTACCCAGCTAAAATCTGACATTTAACGTATTTAGATGCATTTCTTATAAATATAAATAAATAAAAAATAAATAAAAATAAACACTAACTCCACAAGGTTTAACAATTTACCCAGCATAGATAAATTCAGCTGTTAATGCTAATTAAGATTATATATACATACATATGTGTATTACATGACATCGGAGATATCTTCTTCTGCAGGTATAACCATTTTCACAACAGCAGAATGCAATAAGCCAAACTCTTAATCAATGCAATCAACCTAGAAAGGTAATCTCTAGGGAAATACAAACGTTTTTATATGCCCATTTATTGATTCTGCACAAGAGTAGAATATATTTGTATTAATTTTCTTCTATGTTATCTCCTTTTATAAAACTGACCAGATATACGAGCGGCGATAGCTTTGACGGATATGTATTTATATATTTATATTACTTACATTTGACCGAAGTAGTATTGGAAGAGTTCACTGCTGGTATTATATTTTTCAGAACTATACCGTCTTGTTTTCTATAGCCTTGTGCGTCATTATTTCTATACAAAATATTTTCAATACTAAACGAGAGGGCTCGACCAGTGTTATGCTTGTTGATAAACTCTTCCGAAATAATAGAGTCAAGAGACATATTTTTAATTTTGCACAATACTTCACTTGATTATAAAACGCATTTAGTTTCTTTTATTGTGTTTTGAGTATAAATGATACCGATACATGTTCAACCATTTCAGCTTAAGATGATTTGCGCATAACTAAGGTCAAGCTATTTAATATTATTTTTCCTTTCCATCAACAAATTTTAGCGCACTTGTGATTCGTCCAACATCATCCACATTTCCGACTCCGCCCAGCTAATAGCGCATTGGCTTAAAAGTTCATGCCTAGTCCAGCTGAGAACAAGCATTTATAGCTGCAGCTACAAACGACCAATCATAAAGCAAAGTGCTTTTATTCATCTTTCTCGGATAGGGCTTGGCTTGTATGTACTCTTACATTTCATAATAACATACATACGTACATGTATTATTGACCAACTGTACGGTATATACAACTTTTCTAAAAGTGGTCTAGCATAAAGATTAGTACCCACAAATTATATCGCTTACTTTTCAATTGCGTGACAAATGTACGTTAACGAACAAGTGTTATTACGAAATTATGGGAGCAAGTCACATTAGCATACCATACACATGCACATACATACATATGTATATGAGTATTTACATTGGCTACAATGGATTGTTAGCATCATAGCAGACGCCCAATTCCATCTGTTATTTTGTGTAATTTGGCAATCTGGTGTCAAAACGTAATAAAATATAAACTCGTTCTCGACTAGAAGATACTTCTTACCCAGATTTCACTCATATAAGTTACTCTTTTACTTTTATTCATTAATTTTAATTTTTTTATACAATCGTCTATTTGATTTGATTGGGATTCGGAAAATTATTAAAAATGTAAATAAGCATGATTTCTGAATGCTTTTTGGAGCCTTTGAATCGCCGAAATTTTCTTAGCCCAGAAGAAGAACGGTTTCAATTAATCAACACATACCTTAGGATGTCGAAAATGTCATCATACATACATATGTACATATATCTGATAAATACATTTGCACCACTTTATTATACCTTTTACAATTTGTATTGAATACAGGGTATACAATGTTTAAATCTAGAAGGGACATAACGAATGTACGCTTGTATACATACATAAATATATATTTAGATACATATGTAAATATTTTAAACAAATGTACGCATGCCTATTATTATTTATTAATAAGCCGCACCCAATACACAGTCAGATGTAAACGACTCAATTTGCGTTAAAGGCTTATTGCAAAGTAGGTAAATTTTTGGACCTATGAATATATATGTAGGTAGATATCGACATATGTGTTTTGTGTATGTACATACATACATATGTATATTCTATTGGAATTCCTTGAATTCGAAACTATCAAGAAATGTGAACAAAATAAATTGATTGGGATAGTCTGAAGTTTTTCTGATGACACTTGGCAATACTTTGTCTATGTATTGTATATAATGCAGCCAAATCATTCACAATTTCATACAACTCCCACACAATCGGTGAAACTTCATGTCTTTGTGTGAAGAACTTTTTTAAACCTAAAGATATCATAATTAAACTTTTCAGTGTCGAACTTCCTTATTCTTCTGGCATATCAGCAAAATCAATAAATTATCAATATCTAGGTGCCCAGTTACACATCTTCCATGAGAAAATTCGCTGGGAAGCACTGAAAACATACTACATATTTGCTATACATAAATACATACAGATGTCTGCAATGGTATTTCATTTTTGGGCATCCAGTCTTGTGTATTAGATGCAGAATAAGTACAATAAGTAAAACCCACTTATTTAAAGAGAATTTGTATTTAGATGCGTAGTACATTTTTCGGGTAGTCTGATTGCATTAATGGCATATTAAGTATCATTAGCCTTTTGGGCGTAAATAAAATAATTTAATATAATCAGTTCTTTCCCGAGCATTGCCTATTAAAACCTCCTCCCTTTAGACATTGAGGTAGGATATTTCGAATCTTTTTCACCACTAACTATTTATTCTTATTGCAGACTCAGGTCGAAAATTTGTCGGTTATAAAAAAAACAAGTAAGAGGTTCTAGTCGGAAGCTCCCGACTAGGGAATACCCTGAACCCTTTTATTTCAACACCAAATGCAGCTAGCGCTACGCGCTCGTTTGCCTTAGTAGCAATAAAGAAAAATAATAAAAAAGTTCCCTTGGCAGGGTTCGAACTCGCCGACTCTACCCACCAACGACACCAACAATTGAGTCTTAATGGGAAAATAACAAAATAAAATAGCAGCACAGAAAACAATACAATCGCAATTGCAATGTTGTTAATAGAATTCAAAGCAGACGCGCATGAATGTGTGTGTGTACATGTTTACAGAAATTCTTAGAATTTGGGCTTGCTGCCCCAAACTCGAGGCCAGCAATAACATGCTTTATTTAATAACTTTTGTGTTTCTTAACAGATCTTGATGAAATTTTCTACATCGTAATGTACTATTTAATATTCGTGTATTATCAAAAAGTCAATTGCATTTTAATTGTGGCTTATATTGGTGGGCAGCATAAATTTGTGTTTTAACTTGATTTATAGCTATTACGTAGTAGCGGGGACGTGGCGATGGGTATAAAATGAAAGATACTTGATATATATATACTATTCTAGAAGCTACATGTCAAGGTCGGTGATTATTATTATTTACCAAAATTGCTCAACAAACAGGATTTCGATATTGATTTTTATCGATTACTTGGAAAGGGGGCAAGTTATCGAATATCAGAAACAAACTCGATCTACGCGGGCACTAGGAGGACCTACAGCTAAAAATTTCATGTCTCTAGCTCTTATAAGTTCTGAGATCCTTGTGTTCATACATACGGACGGACGGACATGGCTAGATCAACTCGGCTGTTGATGCTGATAAAGAATAAATGTACTTTATGGGGTCGCAGATGCTTGCTTCGGCCTGTTACATACATTTGCTCAAATTCATTATACCCTTTTTTCCATTTTCAATGGGTTCAGGGTATAAAACTTATAATATAGTTTAAAGTTGTATAAATATAACAAGCAAGAGGTTCTACTCGGGACCTCCCGACTAGGGGATACCCTGAACCCTCTTATTCCAACACCAAATGCAGCTCGCTCTACCCGCTCGTTTGCTTTAGTAGTAATAAGGATAAATTAAAAAAAAAAGTCCCGAACTCGCAACTAACAGCACTACTTGCCGCTGCCTCTACCCAACAGCCACATCAGTTAAAAAGAAAACCAATTTCCCAGGTAGGTTTCGAACTCGCAACAGACTGCACTACTTGCCGCTGCTTCTACCCAACAGCCACACCAATTATTGAGTCAAGATGAGAAAAAAACAAATTAAAAAAGCAGCACAAAAAACAATACAATCGCAATTGCAATTCTGTTGATAGAATTCAATAAAGACGCGCATGAATGTGTGCGTGTACATGTATACACAAATTCTTTCAACACGTGGGCAGCCGAAACACATAACTTTTGTGTTTCTTAACCGATCTTAATGAAATTTTTAGCAGATCTTATTATACTATAAAATATTCGTGTATTCTTAAAATGACAATTGCATTTAAATTGTGGCTTATATTGGTGGGCAGCATAAATTGACGTTTTCACTTGATTTATAGATTTGTGGTTGTAGCGGGGAGGTGGTGATAGCTATAAAATGAAATATATTTGATATACTATTCTAGAAGCTCCATGTCAAGTTTGGTGACTCTAGCTCTATTTTTTGTTAAAATTGCTCAAAAAACAGGATTTCGATATCGATTTTTATCGATTTCTTGGAAACGGGGCAAGTTATCGAATATCGGAAACAAACTCGATCAGCCACTAGGAGGACCTACAGCCAAAATTTCTCTGGCTCTTATAATTTCTGAGATACTCGCGTTCATACATACGGACAACGGACGGACGGACAGGCGGACATGGCTAGATCGAAAATGCTTCCTTCAGCCTGTTACATACATTTGCACAAAACCGATTTACCCTTTTTATCCATTTTCAATGGGTTCAGGGTATAATAAAGAAAAATTAACATAAAAAAATAAGTATTCCTTGGCAGGGTTCGAACTCGCGACTAACCGCAACACCTGCCGCCACCTTTAGTCACCAGCCATACAATAATTGAGTTTTAATGAGAAAAAAAGCAAGACGCGCATGAATGTGTGTGTGAACTGGTATACAGCAATTCTTGGAATTTGCGCTAGCTGCTGCTAACACGAGCGCACATAACTTTTGTATTTCTAAACCGATCTTAATCAAATTTTCAACAGTACATCTTAGTGTGCCATATAATATTTGTGTATTCTCAAAAAGTCAATTGCATATGAATTGTGTCTTAAATTAGTGTGCAATACAAGTAAGTGGATTATTAACTTGATTTATAGCATTTTGGTGGTAGCGGGGAGGTGGCAATAGGTATAATATGCAAGATACTTGATATATATATACTATTCTAGAAGCAACATATCAAGTTCGGTGACTCTAGCTCTTAAAATTAAAAGGTTTGCTCAAATAGCAGGATTTCGATATCATAATTTACCGATTATTTAAAAACGAGGCAAGTTATCGATAATCGGAAACGAGCTCGTACTGCGCATGGACTAGTCTTAAGTCTCTAGCTCTTATAGGTTCTGAGATTCATGCGTTCATACATACGACGGACGGACAGAAAGTCTAAATCTATTTAACGTGGCGTTTACCCCATGGGGGTGTACTACCACAGTGTTCGTTTATGCCACATATGAGACATAAAATACAGCGAGCCGAAACAAAGCGTCGGACTAGTGACCCTTCGGTACCAATTGAATGCATGTTTGTCGACCATGACATTCCCCCTTGAAAATAAAATCTTTAAAATATTCATATATACCAAATACAAAATAGGAGCAATTATATATTTATAGCATTCATAATTTTATTGTCTTAAAATATTTAGCTTTTTCATATATGAATTTGATCTCCAGGTGAATAGCAAGTCCAAAAACTTTTAAATGCACACATACCAACGCTTAAGTAACCTTTCGAACAAGAACGAGCTAAAATTAAAGAATTTCGCATCGAGTTGGCAAACCCTTTCATTATTTCATATTACTCGTCCTCTCAAAAGGGAAGAAATGCGACCGACTTTTGACAAAAATTGAATTGAATGTGCGGACACATACACACACAAACATTTAAACGGTTCCTAGACATAAAGAGAGCATTGAGAGCACTGAGAGTAAGTGCGAGCGAGATAAAAATAAACAGTGATGCCGTTCTATCGCACAAATCATATGGAAGAGAGTAAGCCAAATGAGTTTCCTGTAGTGTGAGCGATCAAAAGATGGCATATATATATCTTACTCGCTCGTTGGACCAGATGCAAACCTTTTTTTGGTGATCAACAACCTTTCACTGCATGTCCTATCTATATGTTTTTTGGTTAGTGATATAGATTAGTAACCACAAATTATATCGCCAACAATTGGACCGCTTTTCTGTTACTTTTCAATTAAAAACGTGTTAATGGTTAACTAGTCTTTTACAAACAGCTTTGCGTGACATATGTATGTACGTAAACGAACAAGTGTTATTACGAGATTATGGGAGCAAGTCACATTAGCATACCATACACATGCACATACATACATATATGAGTATTTACCTTGGCTACAATGGATTGTTAGCATCATAGCAGACGCCCAATTCCATCTGTTATTTTGTGTAATTTGGCAATCTGGTGTCAAAACGTAATAAAATATAAACTCGTTCTCGACTAGAAGATACTTCTTACCCAGATTTCACTCATATAAGTTACTTTTTTACTTTTATTCATTAATTTTAATTTTTTTATACAATCGTCTATTTGATTTGATTGCGATTCGGAAAATTATTAAAAATGTAAATAAGCATGATTTCTGAATGCTTTTTGGAGCCTTTGAATCTCCGAAATTTTCTTAGCCCAGAAGAAGAACGGTTTCAATTAATCAACACATACCTTAGGATGTCGAAAATGTCATCATACATACATATGTACATATATCTGATAAATACATTTGCACCACTTTATTATACCTTTTACAATTTGTATTGAATACAGGGTATACAATGTTTAAATCTAGAAGGGACATAACGAATGTACGCTTGTATACATACATAAATATATATTTAGATACATATGTAAATATTTTAAACAAATGTACGCATGCCTATTATTATTTATTAACAAGCCGCACCCAATACACACTCAGATGTAAACGACTCAATTTGTGTTAAAGGTTTATTGCAAAGTAGGTAAATTTTTGGACCTATGAATATATATGTAGGTAGATATCGACATATGTGTTTTGTGTATGTACATACATACATATGTATATTCTATTGGAATTCCTTGAATTCGAAACTATCAAGAAATGTAAACAAAATAAATTGATTGGGATAGTCTGAAGTTTTTCTGATGACACTTGGCAATACTTTGTCTATGTATTCAAAATGCAGCCAAATCATTCACAATTTCATACAACTCCCACACAATCGGTGAAACTTCATGTCTTTGTGTGAAGAACTTTTTTAAACCTAAAGATATCATAATTAAACTTTTCAGTGTCGAACTTCCTTATTCTTCTGGCATATCAGCAAAATCAATAAATTATCAATATCTAGGTGCCCAGTTACACATCTTCCATGAGAAAATTCGCTGGGAAGCACTGAAAACATACATAAATACATACAGATGTCTGCAATGGTATTTCATTTTTGGGCATCCAGCCTTGTGTATTAGATGTAGAATAAGTACAATAAGTAAAACCCACTTATTTATTTGGGCGTAAATAAAAGAGAGAGTTCTCAGTTGAGAGTGATTGACGTGTTTTACTTGTGCTCCAAGATTTTTATATGTATATTTTTGCGCCTAAATCCTGCTTTTTATTTCCAAATTTTGAATTTTTTGTGCTTTATTTAAAAAGCTTTTATAACTTGTGCAAAGTGTTATCTGTTGTGCAGCGTAAGTCTGTTAATTATTGCATTTATTAAACTCGGCGTCAGTTCCGTATTGTTAATATTGCCTGTTTTGATTCTTTTGCTTTGGTGCTCCCCTGTGCATACACTTGTTTGTGCGTATGTTCGATGCTGCATATTTCTGCTTGTGCATTGCGCTCTCGCTATTGTGGGGGAATAAAACTGGGGTAATATTTGGGCAGTCGCTCGGAGAAGGCGATAATGACAACATTGGAGATAAATCCAAGTTGCTAGGCAGGGACAACAGAGGCATAGGTGTCTGGACAGACGGAGAGGGCAACTGCAAAAATTGAGGCTCCAACCGGCGATTGGTTGGAGACTCGAATTTGTATTTGCTAAGCAACTCACAACTCGAATCAAAACTACTCGAGAGCTGCTTAGCTACGTTATTTAGTTTTAAGAATTGATTTCTCACAGAATTATACATTTTGGAGAAATCAATTTGCTTGTCGATGCATTCTGGGCACGACCAACGCAAGCCGCCGCAGCCCTTCTTGGCAATTGCAGCGATCTTGTCGCAATCACGCCCAGTGAGACCTGCACATTTAGAATGCATTATATTCTCACACAGCCAGCAATTAACAAATTGCGGCAATGCAGAATCATCAGCCTGCTTGAACGTGCAAGGTTTCTTACAACACGACATAATTACTACCAGCGTTAAAAGAAAAAGCAAAAGTTGCGGGAGCGTAGAGTAAAACGAAACACGGTGCATAAAAATATAGCAAGTAAACGCTCAAAAAATAACTATTCGTACACAAACAAATTGTTTGGAGCGAAAAGCAACACCCTAAACTCCCTCTTAGATATGTGTATTCCCAAGTCAATTCCTTCGACTACTTCTTCAAAGCCACCTTGGTTTACTCCCAGATTATCAAATCTAAAAAAAATAAAATCTAAATATTTAAAAAAGGTTAAAATTCTGGTTCGTGTACAGACTTGGCTAAATATTCCATAGCCAAGTCGAACTTCTTTCTTCTGAATTCTCAATGCTATGAGAATTATCTAGCTCGTTGCAAAAGGCAATTTTCCCTTAATCCGAGAAAGATTTACAATTTTGTAAACTTGAAGCGTAAATCTTCAAGTTTGCCATCTTCTTTTTCTCTCGGGATGGATAAAGCTAGCAATGACTCTGATTCTGCTAACCTATTTGCTAATTTTTTTCAATCAACTTACTCTTCAGTCTGTCATAATAATAATTCTTACCCTTATACTATTACTTCCTCTAGTTCTATACCTCCCCCTATTATTTCCCATTCCTCTCTCTTTTTAGCTTTAAATTCTTCTTTCTCTCCTGGGCCTGACAATATCCCTAGTTGTCTACTCAAGGAGTGTAGTTCTTCCCTTGTTTATCCATTGCTTAAGCTTTTTAATCTATCCCTTGAATCTTCTGTTTTTCCATCTCTTTGGAAAGAATCTTATATCATTCCTCTCCACAAGAAAGGTGGAAAGTCTGATATACTAAATTACAGAGGCATCGCAAAACTGTCCGCTATTCCTAAATTATTTGAAAAAATAATCACTTCGAATTTGCAGCATTTCTGCAAATCAGTTGTTTCCCCTGTTCAACATGGATTCGTACAGAATCGGTCTACTACGACCAATCTGCTTGAGCTTACTTCCTTGGTAAATGATGCTTTCCTTTTGAAAATGCAAACTGATGTCATTTACACTGACTACAGTAAGGCGTTTGACTCCGTGCACTATGACATTTTACTTTTTAAACTTGACCGAATAGGTTTCTCTCCGTCTCCTTTGCTTTGGATTAGTTTTTATTTAAAAGGTAGGACCCAAAGAGTAATGCTGAGGCTGACTACATCTAAACAGGTTCACGTTACCTCTGGTGTTCCTCAAGGTAGTCATCTTGGACCTTTACTCTTTACTCTTTTTGTAAATGATCTTCCCTCTGTTATATCCCATGCCCGTGTACTCATGTATGCGGACGACGTGAAACTTATTCTATCATACACTAATCCCCTACATCATTCTCGTCTTCAAGACGATTTGAACGCTATGCAACTTTGGTGCTCGGCCAATCAATTGCATCTGAATTGTTCAAAGTGTATGTTAATGACATTTAATCGTAATACACCTTATCTTGTCAATTATACAATCGACAATACCCCATTGCAACGTATACTAACAGTTAGGGATCTAGGCGTTCTTTTTTATTCTAAACTCTGTTTCAATCTTCACATAGATACCTACGTTAATGAGGCAAAAGGTGTACTTGGATTCATTAAACGATGGTCTAAAGAGTTTAACAATCCTTTTATACCGAAACTTCTGTACATCTCTCTTGTTCGCCCTATCCTTGAATACTGCTCTTGCATCTGGTCTCCGCAGTATAACAATAGCCAGGATCGTATTGAATCTGTTCAGAAGCAATTTCTGCTTTTTGCCTTACGAGGTTTAAATTGGGACCCTAATCTTCGGTTGCCATCCTATTCCAGCAGGCTGCTTCTTCTTAATCTTCCGTCGTTAACCAACCGTAGGACAATTCTCGGTGTTGTCTTTCTACATAAGTTGGTTGTTGGCGATATAGATTCTCCTTTTCTGTTAGGGCGTCTTCAATTCTCTGTTCCGGCTAGACCAATCAGAAATTACCGCCCCTTATTCCTATCGACGTGCACAACAGACTACGCTATGCACAATTCTTTTCGCGTGCTATGTAAAAATTACAATAGTTTGCATCACGTTTTCTCTACCGAACTTTCTCTACCCGTAATAAAATCGTTGCTTTCAGGATACCTTCGATAAGTCACTGACCATTCCCAGCTATGAGCTGGGGCATGGCTGGCCGGACTGCCTGTGAATTTTCCCCCACCGGGTCGGTGATTTCCCATTACTTTCCCAATACTATCTCTTTATTCTATCTCCTTAACACTCTGTATATCTAGCATACAGTTCTTTACTTTATTAACAATCTTCCTCCTTTCTTTTCTCCTATTTATGGTATATTCTTAAATAATATAGCAAATTAACATTATTTTTAATTTTACGTAAGAACAATTTTTCCTACTTACACCCATCTTTTTAGATGTAGGCTCTTATAGCGTCACTGACAAAATTAGCTGTGAAAAGGGGCACAGCTGGCAGGACTGGAAAATAAAACACCTCCATCGGTCGGTGATGCTATTAGAAATTTGTGTTCTCTATCTAGGCTTTTAGCATTTAATTTTTCTAATTGTATTTATAATGTGTTGAATAATTGGAAAACACTCGTTTTGTCGACCACACATAAATAAATAAATAAAAAAAAATGCCCGAGTTTCGCGGGTCGCCGTGACGCCGCGATCTACTTGTGCGCACATCCACACAACACAAACACATGTATGTTTGTAGATCTCAAGGTTTTTGAGAAGCTATGCAGAGAGAAAGAGATGCACACAAGCGCGCAATGCATTGAGTGGGAGCGAGGCAAGCACTGCACATGCATACACGCATATGTATTTGGGCTGTAAGGATGTAAAACTAAAATACATATATTAAGAAATAGCATCAGCCGCAGCGAAGTTGTGCGCTGAGCGAAATGCGGCTTCATACTAAACGTTCGGCTTTCGAGGCCGGCGTTCGGCTGCCACTCTCAGCAGTCTAACTTTGTCTGGGCACACTAAAATGGTCACGGGCCCATGGGGCTCAGTCGTTGACGATTTATCGGGATCCGATTATTCCGCTGTTTGACATATCAATGCATTGTATAGTAAATGCTATTATCTAAATAATAAATTGATTACAGCTTTGCCGCAAGTGGCATACACCAACTCGGGCCCGCTTGTTTTAAAAAATATTGTTAATTGATGATAAGCATTAAGTCGGGTCTGCCTGCTTCTCACAATTTGTAAAAAAAAAGCAAACAAATCAAATACTTGACAAATAATTCATTGTGAACAGCTTTTGTAAAAGCTCGAGAAAACGACATTTTCTGACCGCGATGTGATCCTCTTTTTGTTCTTTTATTGTTTTACATTGAGGTTATAAAAGTGTTAAAATATTAGGGAAACACCGTTGCTTTATTTATGCTCGAAGTTTTTTTGCCTATCGTGCGAATCTTATGTACAAGCCACTGTCGTTGCCTCGTTACACAGCTTACGTGTGTTTGTAATGATTGTTTTTCTTAGCGGTATACAAATACTAGCGATCAGCGTTACTACGCACCTAACCAACTTGCACATACTTTAATTAACACTCAGCAAACAGGGTGCCTTTTCATAAACGCAAAGCTATCTCAATTTTTAAGTGCGACTTTAGTCCTCATTTGAAACTTTTCATACCAGCCTAGAAGAGTCAAATTTTGATAAAATTGGTCGACCATTGCGCAAGGACTTTGACGAATTAGCTGTTTCCATTGAAAATTCGGTTCGTAGTCAAATCAAGTAATACTGCGTCCTGCTCAACATTTCGCGAACTTGTGCTGCCCGCGCAAATGGTTAGGGCTACGGCAGCGCCGGGATAACTCTGACTAATGTAACCTACGTTTAGTGGTGGATACCCTAAATGGGTAGACTTTCATTCTGACTTCACAAGTGTCATACAAAATTATACTAATTTAGAAGATATCGAAAAGCTGAAGGACTCAGCACTGGACGCAAATTGATCACAAGAAAAAACAAACGATAGTTATGCCATAGCAGTTAATTTATTTAATAAAACAATTTAGACGTTAAGGGTTTAAGGCTCACATACTTGAGATATTAGGGCTCAGCGGGATGCGATAATGCATCGATGATGCCATTGAACCTGCGCAGTACATCATCATTCCCAGCTGCATTTAGATAACTTTACTTTGTTTTCGAGCCAGTTGACTGAGAGTGCTGATTCATTGTAATTGCTCATGTCCCTTTCTCTATGTCGTCGACATCTACCTCCGCCTCCCTCGTTACGCAGTATATCAGCAGTAATGATGTTGTCCTGTTGGCTACTGCTATGGTGTTCACAAAAAATCATGTTGGCACCTTGTCGTGCTCTTTCGGATTCCGGCTCTCGGCTTCAGTTAACGAAGCACAAGCCATTGTGTCTAGTCTTGGAGATTCTCGTCTTGTCAAAGAATGCAATACTCTCACTATTATGTTACAGTCCCAAGTCTGTCAGTATAATCAACCGAGATAACTATTAATATCATGAATTGCAACTTGAAGATAATTTTTTTATGATCTCTGTTTAGGCCAGTTACACCTTTATTCAGGACTACCATGTATTTAAATAACAAGGCTGCGACCACGTTGATTGTGAATTACATTGTAGGCAAATTTAACCCAAGCTCTAGAGAACACGCAAACGAATTGGTGCGACAATTTTGCGAGATTCAATCTCTACTTGAAAGGTACACGAACCATCTCTAAGGAGGAATATGGTTGTGGAAAGCATTTCATTAAGATATATGCCAGATTGGCTAGTGGCCAGTATTCGGTGCATTTTCCCTTCAAGAAAAGTTTGGATTTTCGAGGGAAGTCATATCAACAAGTCTTTCGTTGGTTCCTGACCCTGGAATGGAAACTTCAAAATCGTGCTGAGCTTAACACTCCATGTTCAAATTTTTTGAAGAAATATATAATATAATTATCCAGAATCTTTTGGACTTTGTAAATAATTTTCCCCTCCCTACTGAATCTTTTAAGAGGACAATTGCACGACAACGTTGCGAGTCGTTTTCGACGGCTCAGCAGCTACCTCGTCCGGATATTCGTAAAATGAACTTTTGATGGCTGGTCCTGTTATTTAGAGCGCTTTGTTTCACTTTTTCGCTTTCGTACTTGCCCGCTTGCCTTAACAGGAAATACTGAAAAAATGTATCGCGTTACAACAACAGGAGCCTTTAAATATTTAGAGTGGTTCTCAAGTAATGCTACTTTATTGAAAAAAATACAAGAAGGGCACAGAGAATCTTCTGTAAAGTTTGATGATGGCTGGTCCTGTTATTTAGAGCGCTTTGTTTCACTTTTTCGCTTTCGTACTTGCCCGCTTGCCTTAACAGGAAATACTGAAAAAATGTATCGCGTTACAACAACAGGAGCCTTTAAATATTTAGAGTGGTTCTCAAGTAATGCTACTTTATTGAAAAAAATACAAGAAGGGCACAGAGAATCTTCTGTAAAGTTTGATGATGGGAGAGATTTCACCAAATATTCCAGGACTCGCTTGTGACTTAGCTTCGGATCGTTTGTTGTTTTCTTTCTCATGTATTCAAAGATCCAATCCACCTTAAAGATCAGTCTCTCGACTGTGGCTCGTTTATATGACCCACTTCGACTTATAGGGTCGGTAATCAATAATGCCAAGATTTTCTTGCAGCAGATATGGAAGGAAAGTCGTGATTGGGACGAGAGTCTGAATCATTGGCATCAGCTTGGCATCATCTTTGCGGCATTTTCGATTAAGAGCAGTTTCACTACCTGCAGCAGGGTTAGAGGTTGACGGTTTTTGCGATGCGGGGAGTATCTAGGATAGAACTCTAAGAAGAAAAATTCTATTGGCGATCGGATTCGTCGATTATCTTTCAAGGACTGAGTCCTTTAAAATCAATGTGTTTGTGGCTACTAGAAAACAGTAGTCCAAGAGTTAACATACTTTCTAGAGGATCGACACCAAGTGAGGCCAGAGGCCAGAACTTAAAATAAGAAAAATTGTCCTTATTGTGCATGATCTCCCTATGTTAATATATGTGACACTTGTAAATACGTTAACTTTTTTGATACAATGCAGTGTATATTTGCATATGTTTATAAATTCAAAAATTTAAATAAAGCTTCAGCTAAATGCTACATGGTTGTCTTCTTCTGCTTCGCGGTTAAACCAGTTCACCTCGAGTTGGTCCAGGTGCTATTGACAGCTTCATTCTTAAATGCGCTTATGAGGTTTATTTCAACTCGTGGCAGGCCATCTTAAATATGGTCGGACAAAAGTCTCTTTATTAGTCGCAGTCATATTAATTCAGTTCACTGGTTCCCCCTCGTTCACCGCATATTGGCGACTTTTGGGAAGCAATGAAGATAGTGAAGCATTATTTTTATCGTGTTTTTGGCTCTTGTGTTCTGAATTACGACGAACTTTGCAACCTAGTTTGCCACATAGCGCCAATAATGAATTCCAGTCTTTTGGTTCCTTTTTCAGAAGAGTCACCATATCTTGCTCTTCTCAGCTCATTTCTTGAGTGGATGACCCAACCCATCGTTCCTTGAGGCTGATGTGACGCACCAATATTTTAATCGTACGGGTGGCTGGAAACGCGTAAGCAGCAGCAAGACTTTGGGTCCCGCTGGGGAGAAGAGTATTTAGCCTTGCTTTAGCAGTGCTCCAAATGGCGCACTGTAAAAGCATGCCTATGCGTGAACGAACTAGTAAAAGGTGAAAATCTAACACTAGGAGGTCACAAGTAAGAATCACAGAGCTAATCGTGGGAAAGGAGTCACTCGTGTAGCCATCTTGCACAGCGCATCAGAAGTGATAAGGAGAGCTGTAAGCAATACTTATAACAAAATTTTAATCATTATTGTTAAACGAATACTTATATTTTGTAATCGCTAAGTTTGAATAAATAGACATTTTTATCTCGAATCTGCCGGCTTTTTGGCTGTTGAATATAAAATAATCAAACACAATCAACATTTTCAGTCAGGGCTTAGTTGAAAGCATATGTCTTCTAGCAAGGGGAGAATGTCTGCTTACGCCGCCAATACACGTTGAGTCACCTCGGAACTGATAAGAGAAGGGCGTCTTAACTTATAACGGTACTCTGCGAAGCTATTACTCTACTTAACAATAGATCTTATTGTGTTATAGAATATTCGTATATTCTTAAAAAGTCAATTGCATTGTGGCCTAAATTGCTGGGTAGTTCCAATTGGTTTATTTATTTGATTTATAGCTATGGTGTGCATGCATAGGAATGGCAATAACTTTTAAATGAAAGATTTTTGATATACATACATATATGTATATGTACTATTCAAGAAGCTATATGAAAAATTTTGTGACTCTAGCTCTCATAATACATGAGATTTGCACGCTATCGACTATCGGAAACAAACTTGTACTGCGCGGGCACTAGTCTCTACAGACACACGGTTATGGCAATGTCGACTTGGCTATTGATGCTGATGAAAAAAATATATATACATTATGGGGCCGTAGATGCATCCTGCCGCGTTTACATACATTTTCACAAATACATTATTTCGCTTTTCCCAATTTCATTGGGTTCACGGCGTACAAAACATTGGATTTCGATAACGATTTTAAATAATTGTTAGGAATCGGGTAAACATGATAGCTGATTTGAAACAGTTCGTACTGCGAGGAGACGAAGGTTCAGGGAATTCACTAGTCGGGCACTCCCGACTTGAGCCTCTTAAACTCGCTGGTATATGAGAGTATATATTTCAAATTTCAAGTATCTAGTTTTTGTACTCTCCGAGATTTACGAGTTCATACAAACAGAGGGAGGAGATGCTATCTTCTGCCTGTTTGCTGTTTTGCTCAGAGCCATTATACTATTTTTATCCATATTATATTAATATTTCATTAATATTTTCGAAAGTATAATTTGCATGCCCCTGCTTTTTATGTCCAAGCTGTGGTTGCAATAAAGATAGCCTCCTACCTGGACGAGTTCTACAATCGTTACGTAAACGTAAACATTCACAGCCATGTCATGCGGCTATCACCAACATTAAACAACCATCAGTAATCATCTCGGATTGCTGGATTTATATCAACATCCGAATGGGGCCAATAGTCAGGAATTGGAATACAATGAGTCACCATGAGTCCATAGGGATCTAAGTGTATCTAATCGCTGGATTTTTTTCAATGGTTCGAGGTACACAAATATAGAAATACAGTAGTAGTAGTGCTGCCTTGTATGAGTATTGGAGTTCTTGTTTAAAGAAAAAATTAATCTTATGTAAGATTAATACTGCCTGCTATTAAAAGGCGGTACTATGCAAGGTCTTATGACTACAGCTTTAAAACTAACCATTGCATGCAGCACACAGATAGTCGGCCATTCCAATATTGACTCAGCTATTGATATTGTTCAAGAAAATATGTACTTCATGCAGTTAGATATGTCTCCACCGAAAGTGACCGACTAAGAGATACTTTGTACCCAGCTAAAATCTGACATTTAACGTATTTAGATGCATTTCTTATAAATATAAATAAAAAAAATAAATAAAAATAAACACTAACTCCACAAGGTTTAACAATTTACCCAGCATAGATAAATTCAGCTGTTAATGCTAATTAAGATTGTATATACATACATATGTGTATTACATGACATCGGAGATATCTTCTTCTGCAGGTATAACCATTTTCACAACAGCAGAATGCAATAAGCCAAACTCTTAATCAATGCAATCAACCTAGAAAGGTAATCTCTAGGGAAATACAAACGTTTTTATATGCCCATTTATTGATTCTGCACTAGAGTAGAATATATTTGTATTAATTTTCTTCTATGTTATCTCCTTTTATAAAACTGACCAGATATACGAGCGGCGATAGCTTTGACGGATATGTATTTATATATTTATATTACTTACATTTGACCGAAGTAGTATTGGAAGAGTTCACTGCTGGTATTATATTTTTCAGAACCATACCGTCTTGTTTTCTATAGCCTTGTGCGTCATTATTTCTATACAAAATATTTTCAATACTAAACGAGAGGGCTCGACCAGTGTTATGCTTGTTGATAAACTCTTCCGAAATAATAGAGTCAAGAGACATATTTTTAATTTTGCACAATACTTCACTTGATTATAAAACGCATTTAGTTTTTTTTATTGTGTTTTGAGTATAAATGATGCCGATACATGTTCAACCATTTCAGCTTAAGATGATTTGCGCATAACTAAGGTCAAGCTATTTAATATTATTTTTCCTTTCCATCAACAAATTTTAGCGCACTTGTGATTCGTCCAACATCATTCACATTTCCGACTCCGCCCAGCTAATAGCGCATTGGCTTAAAAGTTCATGCCTAGTTTAGCTGAGAACAAGCATTTACAGCTGCAGCTACAAGCGACCAATCATAAAGCAAAGTGCTTTTATTCATCTTTCTCGGATAGGGCTTGGCTTGTATGTACTCTTACATTTCATAATAACATACATACGTACATGTATTATTGACTAACTGTACGGTATATACAACTTTTCTAAAAGTGGTCTAGCATATAGATTAGTACCCACAAATTATATCGCTTACTTTTCAATTGCGTGACATATGTACGTTAACGAACAAGTGTTATTACGAGATTATGGGAGCAAGTCACATTAGCATACCATACACATGCACATACATACATATATGAGTATTTACATTGGCTACAATGGATTGTTAGCATCATAGCAGACGCCCAATTCCATCTGTTATTTTGTGTAATTTGGCAATCTGGTGTCAAAACGTAATAAAATATAAACTCGTTCTCGACTAGAAGATACTTCTTACCCAGATTTCACTCATATAAGTTACTTTTTTACTTTTATTCATTAATTTTAATTTTTTTATACAATCGTCTATTTGATTTGATTGGGATTCGGAAAATTATTAAAAATGTAAATAAGTATGATTTCTGAATGCTTTTTGGAGCCTTTGAATCGCCGAAATTTTCTTAGCCCAGAAGAAAAACGGTGTTGCGCTATTGAGCTTTTTCAATAGCTTTCACAAATAGAAATAATTAACTAATTATTTTTTGTGTTCAAATTGTTTTTATATTTCTTAAAGTTGCGAGAAGCAGGCAGACCCGAATTGGTCTGTGCTTATTATTTAAGAACAATAGTTTATATATAGGCAAGCGAACCCGAATTAGTACGTGCCAATTTTAGCGAAGCGACAATTATTAGGTTTAATTTTGAGTAATGCAAGTGGCCGATGCGTACCAAATGCATGAAGCGAACAAACTTAACTAACTCGATGCGCAGCATCGAGGCCTTCGCATAAGTAAAGCTAGGGCAATAAAACGATCGTTACAGCGAAGAGCGGCAGCTCTATGTAAATGAGTTCTTAAGAGCGAAATTTAGGCAATTGCTTTGCAGAGCGAGTATTATAAGATAAAATTAAGATGCTGCTCTTATCAGTTGCGAGGTCGCTCCAGTTGTTTTGGCTGCGTAACCAGTCATTCTCCCCCCGTTGGAAGGCATGGGCTTTCAACAGATTCCCTGATGGGCAATAGGCATAGCTTGTTTGCAGCTCTTCTCGTTTCTCCTGTTGCGGTGCGCAAAATGGCTACTCGAGCGACTCCATCCTTTCCCACGATTAACTCCGTGATTCTCGCCAGTGGCCACCTTAGAGGCGGCAGATTTTCATCCTTTACGAGGACTACGTCGTTGACGCATAGGCCTGGTTTCGGAGTACGCCATTTGGAGCGCTGCTGAAGCAGTGTTAAGTATTCTTCACGCCAGCGAGACCAAAACAGTTGTTGGAGGTATGTTACGCGTTGCCAACCATCCAGACGGTTGAATTGAAGGTGCGTCACATCAGGTTCAACGAACGATGGGATGGGTCCACCAATCAAGAAATGAGCTGGAGTGAGCACATCTAGATCTGCTGGATCTTCTGAAAGAGGAAACAATGGCCTGGAATTAATTATCGATGCTATGTGGCAGACTAGGGTGCGAAACTCTTTGAAGTTGAGAACACAAGATCCAACAGCACGATAAAAATGATGTTTCGCTGTCTTCACTGCTGCTTCCCAAAGGCCGCCAAAATGCGGTGAACGAGGAGGTATAAATTTCCAATCAATGGAATCAGCCATGCAAAATTTATGCACTGACTCAATATGATTGTGACTTATGAATAGACGCTTTAGATCCAGAAGCAAGTTTTTGGCGCCGACAAAGTTGGTAGCGTTATCCGACCATACCTGAGATGGCCTGCCTCGAGTCGATATGAACCTCTTAAGCGCATTCAAGAATGAAGCTGTCGACAGATCTTTGACCAGTTCCAGGTGAACCGCTTTAGTCGCGAAGCAGACGAAGACAGCCATGTAACATTTGACTGGAGCTTTATTTCGTACGTCTGGCTTATAGAAAAATGGTCCACAATAGTCAACACCAGAGACTTCAAAGGCTCGACAAGCAGTCAAACGTTCTTTGGGCAGATCAGCCATTATATGCTCTATTAATCGAGGCTTGGCACGAAAGCATCTCACACATTTTCCAACCACCTTGGATACGGTCTTCCTTCCACCAATCGGCCAATACTGCAACCGAATATGAGCAAGAAGTGCCCGTGGACCAGCGTGTAAGTCCCGATTGTGAAACCGTGTGATGACTGAGTCTGTGATGGGATGATGACACGGGAGAATTATTGGATGGCGAGCGTCGAAATCCAGCGAAGAGTTTTTCAAGCGCCCATCAACTCTAAGAATGCCGAAATCATCCAAAAAGGGGTTAAGTGATGCGATACAACTGGACGGTTTAACAACTCTTCTCGATTGCAATGATTTGATCTCTTCCCACAGGTGTGCTCTCTGGACGAGCCTTAGTAAGAGTTGGGTCCCATTTTGTATATCAGACACTGTTAGTCCAGGATGCCTGCTTCTGTGTATGAATTTATAAATATATCCGAATATACGCTGCATTGTATCAAATGAGTTGACGTATTTACAAGTGGCAGTTATATCAACGAAGGGAGATGACGCAATAAGGACCCTTTTTTTAAGTTCGAGTTCTGTCCTTTCTGACAAGCAAGAAGCAGGCCAGTCCAATTTGTCTTTAACTAGAAATTCTGGGCCGTTGAACCAAAGTGACGATTGATCTAATTCACTGGGCGTAGATCCTCTCGATAGTATATCTGCCGGGTTGAGTGAAGTAGGCACGTAACGCCATTCCATGCCATTAGTTAGCTCTTGAATTGCTGTGACGCGATTAGCCACAAACACATTGAGCTTGCAGGGCTCGGTCCTTATCCAGGAAAGGCATACAGAAGAATCCGACCAACAGTAGAATTTTCCATCGAACAGATTCATTTTAGATATCTCACGCATGAGATTAGATAATAAGACGGCGCCACAGAGCTCTAGCTTTGGAACTGTGATTGTTTTCAGAGGAGCTACACGCGATTTGGAACACAACAACTGACAACTGGCTGATGTTCGTCGAGAAAGGACGTAGGCACAGGCCCCATATGCTTCGATGCTGGCGTCGCAGAAACCGTGAACTTCTAACTCTGCTGCAGGTATTGAAACGAGACGAGGAAATTTAAGAAACTGTGCCTTCTCAAAACTGCAGCAAAGATCATGCCAAGCTGTTGCTAGTGATGATGGCAAGCTCTCGTCCCACTCAAGCTTCTCCTTCCAGATCTGCTGCAAAAAGATTTTAGCCTTGGCAATTACCGGCCCTATGAGTCCAAGCGGGTCATACAAGCGAGCTATGGTCGATAGTATTGATCTTTTGGATGGTTTAGATCTCTGCTGAATGGACGAAAAAGAAAACAACAACCGATCCGACGCTGAGTCCCAAGCGAGTCCAAGAGTTTTGGTGATGTCGCTACCATCATCAAACTTTAGAGAAGATTCTCTGTCCTCTACGGGTATCCCTTTCAGTACAGCAGCATTGTTTGAGCACCACTTTCGCAACTTGAAGCCCCCACTTGCCAAGATTCCAGCCGTCTGATTAAGAATTTCCTTTGCTTCCTGAATTGAATCACCCCCTGAAATGAGGTCATCAACGTAGAAGTCACGCCGCAAAATCCGAGATCGAATTGGAAAATTAGTTTGCTCATCCATAGACAGCTGATGCATAGCACGGATAGAGAGGAATGAAGCTGGCTTTGTTCCGTATGTAACTGTATCCAGCTTAAAAATCTTTATATCCTGTTCTGGCGAGTCTCGCCACAGAATGCATTGGAGAAAATCATCCGGTGCTGAAACGCGTACGCAGCGATACAATTTTTCCAATTTCTCCTGTTAGGGCGATCGGGAAATTACGAAAGCGAAGAAGGATATGAAACAGCGAGCTTTGAATAACAGGTCCAGCCATCAATAGTTCATTTAATGAATAACCTGACGAGGTAGCTGCTGAGCCGTCGAAAACGACTCGCAATTTTGTCGTTGAACTGTCTTCTTTAAAGACACAGTGATGAGGAAGAAAGTATTGACAAAGTCCTATAGACTCTGGAGCAACAGGCGACATATGACCAAGATCCAAATATTCATTTAGAAAGTTTGAATATTGAATCTTCAGATCTGGACGATTTTGTAGTTTGCGTTCCAGGGTCAGGAACCGACGAAAGGCTTGTTGGTATGACGTCCCCAGACATTCCAAACTTTGCTTGAAGGGTAAACGAACTGAATATTGGCCACTAGGCAATCTGATATGAGTCTTTACGAAATGTTCTTCACAGATGTTTTCTTCCTTTGAAGTGGTAGGTGTACTTTTCAAGCAGGATTCTATCTCCCAAAATCTTCGAACCAATTCATCAGCACGTTCTTCAGAACTTGACTCAAGTTTGCCCGCAGTATGCTTTGCCATTAACATAGAACCACTCAAGCGCGGTCCGCCTCCAGAAACTACCCAACCAAGCCGTGTTTTTTAAAGACACGGTAGTCCTGGGAGAAGCCTTATCTGGCCGACGCTGAGAAGGTCGTAAAACAGGCTAGCTCCAAGTAGCAAGTCCACACGTTGAGGTTTAAAGAAAGACGGATCTGCAAGTTTTATGTTATCGGGAATGTTCCAATTCGTCGTGTTGATAGTAAAACTCGGTTGACTATCAGTTATGTTAGGCGCTACCAGAGCTGTAAGGCATGTTGAGTATTCAGAGACTTGAGACTGTATTGTGATAGTGACCGTGTTTCCTTCTGTTTCAAAACGAGAATCACCTAGACCAGAGACAATGGCTGAGGACTTGTGCTTCTTTAGCTGAAGCTGTTGAGCAAGGCGCGACGTTATAAGGTGAAGCTGAGAACCAGAATCCAAAAGGGCACGACAAGGTATCAAAGAGCCGGAGCGATTTTTAACAAAGATCATAGCCGTAGCCAAGACGACAGCATCACTACTGAAATACTGGGCAACAAGAGATGTGGAGGTAGATGGTGATGACTTAGCGAAAGAGGCATGGGCTATCGGCGATGAATTTGCAGGCTCAGTCAGCTGACCAGACGGAAATACCGAATTATTTAAATGCAGCAGAGCATGATGTTTCGCCCCGCAGGTCCGACAGCATCCAGAGCTGCATGATCGCAATTGATGACCTTTTTTTAGGCAATTCAAGCACAATGCAACTCGTTTTGCTTCCCTAAGCCGTAATGCAGGGGTCAAATTTCCAAATCGAGAACAATTATATATATTATGACCAGGGCTGTCACAAAATACGCAGACATGGGCGTCGTGGTTAGTGGCGATAAATGACGATCTACTGGTGTTAATTGCTCTAGTTTTTCCCACCTGATGGCTAGGGGCATAGCTTGCCATAGCAAAATTTACTGTTTCCATAGTTCGGCATCTCTGCTCCAGAAACGTAGCCATATGCTCCCACGATGGTATTAAGTTGACGAACGACGAATCCTCTAGCCTTTCTTCCCATTTGGCTTGTGATATTGGGTCCAGCTTTTGTAAAATAATCTGCACAATGATGCATCCAGCGATTTGTTCGGAGTTGCCCATGCTCTTTAACGCGCGAATATGTGCGTTGAATTGGTCAGATAACTCCCTTAGCGACACGGCCGATCCACCTGCCACCCTCTTGCCCCAATATCTCAAGTATGTGTGCCTGAAAAACCAAACGTCTGTTATTAAACCTTTTCTCCAATAAATTAAGTGCTATGGCATAATTATCGTTTGTAATTTCCAATGATCGAATCGCGTCCAGCGCTGTATCCTTCAGGCACGATCGAAGATGCTGCAGCTTTTCGATATCTGCTAGATCAGGATGATTTTCTATGACGGTTGTGAACATAGAATAAAAGTCGGCCCATTCTGTGTAACCACCACTGAACGTAGGCAACTTTATTGAGGGTAGTGTCGGTGGTGCCTTAGCTCTAACTGTTTGCGAGGGCAGCACAGATTGGTCGCGAAATGTTGAGCAGGGCAATGTTGAGACACGTTTCGCAATTTCACTCCGAACCGAAATTTCCATAGAAACTGCTAACTCATCGAAGTCCTCACGCAATTGGTTACCGATTTCATCAAAGTCTAGTTCTTCGAGGCTAGTGTGAGTAATATCAAATGAGGTCTGAAGCCGCTCGATTTGCTTCAGCCTAACACTAAGACCACACTCATCAATTGCACTAAGTGGCGAATTAGTTATAGCATTTCGAAGTGTTTGCAAACTGTCATAAATTGAAATGGCTTTGCGCTTCAGAAAGGTCACCCTGTTTGCAGAGGGCACTGCACTAGAGGCATTATATTCGGTTGCCATTAGAAGCGTGATAGAAAGCGCGTGCGAAACTAGCTGAGTAACCAACAACGGTGATCGCTAGTACATGCAAACCGTTCAAAAAAGTGTCAAGCTATGTAACGAAGCAACGGCAATAGCTTTTACATAAGTACCGCACGCATGAGCAAAGACTTTAAGCGACCGAAAGAGTAGGCAAAGCGACGGCGATAAGTATGTATGTATATAAAGTGCACAAAACGAAATGCCAGGTGGTGTTTTTTAAGATTATTGCTTTAATGTAAAGCAAATAATCTTACAACAAAAATAAAAATTCACGTCGGGGTCACCAAAATGTTGCGCTATTGAGCTTTTTGAATAGCTTTCACAAATAGAAATAATTAACTTATTATTTTTTGTGTTCAAATTGTTTTTATATTTCTTAAAGTTGCGAGAAGCAGGCAGACCCGAATTGGTCTGTGCTTATTATTTAAGAACAATAGCTTATATATAGGCAAGCGAACCCGAATTAGTACGTGCCAATTTTAGCGAAGCGACAATTATTAGGTTTAATTTTGAGTAATGCAAGTGGCCGATGCGTACCAAATGCATGAAGCGAACAAACTTAACTAACTCGATGCGCAGCATCGAGGCCTTCGCATAAGTAAAGCTAGGGCAATAAAACGATCGTTACAGCGAAGAGCGGCAGCTCTATGTAAATGAGTTCTTAAAAGCGAAATTTAGGCAATTGCTTTGCAGAGCGAGTATTATAAGATAAAATTAAGATGCTGCTCTTATCAGTTGCGAGGTCGCTCCAGTTGCACCCAATACACGCTCAGATGTAAACGACTCAATTTGTGTTAAAGGCTTATTGCAAAGTAGGTAAATTTTTGGACCTATGAATATATATGTAGGTAGATATCGACATATGTGTTTTGTGTATGTACATACATACATATGTATATTCTATTGGAATTCCTTGAATTCGAAACTATCAAGAAATGTAAACAAAATAAATTGATTGGGATAGTCTGAAGTTTTTCTGATGACACTTGGCAATACTTTGTCTATGTATTCAAAATGCAGCCAAATCATTCACAATTTCATACAACTCCCACACAATCGGTGAAACTTCATGTCTTTGTGTGAAGAACTTTTTTAAACCTAAAGATATCATAATTAAACTTTTCAGTGTCGAACTTCCTTATTCTTCTGGCATATCAGCAAAATCAATAAATTATCAATATCTAGGTGCCCAGTTACACATCTTCCATGAGAAAATTCGCTGGGATGCACTGAAAACATACATAAATACATACAGATGTCTGCAATGGTATTTCATTTTTTGGGCATCCAGCCTTGTGTATTAGATGTAGAATAAGTACAATAAGTAAAACCCACTTATTTATTTGGGCGTAAATAAAAGAGAGAGTTCTCAGTTGAGAGTGATTGACATGTTTTACTTGTGCTCCAAGATTTTTATATGTATATTTTTGCGCCTAAATCCTGCTTTTTATTTCCAAATTTTGAATTTTTTGTGCTTTATTTAAAAAGCTTTTTATAACTTGTGCAAAGTGTTATCTGTTGTGCAGCGTAAGTCTGTTAATTATTGCATTTATTAAACTCGGCGTCAGTTCCGTATTGTTAATATTGCCTGTTTTGATTCTTTTGCTTTGGTGCTCCCCTGTGCATACACTTGTTTGTGCGTATGTTCGATGCTGCATATTTCTGCTTGTGCATTGCGCTCTCGCTATTGTGGGGGAATAAAACTGGGGTAATATTTGGGCAGTCGCTCGGAGAAGGCGATAATGACAACATTGGAGATAAATCCAAGTTGCTAGGCAGGGACAACAGAGGCATAGGTGTCTGGACAGACGGAGAGGGCAACTGCAAAAATTGAGGCTCCAACCGGCGATTGGTTGGAGACTCGAATTTGTATTTGCTAAGCAACTCACAATTCGAATCAAAACTACTCGAGAGCTGCTTAGCTACGTTATTTAGTTTTAAGAATTGATTTCTCACAGAATTATACATTCTGGAGAAATCAATTTGCTTGTCGATGCATTCTGGGCACGACCAACGCAAGCCGCCGCAGCCCTTCTTGGCAATTGCAGCGATCTTGTCGCAATCACGCCCAGTGAGACCTGCACATTTAGAATGCATTTTATTCTCACACAGCCAGCAATTAACAAATTGCGGCAATGCAGAATCATCAGCCTGCTTGAACGTGCAAGGTTTCTTACAGCACGACATAATTACTACCAGCGTTAAAAGAAAAAGCAAAAGTTGCGGGAGCGTAGAGTAAAACGAAACACGGTGCATAAAAATATAGCAAGTAAACGCTCAAAAAATAACTATTCGTGCACAAATTGTTTGGAGCGAAAAGCAACACCCTAAACTCCCTCTTAGATATGTGTATTCCCAAGTCAATTCCTTCGACTACTTCTTCAAAGCCACCTTGGTTTACTCCCAAATTATCAAATCTAAAAAAAATAAAATCTAAATATTTAAAAAAGGTTAAAATTCTGGTTCGTGTACAGACTTGGCTAAATATTCCATAGCCAAGTCGAACTTCTTTCTTCTGAATTCTCAATGCTATGAGAATTATCTAGCTCGTTGCAAAAGGCAATTTTCCCTTAATCCGAGAAAGATTTACAATTTTGTAAACTTGGAAGCGTAAATCTTCAAGTTTGCCATCTTCTTTTTCTCTTGGGATGGATAAAGCTAGCAATGACTCTGATTCTGCTAACCTATTTGCTAATTTTTTTCAATCAACTTACTCTTCAGTCTGTCCTAATAATAATTCTTACCCTTATACTATTACTTCCTCTAGTTCTATACCTCCCCCTATTATTTCCCATTCCTCTCTCCTTTTAGCTTTAAATTCTTTAAATTCTTCTTTCTCTCCTGGGCCTGACAATATCCTTAGTTGTCTACTCAAGGAGTGTAGTTCTTCCCTTGTTTATCCATTGCTTAAGCTTTTTAATCTATCCCTTGAATCTTCTGTCTTTCCATCTCTTTGGAAAGAATCTTATATCATTCCTCTCCACAAGAAAGGTGGAAAGTCTGATATACTAAATTACAGAGGCATCGCAAAACTGTCCGCTATTCCTAAATTATTTGAAAAAATAATCACTTCGAATTTGCAGCATTTCTGCAAATCAGTTGTTTCCCCTGTTCAACATGGATTCGTACAGAATCGGTCTACTACGACCAATCTGCTTGAGCTTACTTCCTTGGTAAATGATGCTTTCCTTTTGAAAATGCAAACTGATGTCATTTACACTGACTACAGTAAGGCGTTTGACTCCGTGCACTATGACATTTTACTTTTTAAACTTGACCGAATAGGTTTATCTCCGTCTCTTTTTCTTTGGATTAGTTTTTATTTAAAAGGTAGGACCCAAAGAGTAATGCTGAGGCTGACTACATCTAAACAGGTTCACGTTACCTCTGGTGTTCCTCAAGGTAGTCATCTTGGACCTTTACTCTTTACTCTTTTTGTAAATGATCTTCCCTCTGTTATATCCCATGCCCGTGTACTCATGTATGCGGACGACGTGAAACTTATTCTATCATACACTAATCCCCTACATCATTCTCGTCTTCAAGACGATTTGAACGCTATGCAACTTTGGTGCTCGGCCAATCAATTGCATCTGAATTGTTCAAAGTGTATGTTAATGACATTTAATCGTAATACACCTTATCTTGTCAATTATACAATCGACAATACCCCATTGCAACGTATACTAACAGTTAGGGATCTAGGCGTTCTTTTTTATTCTAAACTCTGTTTCAATCTTCACATAGATACCTACGTTAATGAGGCAAAAGGTGTACTTGGATTCATTAAACGATGGTCTAAAGAGTTTAACAATCCTTTTATACCGAAACTTCTGTACATCTCTCTTGTTCGCCCTATCCTTGAATACTGCTCTTGCATCTGGTCTCCGCAGTATAACAATAGCCAGGATCGTATTGAATCTGTTCAGAAGCAATTTCTGCTTTTTGCCTTACGAGGTTTAAATTGGGACCCTAATCTTCGGTTGCCATCCTATTCCAGCAGGCTGCTTCTTCTTAATCTTCCGCCGTTAACCAACCGTAGGACAATTCTCGGTGTTGTCTTTCTACATAAGTTGGTTGTTGGCGATATAGATTCTCCTTTTCTGTTAGGGCGTCTTCAATTCTCTGTTCCGGCTAGACCAATCAGAAATTACCGCCCCTTATTCCTATCGACGTGCACAACAGACTACGCTATGCACAATTCTTTTCGCGTGCTATGTAAAAATTACAATAGTTTGCATCACGTTTTCTCTACCGAACTTTCTCTACCCGTAATAAAATCGTTGCTTTCAGGATACCTTCGATAAGTCACTGACCATTCCCAGCTATGAGCTGGGGCATGGCTGGCCGGACTGCCTGTGAATTTTCCCCCACCGGGTCGGTGATTTCCCATTACTTTCCCAATACTATCTCTTTATTCTATCTCCTTAACACTCTGTATATCTAGCATACAGTTCTTTACTTTATTAACAATCTTCTTACTTTCTTTTCTCCTATTTATGGTATATTCTTAAATAATATAGCAAATTAACATTATTTTTAATTTTACGTAAGAACAATTTTTCCTACTTACACCCATCTTTTTAGATGTAGGCTCTTATAGCGTCACTGACAAAATTAGCTGTGAAAAGGGGCACAGCTGGCAGGACTGGCAAATAAAACACCTCCATCGGTCGGTGATGCTATTAGAAATTTGTGTTCTCTATATAGGCTTTTAGCATTTAATTTTTCTAATTGTATTTATAATGTGTTGAATAATTGGAAAACACTCGTTTTGTCGACCACACATAAATAAATAAAAAAAAAAAAAAGTGCCCGAGTTTCGCGGGTCGCCGTGCCGTTTCCAAGTCGGATTAGTGCTCTCGGGAGCACGGTTGTCCTTTTGTGTTCCATCAAGGTGGACAGGGAGACGGAACCAGCGGATGAAGGCGGTGCGGAGCGTCGCAGTTGGGCCTTGGTGGTGCGTATTGGCTGGGATCGCTCCGGAGATTGCGATGGCATGCGACGCGCTTCTTGGAGGTGCAGCAGGGTGTGATGGTCGCCCTGGCACTTGCCGCACTTGTCCTTGCGGCGACAGGACTACCTGGAGTGTTGGTGAGCTAGGCAGTTTGAGCAGTATTTGTTTACCAGAACTGCTCGGAATCTTTTCTCTGGAGATAGCCGCATGAACCTTTGGCACTTTCGCAGCGCGTGGACTCCTCGGCAGACTCGGCATCGGAACAACGGAGTCGTTCCGGGTGGCTCTTGGATCGGCCTTGTTGTTGGCGTTGAGACATCGTGCTGTTACGTAAAGAAGGTTTAAAAACATAATAAACATTAATTATGCGGCTTTATACGGATGGTCCGCAGACCTTTGGATATAGGATTCTAGTCTCTACTGGAGATTCTACTTGATGGAAAATGAAGACTAGATTCTATCGGGAGCGGGATCAGCTTAGAAATAGGTCTCTTGGAGACACCTCGGGCTGTTAACACGTCGACCACTCAGACGGTCATCGCCAGGATAGGTCGTTTGGATTCGACCTAGCCGCCAGTCATTAACTGGAAGATTATCTTCTTTAATAATGATTAGATCGTCCCGTTGTAAGTCTCGCGTTGGAGTTTGCCATTTGTTTATTTTTTGGAGTTCTAAAAGATATTCATGTTTCCAACGATAGGAAGAAATGTTTTTGCAAAGCCTTCAAGCGCTGCCAGCGGCTGATGATGGATGTAGAAAATGTCTGGGAGTCAGAGCTAAGAGATCAGTAAGATCTTCCGACATTGCAGAAATCGGTCTTGAGTTAAGGCATGCTTCAACGTTGGATAGGAGCGTGGAGAGCTCTTCGCATGTGTATTTGGAGAACGATGTGGACTTATAAAATAGAGTTTTAAAACACTTCACACCTACTTCCCACAGGCCGCCCATATGCGGTGCACTAGGAGGATTGAAGTGCCAGGACAATTTCTGGAGACTGAAAGGGGCCTGGAGTTGCGTCCTAAGCGTTTCCACAAAATCGCGCGAAAGAACTTTGGCCGCTCCGACGAAAGTTTTTCCGTTGTCGGATATGCATTTGACTTGGGCACTCTCGTCGTGCCACAAATCTCGCAAATGCTGCTATGAATTTTTCTGTGGTCAGGTCAAATGTAGCTTCTAGGTGGATGACTTTGGTGCTAATGCACACAAAGACGCACACTTAATTTGTAATGAGGCAGGCACGACCTGTGTAATTTTTAACATCGAAGGGGCCTGCAAAATCGACTCCTGTGTGAGAAAACGGCCGAGTGAATGTGACTCTGAGCTGCGTATGCACTTTCTTTTTTGGATGACGCAGATTTTGCAGGAATGGATTGTGGGTTTGACCAACACCTTAAGCTTTGGTATCCAGTACTGTGATCGTATTAAACGCATCATGAGGTGGTTGCCTCCATGCAAGGATATAAGATGGGTGAAAGCGGTCAAGACGCGAATATGCACATGTGTATGGCAGTATTATTTGATGCCGCTCATCGTAGCCGAGTTCTTCGGCCGCTCTTACGCGACCACATGCTCGAAGACTTCCCTTACCATCCAAAAAGGGTTTCAAATTAAGGAGTTTTCGTGCTCAAGCAGGTGTGCTCTGACGAGTATGCTTGTTTTTGGGTCAGGAGAATGAGTCTTTCTTGTGCATAAGAAACTTCGTTGCTGTCAATTTTTAATAGTTGACGGGAGCGACAATCGTTTGCAACGATTGAAGAAGCGATAGATGTATGCAAACACTCGCAGGGCTCGATCGAACTTGGAGAAGCGTTTGAGGAAAGAAAATGAGGGAGCCGTGTTTGCGAGGTTTACTTTAATCGTGCGTTGCTCTATTGTCGTATCTGGGAGGGAATCAGAAGGAATGGGGCATTGGTTCTGAGGTAGGCGTAACCATTCTGGCCCGTGCCACCACAGCTCATTGTTGACTAACGCTTGTGGTGGGGCACCTCTGCTCGCTAGGTCCGCTGGATTGCACTCGGATTGTACATAGGACCATTTATTGGAGTCGGTGGCCTGAGTAATTTTTGCGACTCTGTTTGCTACAAAGGTAGTCCAGGCGCATCGGGGCTTATGAAACCAGGCTAGCACAATTGTGGAATCTGTCTAATAGAACCAGTCGACGCCAGCGGAAGGTAGCTGTGGACTGAGTGCAGCGGATAACTCGGACAGAAGTGCTGCTCCGCACAGCTCTAGTCGTGGCAAGGATACCGTCTTGACCGGAGCGACCCTAACTTTCGCTGTTAGGAGATGTACTGAGATGCGATCTTGTATCTCAGTGCGCACGTAAATGGCGGCCCCGTATGCACGCTGCGAAGCGTTACAAAACCCGTGGTATTGAATAGTCCCCTGTGGTCGAAATTCGACCCATCTAGGGATGCGAATCGCACTAAGGCCCGGATACTCTTGCAGAAATAAACCCCACTTACTGAGAAGGCTCTCAGGTAGCGGATCGTCCCAGCCCAGTTCTTGGAGCCAGATCTCCTGCATGAATATTTTTGCCTGAACAATGACTGGACCCAGCCAACCTGCTGGATCGAACAGTTTCGCAATCTGTGAAAGGACTTAACGTTTGGAGACGGACTGCTTGGTTGTTAGCTCGGATGCAGCGAAAAAGAACTCATCGGTGTCAGCTTTCTATCTGATCCCGAGAGTCTTCGCCGAACAGGCCTCTTCGATCTCTAAGAAGTCGGCGCGAAGCGAGTGGTCCTTGGGAATCGCTCTTAACAAGTCCTTTTCATTGGATGTCCATTTTCGCAAGGGGAAAAGGGCTTTGCGGAGTTCGCAAATTGCTTGACCTGCTGTTGCTTGGGAATGGGCTCCCGCTTGTACATCGTCGACATACATATTGTTTGCGATAATGTGACTTGCTAAGGGATAGAGCGAACGAACGTCATCAGATAACTGATGTAGTACCCGGATTGCCAAAAAGGGGGCACAGTTAACTCCAAACGTGACTGTGTTGAGCTCGAAGTCACGAAGGCCGTTGTCCTTTGTTCGGAACAGAATTCTCAGATAGGGCGTGTGTTTGGGATGCACAAGTATCTGCCGATACATTTTCGGAAGAAGCGCTATCTTAGAATTCGAATGGTTAAGTCGGAATGCAGAACGGGCCCTGCATGTAGCACATCGTTCAGACTTTGACTATTCGATGACGGGTGGAAGGCGTTAAATACTACGCGGAGCTTGGTCGTGGTCCTGTCAGGCTTGTGAACAGCATGGTGTGGTAGATAAAAGTTATCCGAACCATTGCTTGGAGGGACTTGTCGCATGTGACCTAAGTCCAGATATTCTTGGATCACCGCATCGTACTGCTCCTTAAGGGGGGCATTTTTCGCCAAACGATTCTCGTTTCGAAGAAATTGAGCTAGTGCGATGGACCTTGAACGGCCTAACTGGATGTGATCGAAATTCCTGAATCGCAGTGTGATCAAGTATCTGCCGTTTTTATCATTTTTAGTGGTTTTTTGAAAGTTGCGCTCACAAAACAGGTCGGATTCCTTTTCCAGCTTTACTGGAATATCCTCCACCTCCCAAAATTTTGTAATCAGTTTATCTAAGCTCGCATTTGGATTCAGTGAGACTTGAGTTGAAAAGGGTGCGACAGATTTGGCACTGGTCTGTGAGACCAAAATATGAGACCACGTCTATCTGTGAGCTCCTATAGAAAGAGGGATCGGCCAAGTGTAATTTTGGAAGTTCTTTCAAAGCATTTTGGGGGATGGTGTAGGAGGACAAATTGCCTGCTAGCTTTGGAAGAGCATAAGCCGAGGTTTCAATGTGAACCCTGGGCCTTATCGGAGAGCCAATATTAAAATGACAGAGTTTTTGGGCTTGAGCCGAAGTAGCTTGATTTAATCCGGAGACCTGTGCGTCGACGGGTTGATATGGAAGTTTAACCCTTTTGAATAACCGCTCTGATATAAAGGTCGCTTCTGAACCAGAGTCGATTAGTGCCCGAGCTGTATACTTTGTGCCCAAATGACACACTTGGATGACAGCCGTGCCGAGGAGAACACCATGTGAGTTTGCGGAAAAGTAGTTGTGAACGGTAGCTTAGGTGGAAGTATAAGTGGACTGTATAGACGAAGGAGGGTTCAAAACTATTGGTATTGTGGAAGCGGAGGGCACCAGCGTGTTGTGACGTCCCTGTCACGTGAAACAAATATGTGCGCTAGTGCAGTCTTTCAACTGGTGCTGTCTGGCGAAGCAGTTTAAGCACAACTTTTGTTGCCTAATGACGGAAACTCTCTCGGGTACGGACATTTGTAGAAAACGTAGACGAACGGGATGGTTTTCCTTCTGACACAATTTGCAGTGTTTTGACTTTGTAGTCACTGTTGCCTCGAAGGTTCTCAGGTGGTTGGACTCTTTTTTTTGTAGGTTTCGACTGGGGTGGCGTATGTGCGGTAGGTCGTACATCCTCTAACACCTCCAAGGTGCGATATCAGTCGATCTGAAATGAATTCATCTCGGACCATTGAGGTATCCCTGCCTTATCGTGGAGCGATTGTTCCCATAATGACAGCGTGAGCTTAGGCAATTTAGAGGAGCACAAGAAAATGAGCAGACAATCCCAATTTTCGGTGCTCACCCTGGACAAGTCAAACACCTCTTGATTATGCCCTGAAGCTCTTTAAGGGCGGCTCCAGACTCTTGTGTTGCTGAGGGGAGATTGATAAGAATTTTCAATTGACTATTGACTAATAGTCGCTCATTCTCAAATCTCTCCGTCAGGCTCGCCCACGCTGACTGAAAGCCGTCATTCGTGAGCGGGGACTTGGAGACAATTGCCCTAGCTTCCCCGCTAGTTTTGAAATTTTGGTGGAACAATTTTTCCACCGGCGTCAGTCTTGGATTGTTTATATAAACCGCTGTAAACAAGCGTAGGTAATCCCCACTGAAAACTTCAGTGTCGCATGGCGGGAGACTGCAACCCCTGGACATGGAGAAGTTGGAGGGGGTTGCTCAGCTTGTCTATTTAAGGCAGTGGCTCTTTCTATTTTCTCACTAAGTTGATCCGCACATCGCTCGTAAGCGGAGTACGAGTAATCATATTTGGCTTGCATAGCCACCTGGTCACTGCTGCTGCAAGCGCCTTGGTTGAGAGCTTGGAATAGCTTGGAATAGAATAAAGACTTAATCTGATCTCGTCGGACTTGGAGAGTGAACAGTGGCACGTCACTGTCCGCTGCGTCATTGATCTTCATTTCAAACTGGCCTAGTCGGTCAGTTATCGAAACGAAGTCGTTCAGTACCATTTCGGTTGACTTCTGCATCTTTTGCGTAGTCGAACGGGTAATTTTTGGGGTAATATCGCTTGGTGGAATCGGACTTACAGGTTTGCGGACGGTTGTGCTGATACCCTCGACCTTGAGATTCCCGAAAACCGCTCTAGGTGAGGTTAAAGGACGCTTTGACTCTTTATCAGACGGTGCTGTGAGTCGTTTGTGGCTGTTTTGATCACCACCGATTTGCATACTAGGCTCTTCACAGAGCCAAAAATTGTAATAATATGGCTCGAAGGACGAAATGTTGTTGTAGGGCGTCCGCGGGGCTACCACGTAATCTTGTTGCAATTGCTAGTAATTGGGGGAGCGTTTCTGTTCTGGAAAATTGTATTTTTCTAAGTTGAAATAAAACACGTTCTTTCATTTGAAGGTTATTTTTTCGTCTGTCGTATATTTTCAGAATATATGTTACAATGCATAAGTGTAAGTGAGGTGAATAAGAATTTTCATGTTCTGGGTAAGGAGTTACATTGGCGGTTGGATGGCGACGGCCAGATACAGTTCTTGGGTGAACAGGTATAATAAAGTGATGCAAATGTATTTATCAGATATATGTATGATGACATTTTCGACATCCTAAGGTATGTGTTGATTAATTGAAACCGTTCTTCTTCTGGGCTAAGAAAATTTCGGAGATTGAAAGGCTCTCAAAAAGCATTCAGAAATCAAGCTTATTTACATTTTTAATAATTTTCCGAATCCCAATCAAATCAAATGGACGATTGTATAAGAAATTAAAATTAATGAATGAAAGTAAAAAAGTTACTTATATGAGTGAAATATGGGTAAGAAGTGTCTTCTAGTCGAGAACGAGTTTATATTTTATTACGCTTTAACACCAAATTGCCAAATTACACAAAAGTACAAATGGAATTGGGCGTCTGCTATGATGTTAACAGTCCATTGTAGCCAATGTAAATACTCATGTACATATATTTGCATGTGTATGCTAATGTGATTTCCTCCCATAATCTCGTAATAACACTTGTTTGTTTACGTACATATGTCACGCAAAGCTGTTTGTAAAAGACTAGTTAACCTTTAACACGTTTTTAATTGAAAAGTAACAGAAATGCGGTCCAATTGTTAGCGATATAATTTGTGGGTACTAATCTATATGCTAGACCACTTTTAGAATAGTTGTATATACCATACAGTTGGTCAATAATACCTAATACGTATGTATTTTATTAAGAAATGTAAGTCTACATACAAGCCAAGCCCTATCCGAGAAAGATGAATAAAAGCACTTTGCCTTATGATTGGTCGCTTGTAGCTGCAATTGTAAATGCTTGATCTCAGCTGGACTAGGCATGAACTTTTAAGCCAATGCGCTATTAGCTGGGCGGAGTCGGAAAAGTCGGATGTTGGACGAATCAGAAGTGCGCTTTAATTTGTTGATGGAAAGGAAAAATAATATTAAATAGCTTGACCTTAGTTATGCGCAAATCATCTTAAGCTGAAATGGTTGAACATGTATCGGCATCATTTATACTCAAAATACAGTAAAAAAAACTAAATGCGTTTTATAATCAAGTGAAGTATTGTGCAAAATTAAAAATATGTCTCTTGACTATATTACTTCGGAAGAGTTTCTCAACAAGCATAACACTGGTCGAGCCGTCTCGTTTAGTATTGAAAATATTTTGTATAGAAATAATGACTCACAAGGCTATAGAAAACAAAACGCTATAGTTCTGAAATATACATATAACACCAGCAGTGAACTTTTCCAATACTACTCCAGTCAAATCTAAGTAATATAAATATATAAATACATATCCGTCAAAGCTATCGCCGCTCGTATATCTGGTCAGTTTTATAAAAGGAGATAACATAGAGGAAAATTAATACAAATATATTCTACTCTAGTGCAGAATCAATAAATGGGCATATAAAAACGTTTGTATTTCCCTAGAGCATTGATTAAGAGTTTGGCTTATTGCATTCTGCTGTTGTGAAAATGGATATACCTGCAGAAGAAGATATCTCCGATGACATGTAATATATATAAAATCCTATTTAGCATCAACTTTAAACATTGAAAATGGTTAAAAGGGGTACAAAGTATTTGTGCAAATGTACACAGATAGAAAAAATCAAGAATTTCGTACTTGAATCAAGTCAACCCCGTCATAAAAGTACGGTAAGACCGGTAATACTTGATTCAAGTATGAAATTCTTTTTTCAAGTATTAATTTTTAAGTACTAAAATACTTGAATCAAGCTTTGTTTGTTGCGTTTTTCAGCCTTTTTAGGCTGAATTTATGACCGGAATAGTATTGAATCAAGTTTTGAAGATTCTTAATATAAGACCAATATGTCCTTAATACAATCCCAGTTTAAGCATGAAATAATTTTATATAAATCTTGATTCAAGAGCTAACAAACTTTAATCATACTTAATTTATGACCTAAAATACGTGTATTAATCACATTTGGTCTTTAATTTTTTTTAGCCTTTAGTCTTTAAACAAGATTTTCTGTTCATATTTGAAGTATGCATTAATCTTGGTAGGAGATTATTTTATTCTTAAAAAAAGCCCCAATCAGTCCAGAACCAAGAACTCCTATAATAAAATTAAAACAACTGTTCACAAGTTATACCTTAATATTACGAATTCTGAAAAGAAAAGATAACGTACGATTTGTTTGAATTAATTATTGTTTCATCATCTATTGAAAACTGTTATAAATGTAAATGTGTAAATGTAATTATTTAATTGCTTTGACACATACAGACACATGCAACCATTTTGCGTCCGTTTTTGGTAACAAACATCCATGCAAATTAATTTTCCTGTATAAGCCAGTTAATTTCCTACAAAAATCAGTATAAATGTATATACTAGCGGGTATAACCCGGCCTTGCCCGTGGTACGTATGTTATAAAATCAATGTTCTCAAACAAATTTGATATGATTTTGAAACTGATCGGACGGTAAACAAATAACTTTAATACAAACGTTTTCCGCCAATTTACCACTGTTGCGAGTGGAATTTCCCAATTCGCTGAAACACGTTATTACATTACATTCTTATGTAGAGCTTTGAAAATAAGTTTGAAGGAAATCGGACACAATTTAAAACTTCGCACAAAAAATCTTTGAGTCGCATTCCACCCGGAAAAGTTTGGATTCTGCGAAAAGTGTGAAACACGTCTCAAATCATTTTTCTTATAGATCTTTGGAAACGAATTTGAGCGCGAAACGTCACCCACCAAATCTTTGACCTCCATATCCACCAAGGAGGAACGGATTTTTCGAAAAGTGTGAAACACCCCTTAAATGAATTTGAGCAAAGATCTTTGAAAATAAGTGTGGGGCCGATCGGATGGTAAACAAAAAACTTTCTTACAACCGTTTTCCGCCAATTTACCACTGTTGCGGGTGGAATTTCTCAAATCGCTGAAATACGTATTTATTAAGTTCTTATGTAGAGCTTTGAAGAAGTTTGAATTCTGCGAAAAGTGTGAAACACGTATCAAATTATTTTTCTTATAGATCTCTGGAAATGAACTTGAGCGCGAAACGTCACCCACCAAATTTTTGACCTCCATTTCCACCAAGGAGGAACGGATTTTCCTAAAAGTGTGAAACACCCCTCAAATGAATTTGAACAAAGATCTTTGAAAATAAGTTTGAGGCTGATCGGATGGTAAATAAAAAAGTTACATAGAATCGTTTTTCGCGATTTTTTCACACTTGCGGGTGGAATTTCCCGAAACCCCGTCTTAACGTGCACCTACATCACATAAGGTACCTACTGTGAAAATTTCAGCTTCCTAGCTCTTACGGTTTGGGCTGTGCGTTGATCACCAATCAGTCAGTCAGTCAGTCAGTCATTCAGTCAGTCAGTCAGTCAGGACAATCAGTTATATATATAGAGACAGACAAATGTACAAGCATTTTGATGTTACCGTTTCTTTAAAAATAGCACCACTAACTATAAATACCCATATTTTTATTCTTATAGTTGAAAAAGTAGATTTACATATATTCAATGTATAAACTCATTCTTGACATACTGAATATAGACTTATGTGTATTCTTTATGTAAATATATGTATGTATTATCTTTGTAAATCTATCATACATAATATGTACTTACTTACCCTCTAAATAAGAAAGCAGGTGCTCCAACACAAACTGCTTAAGAAGCTTCTGAAGCCTGTGGTCCGGCAATGTCGGCTTTTTTCAGCGTACATATTTACGTTTGCACTCATAGAACTCTTCACTTGAAATGGCACGCGCAGGCTTTCGGCACATTGAGTAAAAAAGAGACGGAGGAGGCTTTTGGATGAAAAGCTCTTTTTCGAAAAAATTCGCGCGCGATAGCGAGGTTACAAACAAAAATTGCTAACACAACACCCGGCTGTCTACAGCTACTTCTGCCGTTGCCTAAAAATCAAAGACAACTTCAGAACATTTCACAATGAAAAAAGCACACCACAAATTCTGTCCCTGCTATCCCTTTTTGGTTTGAAGCTACAGCCTATGATCTAAGCTTCTACACTCTTCTAACTCATTGATGTGGTTTCTAAGCACTGTTATGCCTTAAATTCGCAAAGTCATGTCTTCTTCTTCTCCACTCGCTTTCAACTTACAAGCAACCAGGCAGATTTTAATAATATTTCATTTTTCGAACAGCAAGGCACCCTTTCTCTGTGTTTTGGTATGAAATGTTTGCATGCTGATTTGGCACAATTTAAAGTAAAACTAATCAAAGATTAACAAAATATGATTTAAGCCTAACTTGGGGCTGAGTTTGTTTCTTTGAAAGTCTGCAAATATAGCTTAATATAATATAATATAATATAAATCAAACATTTTGTATATATTTTAGATTTTATCCTTGCATTATATTCACGTTAAGACGTAAATGTATCTCAGATTCCCAGCCTTCTACTCAAAATGAATGTAAAACATAAAATAAATTTGAGCCGCATCAAAAATTGGTAAAGTTCAAAAGTCAATCAGTTGCGCTTGGGCAGTTAAAGAAATGGCCAATTGGCTAGGAAATTGAGAGCATGTTTTCTATAAATGTTGTTGTAGTTGTTAGATATTATGTGCAGGTTTTGCGATTTTATTGCACAATTTTCGCTGATGCCATTTTAGGCCGTAGTTGTGCTGTTGGCTGCTAACTTTATTTATAGGTCAGTCGCAGCGCCGCAATTGCAATGGCCAACTGGAGGAAAGGCCGAAAGGAAAAGCTGGCAAATAATAAAAATAAATAGAAATATAATACAGAAGCAACTCACGCTGTATGTATGTATGTGTGTGTGTGTGAGTACATGCATATACTTATATTATTTTATTTTTCACAATTCCTCAAAGGGCAGCGGCAAAAACCTATTTTGTATTTGTTCAATTGCTGCAAATGCTTTCAAAGTATTTACAAACGATTTCAATTTTGTGTGCGATGCTAGAGACACGAATTGCAATAATAACAACAACAACATCGACGACAACAACAGCTGCAACAACAGAAAACAAGCTAAGGAACACACAGCATTTAAAGCACAACGAATTTTAAATACACTTTCCTTAACTATCTAGATTAATTGTAGGAATGAGCGTCATACAGCAAGCGGTTCACGGGCTCAAATCCCTCTTCCTGAACTGAACTAAACTGAAAATATAGAATAGAAAGCATAAATTAATTACAAGCAGTTCAACTAAAATCTTATGGGTACGGTTTACGGAATAGAAATGTAAAATGTGTACAACATAATTTTGATGTATTTTCAAAGAATAAATATTTGTTTTTATTTAACAACGGTTTCTGAGACCTATTCATTTTTAAAGTCCTTATTTCGAGCCAGCTAACTAAATATTTATCTATTTTTATTTAAAGAGATTGTAAGAGTTTTACATATAGGTATCTCAACAATATCTATTCATTTTATAGCTATCGCCACCTCTCCGCTATTACCCCAAAGCTATAAATCATGTTAGTAAACCAACTTATATTGCCTACTTAATTAAGCCACAATTTAAATGCAATTGTCATTTTGAGAATACACGAATATTTTATAGCAATTTCATTAAGATCGGTTAAGAAACAAAATGTGTTTTGGCCTGCAAACACATGCAGCAGCAAGCCCAAATTCCAAGAATTTCCGTATACATGTACACACACACAATAACGCACGTCTTCTTTAAATTCTATCAACATCATTGCAATTGCGATTATATTTTTTTCTGTGCTGTTATTTTAAAGTTAGAAAGTTGAGCGGTCAGTTACGAGTTCGAACCCTACAGACGAAACTTTTAAATATTATTTTTGGCTGGTGTGTAGAGGCGGCAGCAAGTAATACGGTCAGTTGCGAGCTCGAACCCTGCCTAGGGAACTTTTTTTTTTAATTTATCTTAATTACTACTAAAGCAAAAGAGCTCGTGGCGCGAGCTGCATTTGGTGTTGGAATAAGAGGATTCAGGGTATCCCCTAGTCGGGAGGTCCCGAGTAAAACCTATTGCTTGTTAATTTTATACAACTTCAAACTATATTACAAGTGTTATACCCTGAACCCATTAAAAATTGGTAAAAAGGGTATAATGTATGTGTGCATATGTATGTAACAGGCAGAAGGAAGCATCTCCGACCCTATAAAGTATATATATTCTTGGTCATCAGCAGCCTAGTCGATCTAGGCATGTCCGCCTGTCTGTCCATCCGTCCGTCCGTCCGTATGTATGAACACAAGGATCTCAGAACTTATAAGAGCTAGAGACTTGAAATTTTAGCTGTAGGTCCTCCTAGTGCCCGCGTAGATCGAGTTTGTTTCTGATATTCGATAACTTGCCCCATTTCCAAGTAATCGATAAAAATCAATATCGAAATCCTGTTTGTTGAGCAATTTCGGTAAATAATAATAATCACCGACCTTGACATGTAGCTTCTAGAAAAGTATATATATATCAAGTATCTTTCATTTTATACCTATCGCCACGTCCCCGCTACTACCTAATAGCTATAAATCAAGTAAAAACACCAATTTATGCTGCCCACCAATATAAGCCACAATTTAAATGCAATTGACTTTTTGATAATACACGAATATTAAATAGTACATTACGATGTAGAAAATTTCATCAAGATCTGTTAAGAAACACAAAAGTTATTAAATAAAGCATGTTATTGCTGGCCTCGAGTTTGGGGCAGCAAGCGCAAATTCTAAGAATTTCTATATACATGTACACACCCACAATCATGCGCGTCTGCTTTGAATTCTATCAACAGGATTGCAATTGCGATTGTATTGTTTACTGTGCTGCTATTTTATTTTGTTATCTTCCCATTAAGACTCAATTGTTGGTGTCGTTGGTGGGTAGAGTCGGCGAGTTCGAACCCTGCTAAGGGATCTTTTTTATTATTTTTCTTTATTGCTACTAAGGCAAACGAGCGCGTAGCGCTAGCTGCATTTGGTGTTGAAATAAAAGGGTTCAGGGTATTCCCTAGTCAGGAGCTTCCGACTAGAACCTCTTACTTACAATTATGAAAATGAAATGCTAATAGCCTAGTTAGAGAACACAAATTTCTAATAGCATCACCGACCGATGGAGGTGTTTTATTTGCCAGTCCGGCCAGCTGTGCCCCTTTTCACAGCTAATTTTGTCAGTGACGCTATTAGAGCCTACATCTAAAAAGATGGGTGTAAGTAGGAAAAAGTGTTCTTAAGTAAAATTAAAAATAATTTTAATTTGCTATATTATTTAAGAATATACCATAAATAGGAGAAAAGAAAGTAAGAAGATTGTTAATAAAGTAAAGAACTGTATGCTGATACACAGAGTGTTAAGTAGATAGGATAAAGAGATAGTATTGGGAAAGTAATGGGAAATCACCGACCCGGTGGGGGAAAATTTACAGCCTGTCCGGTAAGCTATGCTCCTGCTCATAGCTGGGAATGGTCAGTGACTTATCGAAGGTATCCTGAAAGCAACGATTTTATTAGGGGTAGAGAAAGTTCGGTGAGAAAACGTGATGCAAACTATTGTAATTTTTACATAGCACGCGAAAAGAATTGTGCATAGCTTAGTCTGTTGTGTACTTCGATAGGAATAAGGGGCGGTAATTTCTGGTTGGTCTAGCCGGAACAGAGAATTGAAGACGCCCTAGCAGAAAAGGAGAATCTATATCGCCAACAACCAACTTATGTAGAACGACAACACCGAGAATTGTCCTACGGTTGGTTAACAACGGAAGATTAAGAAGAAGCAGCCTGCTGGAATAGGATGGCAACCGACGATTAGGGTCCCAATTTAAACCTCGTAAGGCAAAAGCAGAAATTGCTTCTGAACAGATTCAATACGATCCTGGCTATTGTTATACTGCGGAGACCAGATGCAATAGCAGTATTCAATGATAGGACGAACAAAAGAGATGTACAGAAGTTTCGGTATAAAAGGATTGTTAAACTCTTTAGACCATCGTTTAATGAATCCAAGTACACCTTTTGCCTCATTAACGTAGGTATCTATGTGAAGATTGATCGATCCTTAACTGTTAGTATACGTTGCAATGGGGTATTGTCGATGGTATAATTGACAAGATAAGGTGTATTACGATTAAATGTCATAAACATACACTTTGAACAATTCAGATGCAATTGATTGGCCGAGCACCAAAGTTGCATAGCGTTCAAATCGTCTTGAAGACGAGAATGATGTAGGGGATTAGTGTATGATAGAATAAGTTTCACGTCGTCCGCATACATGAGTACTCGGGCATGGGATATAACAGAGGGGAGATCATTTATAAAAAGAGTAAAGAGTAAAGGTCCAAGATGATTACCTTGAGGAACACCAGAAGTAACGTGAACCTGTTTTGGGTCTTACCTTTTAAATAAGAACTAATCCAAAGCAAAAGTTTAAGTTTAAGAAGTAAAATGTCATGGTGCACACAGTCAAATGCCTTACTGAAGTCAGTGTAAATGAGTTTGCATTTTCGAAAGGAAAGCATCATTTACCAAGGAAGTAAGCTCAAGCAGATTGGTCGTTGTTGACCGATTCTTTACGAATCCATTTTGAACAGGGGAAACAACTGATTTGCAGAAATGCTGCAAATTCGAAGTGATTATTTTTTCAAATAATTTAGGAATAGCGGACAGTTTTGCGATGCCCCTGTAATTTAGTATATCAGACTTTCCACCTTTCTTGTGGAGAGGAATGATATAAGATTCTTTCCAAAGAGATGGAAAGACAGAAGATTCAAGGGATAGATTAAAAAGCTTTAGCAATGGATAAACAAGGGAGAAAAACACTCCTTGAGTAGACAACTAGGAATATTGTCAGGCCCAGGAGAGAAAGAAGATTTTAAAGAATTTAAAAAAAGGTATGGGAAATAATAGGAGGAGGTATAGAACTAGAGGAAGTAATAGTATAAGGGTAAGAATTATTATTAGGACAGACTGAAGAGTAAGTTGATTGAAAAAAATTAACAAAGAGGTTAGCAGAATCAGAGTCATTGCTAGCTTGTCATCCCGAGAGAAAAAGAAGATGGCAAACTTGAAGATTTACGCTTCAAGTTTACAAAATTGTAAATCTATCTCGGATTAAGGGCAAATTGCCTTTTGCACTAGGGCACTAGATAATTTTCGGCAGTGAAAAGTGACCAAAAGATGTTCGGCAAATTTAAATCACCCGACACAATAAATAGGTCATTATCACGCACGTGTGAAGAAACTTCTTTAATACAAGAAATATGTTTCATATAAACTTGAATATCAAAAGAAGGAGGAACATAAGAACATGAAATATAAATATTCCGTGTAGGAAAAGACACCTTGACTGAGACAATCTCAGCGTCAGTAGGCGTACTAAAACAGAAAAGTTCTGACTGGAGAGTGGCCTTAACGGTAATTAATACCCCACCACCCCGACTCTGCGATCATTTATATGCAAAATAAAATTATTCGAAAAAACCTCAAAATCAGATATGGTTGAGTTTAACCAAAGACAATATAAACACTAAGATGAGTAACGCGCATACATTTGAATGCGACGCAAAATTTCTAGCCTGGCCTTTCATCTGGCCGTTGAGGCTTCGTACGGCATGCCTGCCGACTGGTTGTTCGTTCTCCAAAGACCAGACGAACGAATGCCGAAGTCGCGGCTTACTGATGCTGACACGAGCTACGAAGTTAGTCGCCAGCCTGCTTTCAGCAAAGCTGGTCGATGCTGCTTTGCGTCGCTTCGTTTTCGAAGTACATTGAGCGAAAAAGTTTAGAGCTTACGATCGACGCAAAGTGATACTTTATCCATGAAATGCATGCTTTATTTAAATGATATATTACCCTAGATATTAACAAATAATTTTACAGGAAAATTGAAGAACTTTTATAATTTTTACACAAGGCGCTTCTTGCGCAATAACTATGTTAAGAAAATAGCACACATAGATTGATTTCAGTCTTCTTTTTGGACAGTGTATGCTCGAGAAAAGTTCTTGTCTCAGCCAATAGCGTGCGTGCACCTTTCGTTGTATGCGTGAATGATACATGCATAAGAACTATAAAGTATGTATGTATGTGTTGTTATTCACTGCTCTGGCTTTAGCTGGCAAGAAATTAATTTTGTTAGTTTTCTAGCGCAGATCATGACCTATCCCAAATTTGTGTTGATATATGAATGCATTTTGTGTACTGAGGTTGGCTCCGCAGAAAATATGTATTTCTAAGTCGATGCAAATATTTACATAATTTCTTTAAATTTAATTAATATTATTTATATTCTCTAATTTAGAAACAAAAGAGGGCTAAAAAATACAATTACATATTTATTTGTATAAATAAATATGACTTTTGATTCAATATTTAGTTAAATATTTTATTAATTCCATTTAGATATTGCACTTGCAACTCTATGCCAACTCTATGTGTTTAGTGCCAAAATTGGAAAATTCCAAATCAGAAATACTTTTGGCGCAAATTTCGGGTGCCGGTGTGTCGCGTTCTTTCAAGGGAATTCTGCTTGCCACTTTTAGCCGTTGCTGCTTGATACGACTGGAAAGGTTGCAAGTATCTAACTTAATATAATAGCCTTTTTTTAATTATTATATACTTTACTGAATTATTTATATACTATATATATTGTATATATTAATACAAATAATTTTGATTTTAATTTTATAATTTTATTTTTTGCATAAATATTGTGTGTGATATTTTTGTAATGGCTGAAAAAAGGAGAGATCAGATAAGTAGCAGCAAGTGTAGCCTTCGTCACTGCCAAAAATCTAGGCGCGACTTTCCAGGAATAAAATTATTTAAGTTTCCAGAAAGGGATCCATCAATTTTAAAACAATGGGCTGAAAAATGCAACTTTAGTGAAGATTTTGTTGCGAACACATCTGCTCTTTTTTTGTGCCAATATCATTTTGCGCCGGAAAAAATTGGATGCAGATATCTGAAACAAGGAGCAATACCAGATCGGAATATGGACGCTGGTAATAATTGCACTAGTAATGCAAATTATTTAAATGTTTTAATTTCGCCCCCAAGAAAAAGAAAACGTTCACAGTCTCCAGCTGAAATTTGTCGTCAGTGTCATAAAAACACAACGACGCTTAAATATTATCAAAAGCAATATTTCTCATTTAAAAAAATTGCTGAAGCAAGAAAAATAAGAATCAACTTATTAAAAAGAGAAAATACTAATTTAAAACAAAAGATCAAAAGATTGAAAGTCAACGCATATGAAAGTCTTATTTCAAAAGTTGATAAAATGGATCTTTCAGGAAATGAACAAATTCTGATTAAAATGCTTTTGAAAGAAAAAAAGGAACATGTTTAAGATGGAACGATTCCGAAAAACTATTCGCACAGGGTATATTTTACAGGTCAACGTCAACATATAAGTTTTTAAGAGACTCTTTGCAATTAAATCTTCCTAGTCCATCATCCTTGCAAAAATGGAATAGCATTACAAAACTACAGCCTGGAGACAACGAATGTTTGTACTCGGCTCTTAAAGATGCCATTAAAGGAATGAGTGAATGCGACAAGGAATGCATTCTCACATGCGATGAAGTTGCAATTAATAAAAATTTGACCTACAATACCTCTGTTGATGCTATTGATGGCTTGGAACATTTACTTGAACGTTCTAACAAAATGGACAGTCACATTTGCGTTTTCGTTTTACGAGGAATTTTTAAAAAATGGAAATTTATTTTAAACTATTTTGTTCCTGAAACAAATATAAAAGGAGAATGCTTGAAAGTCCTTATTTTAAGAAATATAAATATTGCTGAGAATATCGGATTCACATTAAGGGGTGTAGTCTATGATCAAGGAGGAAATAATAGAAAATGCACCTCATTGTTCAAAGTGACAAAGGAGAAACCATATTTTTATAATAATAATAAGAGATATTATATGTTCTATGACATTCCTCATCTTTTTAAATCTATTAGGAATAATCTCCTAAAAGCCAAATTTGAAACTCCTGATGGATTAGTCGATTTCGACGTTATAAGGGAGGTTTATGAACTTGAACAAGGATCAGTCACGAGAATGACTAAATTAACGAAAAGTCACGTGAATCCAACAAGGTTTGAATTAATGCGAGTATGTTTGGCTACGCAAATTTTCAGTCACACCGTAGCAGCGGCTATTAGAACTTGTAATAAAAACAAGCAATTGCAACGAAGCAGCTCCGAAGTGGCTGACGCAACCGCTACTTTTGTTGAAAAAGTTAATGACTACTTTGATTGCCTGAATAGCAGAGTTTTAAATGATAACAACCCCATGAAATGTGCACTCCAAAAAGAAAATGTAGTTTGGAAAAAATTAAAAGAAATGCAGCTATACTTAAGAAATATTAGATACCAAGGCAATCTGACATATTGCATTGATGGCTTGGTCCAAACTACTGAGGCTATTTTTGGACTTGTCGAAGACCTTTTTAAAGACCATCCCGACAATTTTTTCTTTTTAACAAGTCGGATCAACCAAGATCCACTTGAAAATATATTTGCATCTGTTCGAGCCAAAGGTGGAAACTGTAGAAACCCATCAGTTTATGAATTCAACATCATTATAGCAAAATTAATTTCATTACACATTTTTCATTTTACCAAAAAATCGAATTGTGAGTCCGATGATGATGTTATGCTGCCTGTTGAATTCGATTCAATAATATATGAACCTTACGAAAATAATGAAAGTAAGGTAGTGCCTGATAATGAATTTTCAGTGTCATTATCACAAATTGTAAAAGGTAATGAAACCTATTTTGACGAACATATGGACAATATGTTGACAAATGATTTACCGATTGAGTTGACATCAAGTAGATATTTTGTAGGCTATATTGCAAAGGGATCAAATTGCGAAAAATGCCAAACGTACCTTATTAAAAATAGTGAATTTTTAACAGCACCTTCAGAACAATTTATATCTGAAAAAAATTACTCGAAGGACACAGACTTTGGAAACTTAAAAGCACCATCAGATTTATTTTTTAATGTTAGCAAAATTCACATAAAGGTTTTTGAAAATATATTTTCTACTAATAAGATGCAACTCAACATTAAAAAAAGCATTATAGAGCAATGTATAAAGTGCACTAAAGAAAGTGTTTACTCATCGTGGTTTGATGAAAATGATTCATGCTTCATCCATAAAATATCTCTTCTGGACAAACTTATTAAAGTTTTACTATTCAAACATTGTAAATGGACAGTGATGACGGATAGCTATAAAAAGAAAGCAAAACTTAATATACTTTCACATAAATGAACATGTTACAAAACGAATATGCAGGTATATGCCAGATCTAAAAGAAAGAACTTCTATAACAAAATAACATTGTTGGGGAATATGGAAATAATTTAATTAAAAAAATTAAAGCATTTCAAGTCGACTCGAAGGTCATATTTAGTTATGATCCCATTATAATTATAATGGCCTCCTCGCGGTGTTCCCTGGGTACCGATTTTGCATCGGTAGCTAATTCGAGCGGCGACTTTGTTCTTTATAATTCGAACAAAAAATAATAAAATAAAAAATAAAAATTAATTAAATGTATCTTTGAAAACAACAAATTTGCACTTTTATTTCCTTAATTTATGTTGTATTACTTAAAAATAATAATAATTTAATTAATAATTTCAAATATAAAAAATTACATAAATATTTGCATCGACTTAAAAATACATATTTTGTACAGAGCCAACCTCAGTACACAAAATGCATTCATATATCAACACAAATTAGGGATAGGTCTTGATCTGCGCTAAAAAACTAAGAAATTGTTTCTTTGCCAGCCAAAGACTTTGCCAGAGCAGTGGATAACAACACATTCAAATATGCTGTTATGTATGTATATTCACACGCATACAAACATAATTGCTTGCGCGGCCCTCATAGAGCCGAAGCTGAGAGCACATTCTATTTTTAGCTTTTTCGTTCTCTCGGCTGTGAGAGCGCAATGCTACAGATTTCGTTTTCGTTCTCAATTTTCAAAAAATCAAGCTTCATAGTAGCATTTTGTTGTATGGCGTTACTCATCTTAGTGTTTATATTGTCTTTGGTTTAACCATGTTTCTGAAAATGCGATTATATCCGAATCGAAAGAAGTGCTGGCCATGAAAAGATTTTTAAGTTTTGAAATAAGACCTCTGACATTCTGATAATAAATAAAGACTTGGTCAGAAGAAGAAGTAAGTTTTTTGGGGCAGAAGTGGTACCCTGTATTGAAGGGACTGGAAGGGTGACAGGCTGGTTACGCTTTTTTGGCTTGACCTCGTGGACAATCGTATGTGGAGGCCAAAATTTGGGATCACAAATGATTGGGAACATATCACGTGAAACATTTATTTTGAAAGATGATATTTCACGAGGAGTGGAGAAATTATATTTGGTAATTGACACTCTAGCAGAAGCTTTGCTAGCAATATAGGCTGCCAATAACTCAGAGGTGGTGTCAGACGAAAGTCGAGACACAAAGACTTGCCTACGAGGGGCAACAACAGCTAACGTAGGAGCTGAAGGGGCTGGAGGGAGAACAGGATTTGGTGGGGCCAAAGAGGCACCATGATTGTTTTTAACAATCTGGGCAAGATTGCGCGCAGGTCTACCTTTGCGGCCAGGAGCTGAAGAGGCTGAGGCAGTTTGGCTAACTGGGACAGGTTCAGGTACGTGGTCTTATGGGACTATTACAGGGGATTAAACTGGGGTAATATTTGGGCTGTCGCTCGGAGAAGGCGATAATGACAACATTGGAGATGAATCCAAGTTGCTCGGCAGGGACAACAGAGGCATAGGTGTCTGGATAGACGGAGAGGGCAACTGCAAAAATTGAGGCTCCAACCGGCGATTGGTTGGAGACTCGAATTTGTATTTGCTAAGCAACTCAAAACTCGAGTCAAAACTACTCGAGAGCTGCGTAGCCACGTTATTTAGTTTTAAGATGTCGATGCATTCTGGGCACGACCAACGCAAGCCGCTGCAGCCCTTCTTGGCAATTGCAGCGATCTTGTCGCAATCACGCCCAGTGAGACCTGCACATTTAGAATGCATTATATTCTCACACAGCCAGCAATTAACAAATTGCGGCAATGCAGAATCATCAGCCTGCTTGAACGTGCAAGGTTTCTTACAGCACGACATAATTACTACCAACGTTAAAAGAAAAAGCAAAAGTTGCGAGAGCGCAGAGCAAAACGAAAGCAAAAGAATCAAAACAGGCAATAACAACAATACGAAACTGACGCCGTTTTTAATAAATGCAATAATTAACAGACTTACGTTGCACAACAGATAACACTTTGCACAATTTATAAAAGCTTTTTAAATAAATCTCAAAAAATGCAAAATTTGGAAATAGAAAGCAGGATTTAAGCGCCAAAATATATAAAAATCTTGGAGCACAAGTAAAACATGTCAATCACTCTCAACAGAGAACCCGTGCTGTCCGGTAAGTCTTATCGACGCATCTTTGGTAAAGGCTTCCGGGCTATCCGTCACCCGCGTCGGTACAGACAACGCTTGCTTGGCCATCATACGTTCCAGGACCTCCAGCTTCCAACAAGAGATCATCCTGCAGGTGCTGCCTACGCCTCAGTACCGGACTTCAACCAAACTCATCAGCGAGAAGCTTAATGAGCTATTTCAAAACGTCCGATTGACAGACGATCGCTGGTTCCAGCCGGAGACATCAAGTCTGGTGTTGGGCTCGGACATATATCCGGAGTTAATTCTCCAAGGCGTCCTGCCGCGCCATGGCGGCGCACTATTGGCCAAAAACACAGTCTTCGGGTGGATACTGTCCGGCTCCTGCGCTCACCAGTAGGAACAGAGCCACTTAATTCTCCCATTTTTTTGCAATACTGCAAGGCGGCATGTTCGCACAAGAAGTGTATCTGGCCGTCGCCATCCAACTGCCAATGTAACTTCGGAACCAGAACATTAAAATTCTTATTCACCTCACTTCCACTAATACATTGTAACATATATTTTGAAAATATACGACAGACGAAAGTGAAAGAACGTGTTTTACTTCAACTTAGAAAAATACAATTTTCCAGAGAAGAAACGCTCCCCCAATTACTAGCAATTGCAACAAGTTTACCTGGAAGCCCTGCGGACGCCCAACCACAACATTTGTGGGCCTTCGCGCCGGATTTACAATTTGTATTGGATAAAGGGTATACAATTTTTAAATCTAGAAGGGACCTAACGAATGTACGCTTGTATACATAAATATATATTTAGATACATATGTAAATAGTTTAAACAAATGTACGCATGCTTATTATTATTTATTAACAAGCCGCACCCAGTACACACTAAGATGTAAAGGACTCAATTTGTGTTAAAGACTTATTGCAAAGTAGGTATTATTTTGACCTATGAATATTTCGGTAGGTATCTACATACATTTTGTATATGTACATACATACGTATGTATATTCTATTGAAATTACTTGAACTCGAAACATTCAAGAAATGTGAACAAAATAAATTGATTGGATTAGTTTGAAGTTTTTCTGATGACACTTGGCAATGTATTCAAAATGCAGCCAAATCATACACAATTTCATTCAACTCCCACACAATCGGTGAAACTTCATGTCTTTGTGTGAAGAACTTTTTTAAACCTAAAGATATCATAATTAAACTTTTCAGTGTCGAACTTCCTTATTCTTCTGGCATATCAGCAAAATCAAATATAATCAGTTCTTTCCCGAGCATTGCCAATTAAAACCCAATGGTCCTCCTTTTAGACATTGAGGTAGGATATTTCGAATATTTTTTACCACTAACTTTCTATTCTTATTGCACACTCAGACCGAAAATTTTCTTTCTTTTCAGGATTCCTTGGCATTGGCCATACCCTTTGGGTTCTCCTCTTTCTGCGCACAAACAATATCTCTTTAAGGTAGAAGTAAAATTATGCCAGAAAAAAAAACTAATGCTAAGTATGTTTTTATGACTTTCCGATCTTATTTTTATGCCTATATGTCTGGGACCCGGAGGATGCTTGTCGGAACGGACTCACTCGGTACTAGCTTCTGCGCTGTTAGAGCTCCGTCTTTTGTGGCTCGCTTCTTCGCCTTGCTTGTTGCACCGACTTTTCCGACTGACATTAATAAAGTTTTTACATTTATTGCTTTATGATATACCCGAAATGCGCATCATATACACATTATCGCACAACCAGACTTTATAGGCAGTGCTACATATTAAGTTTTACTTTATGATTTAGTACATTATCAATTTAAGCTGCAACGTAACAAGCTGACAAAGTCGAGCTCCTCTTATGACATTTGGGCAGCCAATCATCTGTGCAGAAATTTCAGCAGACGCATACTAAGACAAGGTGGTAACTGTTGCTGCCCATATGCACAGCTGCATTTTTGGATCAACGGCCCAGATGAAGGCCAAGGGAATTGCCAGAGGCATCCGATATGCACTCTTCCTGATCTCTCTATGAGCGAATCGAGTGGCCAATCGCAATCGCCCTATTGCGTTTCCCCTCTCAGCACAGTGGATCCCAAGTCGTGCTTTGCCACTTTTTAGTTAATTGGGCGCCACTGTGTGCTCGACTTCACCCAAAAAAAAGGTATCGATGTGGCCGATAACATTGAACGTAACCACAAAGTAAAATATCGGCCCTGTCGATAATATCAAATGCAACAACCAATTGGAACTACCCACTCATTTTAGCCACAATTTTAGTGCAAATCTCTTATTGAGAATATACGATTATTTTATATCGTAATAAGATGTACTGTTCATTTCATCAATATCGGTTAATATGTGTTTTGGCTGCCAACGTGTTTGTGGCAGCTAGCGCAAGTTAAAAGAATTTCTGTATACATGTACACACACACATTCATCTGCGTATTTATTGAATTCTATCAACAGCATTGCAACTGCTGTTGTATTGAATCTATTGATCTGCGCGTATATGTTGCTATTTTTTTTTTTTTCGCTAAGAGTCAATTAATGGCTTTTGAATAGATGCGGTGGTAAGAAATGCGGTCTGTAACGGGTTCGAGGCTTGTTGAAGGAACAATTTTTTTCTTATATTTATTTTTATTCCTCCGGAACCAGAATATGAAAATTCTTATTCACCTCACTTACACTAACACATTGTAACATATATTCTGAAAATATATGACAGACAAAAGTGAAAGAACGTGTTTTACTTCAACTTAGAAAAATACAATTTTCCAGAGCAGAAACGCTCCCCCAATTGCTAGCAATTGCAACAAGTTTACTAGGAAGCCCTGCGGACGCCCTACCACAACATTTGTGGGCCTTCGCGCCGGATTTACAATTTGTATTGGATACAGGGTATACAATGTTTAAATCTAGAAGGGACCTAACGAATGTACGCTTGTATACATAAATATATATTAAGATACATATGTAAATATTTTAAACAAATGTACGCGTGCTTATTATTATTTATTAACAAGCCGCACCCGATACACACTAAGATGTAAAAGACTCAATTTGTGTTAAAGAGTTATTGCAAAGTAGGTATTATTTGGACCTATGAATATTTCGGTAGGTATCGACATACATTTTGTATATGTACATACATACATATGTATATTCTATTGGAATTACTTGAATTCGAAACATTCTAGAAATGTGAACAAAATAAATTGATTGGATTAGATTGAAGTTTTTCTGATGACACTTGGCAATGTATTCAAAATGCAGCCAAATCATTCACAATTTCATACAACTCCCACCAAATCGGTGAAACTTCATGCCTTTGTGTGAAGAACTTTTTTAAACCTAAAGATATCATAATTAAACTTTTCAGTGTCGAACTTCCTTATTCTTCTGGCATATCAGCAAAATCAATAAACTATCAATATCTAGGTGCCAAGTTACACATCTCCCATGAGAAAATTCGCTGGGAAGCACTGAAAACATACTACATATTTGCTATACATACATACATACAGATGTCTGCAATGGTATTTCATTTTTGGGGATCCAGCCTTGTATATTAGATGCAGAATAAGTTCACATATAAAACCCACTTATTTAAAGAGAATTTGTATTTAGCTGCGTAGTAGATTCTTCGGGTAGTCTGCTTTTTGCATTAATGGAATATTAAGTATCATTAGCCTTTTGGGCGTAAATAAAATAGTTTAATATAATCAGTTCTTTCCCGAGCATTGCCTATTAAAACCTCCTCCTTTTAGACATTGAGATAGGATATTTCGAATCTTTTTAACCACTAACTTTCTTTTCTTATTGCACACTCAGACCGAAAATTTGAACACCAAATGCAGCTCGCGCTTCGCGCTCGATTTCTTTAGTAATAATAAAGATAAGTAAAAAATAAACAACTAAGACGTTTTAGTCGGGAGCTCCCGACTAGAGATACCCTGACCTCTCTTCTTCCAACACCAAATTCAGCTCGCGCTACGCGCACGTTTAGTAGTAATAAAGAAAAATTAAAATAAAAACGAGAAGGAAAGGCTATCTTCGGCACGCCGAAGATTTAATACCCTTGCAGACACAACCATTTCATAATGCTCATAGTGCTTTGCACGTATCTAAGAAGCACAGGGAAAATAGTCCATTACAGTTAATTAACCAAGTATGGTTAAGATATCTTGAAAAACAAAAAGTTTTCCATACAACTTAATTTCGACCGATCGTTCCTATGGCAGCTATATGATATAGTTGTCCGATCTTAGTAGGATTTTGCATATATATGGGGAGCGTAGTAAAACTAATAAATACCGAGTTTGGTCAAGATATCTTGAAAAACATAAAAATTTTCCATACAAAAACTTAATTTTCGACTGATCGTTCCTATGGCAGCTATATGATATAGTTGCCCGATCTTAATAGAATTTTGCATATATATGGGGAGCTTAGTTAATTTAATAAACACCGAGCTTGGTCAAGATATCTTGAAAAACATAAAAGTTTTCCATACAAAAACTTAATTTTCGACTGATCGTTCCTATGGCAGCTATATGATATAGTTGCCCGATCTTAATAGAATTTTGCATATATATGGGGAGCTTAGTTAAACTAATAAATACCGATATCAAGATATCTTGAAAAACATATAAATTTTCCATACAAAAACTTAATTTTCGACCGATCGTTCCTATGGCAGCTATATGATATAGTTGTCCGATCTTAATAGGATTTTGCATATATATGGGGAGCGTAGTAAAACTAATAAATACCGAGTTTAGTCAAGAAATCTTAATAAACAAAAATGTTTTTCATACAAGAACCTACTTTTCGACAAATCGTTCCTATGGCAGCTATATGATATAGTGGTCCGATCCAGCTGGTTTTGACATATGAACTGCGTGCAACAGAAAGAGGGACGTCTGCAAAGTTTCATAAAGATAGCTTTAAAACTGAGAGACTAGTTCGCATAGAAACAGACAGACGGACAGACGGACAGACGGACAGACGGACATGGCTATATCAACTCGGCTGTTGATACTGATCAAGAATATATATACTTTATGGGGTCGGAGATGTCTCCTTCTATGCGTTACACATTTCACGACAAAATTATAATACCCTCTGCAAGGGTATAACAAGTAAGAGGTTCAAGTCGGGAGCCCCCGACTAGGAGAAACCATGAAAATCTTATTCCAACACCAAATGCAGCTGTCGCTGCACGCTCGTTTGCTTTAGTGGTGATAAAGATAAATTAAGAAAAAAAAAAGTTTCCTTGGCAGGGCTCAAACTCGCAACTGACCGCACTACTTGCCGCCGCCGCCGCCTTTTAAGTCTGTAGCTCTCATAGGTTTTGAGATCCTTGCGTTCATACATACGGACGGACAGATGGACATGGGTAGATCGAATCGGCTATTGATGCTGATCAAGATTATAAATACTTTTTACCCATTTTTAATGGGTTCAGGGTATAACCGCCGCCTCTACTCAAGAGCCACTCCAATAATTGAGTGATAATAAGAAAAAAACCAATTAAAATAGCAGCTCAGAAAACAATACAATCGCAATTGCAAAGCTGTTGATAGAATTCAAAGCATACCCACATGAATGTGGGTGTTTGTAGATGTATACAGAAATTCCTTTAATTTGCGCTTGCTGCTGCTAACACGTGCACACATAACTTTTGTGCTTCTTAACCGATCTTAATGAAATTTTCGACAGTACATCTTATTGTGCTATAGAATATTTATTTATTCTCAAAAAGTCAATTGCATATAAATTGTGGCTTAAATTAGTGTGCAATACAAGTTGGATTATTAACTTGATTTCGAGTTTTGTGGTGGTAGCGTTGAGGTGGCGATAGGTATAATATGAAAAATACTTGATAGATTTATATTATTCTAGAAGCAACATATCAAGTTTGGTGACTCTAGCTCTTAAAAAATTTAAGATTTGCTCAAAAAACAGGATTTCGATATCATAATTTACCGATTACTTAAAATCAGAGCAGGGTATCGATAATCGATAAGTCCCCATCTCTTATAGGTTCTGAGATGCTTCCGTTCACAAATACGGACGGACGGATAGAAAGTCTAAATTTATTTAACGTGGCGTTTACCCCGTGTGGGTGTACTACCACGGTATTCGTTTATGCCACATAAGTGACATAAAATACAGCGAGCCGATACAAAGCGTCGGACTAGTGCTCCTCCGAGACCCGGAAAGTACAGTGACCCTTCGGAACCAATTGAATGCATGTTTGTCGACCATAACATTTCCCCTTGGTGCGGGGCGAGGCCTACCTAAACCTCTGCTGGTCTATGGGTATTGCACCCGGTTGACACGCAACTCCACGTCGAGTGAAAACTCACCCCGCATTTGGGTTTCAAACACAAGGCAACCACGATACTCCCACAAAGGGGGCCAGCCTCACTGGGCTAGCCTCGGCCACTAGCCCATTCCGTGGTACCAAATTACAGCTTTGGTCAGCTGTTCCTAGCGATTGCTACTCCCCAGTTTTGTTGACGATAAACATGGAATGGGTCGTCCATTGGTCGACTTACCCCCATTGGGGCTAGTCTTCCAGATCAAAGTTGGACCTCGTGGCACAGTCCATACCACTTCCAGTTTCGGCTAACGTCAGCCCGGCACTGGTCGACCCTGTGTGACTGCTCTTCACTCCATCCCTTGCCGCCGTTTAGCAAACACCGCTCGTGAAATGAACTCCAGTAGACGCAGCCGCTTTGGTGTCTCCAGGACCCGGGAAAAATCCCAACGGGTATCTTCTCTCCTGACACGAAGTCCGTCAAGGTCTCGCAGATCATCATAGAGTGGGCAAGCAACTAGCACATGATGCCAGTCTTCGTGCTCTGCACCGCATTGACATGCGGGCTCTGCGCGCAGACTTCTCTGATGCAGAAATGCATTTAAAGATCCGTGGCTCGTCAGCAGGAATCAAGCGTGAAGACCGAATCCAAAGTCTCGCCGGCTGTAAACGAAGCATGCGTCCGGGATAAACTGATGAGTCGGTCGACCGTGCTCATCACTATCCCACTTCCGTTGCCACTCGGGGCACATGCCTTCGATCAGCAACGCCTTCATCAGCCTCTTACAAAAATAACAACTTAGAAAGCGCAAGTCGGAATTCGACTAGTATTGAATATGTGCTGCTATTTTAATTCGTTTTTTTCTCATAAAGAGTCAATTATTAGTGAGGCTGTTGTGTTTATGCGGGGGCAAGTAGTGCGGTCTGTTTCGAGAAAGAAACTGTTTTTTTTTTCAAATCTATCTTTAATACTACTAAAGCAAACAAGCGCGTATCGCGACCTGCATTTGGTGTTGGAATATGAAGGTTCAGGATATCCCCTAGTCGGGAGCTCCCGACTAGAGCGTCTTACTTGTTTTGTTTTTTCTTCTTTTTCAGGTTTCCTTGGCATTGCTCATAGCCTTTGGGTTCTCCTCTTTCTGCGCACAAACAATATATCTTTAAGGTGAAAGTAAAATGATGGCAGAAAAAAAAACTAATACTTAGTATGTATTTATGACTTTTCCATCTTATTTTTATTCCTATATGTCTGGGACCCGGAGGATGCTTGTCGGAACGGACTCACTCGGTACTAGCTTCTGCGCTGTTAGAGCCCCGTCTTCTGTGGCTCGCTTCTTCGCCTTGCTTGTGTAGTGGCTGCTTTGCACTCTCCAAACGAATCTGCTTGTTGATCAGCTGCTTTAGTTTGGTTACTGCTTTACCGACCGCACTGGAAGCCAATTCTTCGTTTATTGCACAGCTGAGGGCATGCGCAACCGAATAGGGCGAATAGAGAGAAAAAAAAGGTGATAAGATCAGGCCATAGTACCGTTTTAAAATATAATCGCGTGATGTAGAGCTTTTGAAAGCTTCCTTATTTTTTTTGTCGTTGGGAAGTAGTAAAGGCTAAAAGTACAGCTCAGCATGTCATTTATATTTGAAGCGCGGGCGAGTTAAGTTCATAACATTTTTTTTCTTTGCAAATAATTTTTGCAAAGACATCAAAGACCAAGATTGCAATTGTGGTACAGTTTGGAAGTGTTCTTTTGGTACGCTAATAGAAACCAAAAACCTTCATAACAACTCGACCCACTAACCAAATTGTGATTCGGGGTGACCCTTAAAGAAAAGGTATTTATATGTGCTAGTGTGGAGACTTGGAACTAATTAAGGCTTCCACAGTTTCCGTGCCTGCTCAGTTGACTAGATTTAGACGTTCTAGTCGGCACTACCAATGGGGGAGATCGGACCAGACAGGGGCAACACCAAGAGCACGTGTCGCACTTAGCAACCCAGCAGGACCAATTTTGTTGCTATTTTACTTATCAGCCGCTGTCTTGCGAAGAACAACATCTGGCATAGCCTCGGAAAACGGCGTCAAGCGGGTGAAACGCTTACTATTTATGCAGCACCATCGGGGCCGCATGCACTAAGCATATAGTGTAACCTGCAGAGAGTAACAAAGGAGCTGAGTCTGTATTACTTTTGGTGTACCCTTTCGCTTGCTTAGAAGCATTGCCATATAATTCCATTAATTATTTAACGTTGCCAAGATGGACGGCTAATAGATCCTTAGTTTTAATTTTTATTTCCATTAATTTTTCTTTTATTAATTTAAAAAAAAAAAAAATGCAATGAATATGCTCAAATAAGTTAAAGCGAGAGGAAATTTCCACACCACCGACCTTGACCGCTGCTCATATATATATATATATATATATATATATATATATATATATATATATATATATATATATATATATATATATATATATATATATATATATATATATATAATATATATATA